>JAEQBA010001249.1:0-89382 GCA_019434445.1 Phalangium opilio
CAAACTGCTTAAAGTGCCATTCACAACATCAATTCTTTCGACTCAAAAGCAATCTCAGCTCTCAAATGGAACCACTCTTTTAACTACACTGCCTCCGACATCAAAAAAGACCGAGTTGCCTGTTAAAACAAGAACCTCTAAATTTACTCCATTACCTGTATTAACGACGACAATATCCACAACACAGCGTCTCGTGGAGCCAATTGCAACCACACTTGTTACCGCTTCAAGTCCTACAGAAATAAAAGCAAAATCAAAACTTGTACCGACAACAAAACTGCCTAAAGTGCCCTTCACGACATCAATCTTTTCGACTCAAAAGCTATCTGAGCTCTCAAATGGAACCACTCTTTTAACTACTACACTGCTTCCGACATCAAAAAAATTGAGCTGCCCGTTAAAACAAGAACCCCGAAATTTACTCTACTACCTGTATTAACGACGACAAAGTCCACAACACAGCGTCTCGTAGAGCCAATTGCAACCACACTTGTTACCGCTTCAATTCCTACAGAAACGCCAACTAAAGCAAAACCAGTACCGACAACAAAACTGCTTAAAGTGCCATTCACAACTTCAATCCTTTCAACTCAAAAGCAAATTCAGCTCTCAAATGGAACCACTCTTTTAACTACACTGCCTTCGACATCAAAAAAGACCGAGTTGCCTGTTAAAACAAGAACCTCTAAATTTACTCCATTACCTGTATTAACGACGACAATATCCACAACACGGCGTCTCGTGGAGCCAATTGCAACCACACTTGTTTTCGCTTCAAGTCTTACAGAAATAACAACAAAATCAAAACCTGTACCGACAACAAAACTGCCTAAAGTTCCCTTCACAACATCAATCTTTTCGACTCAAAAGCAATCTGAGCTCTCAAATGGAACCACTCTTTTAACTACACTGCCTCCGACATCAAAAAAGACCGAGTTGCCTGTTAAAACAAGAACCTCTAAATTTACTCCATTACCTTTATTAACAACGATAAAGTCCACAACACAGCGTCTCGTAGAGCCAATTGCAACCACACTTGTTACCGCTTCAATTCCTACAGAAATGCCAACTAAAGCAAAACCAGTACCGAGAACAAAACTGCTTAAAGTGCCATTCACAACATCAATTCTTTCGACTCAAAAGCAATCTCAGCTCTCAAATGAAACCACTCTTTTAACTACACTGCCTCCGACATCAAAAAAGACCGAGTTGCCTGTTAAAACAAGAACCTCTAAATTTACTCCATTACCTGTATTAACGACGACAATATCCACAACACAGCGTCTCGTGGAGCCAATTGCAACCACACTTGTTACCGCTTCAAGTCCTACAGAAATAAAAGCAAAATCAAAACTTGTACCGACAACAAAACTGCCTAAAGTGCCCTTCACGACATCAATCTTTTCGACTCAAAAGCTATCTGAGCTCTCAAATGGAACCACTCTTTTAACTACTACACTGCTTCCGACATCAAAAAAAATTGAGCTGCCCGTTAAAACAAGAACCCCGAAATTTACTCTACTACCTGTATTAACGACGACAAAGTCCACAACACAGCGTCTCGTAGAGCCAATTGCAACCACACTTGTTACCGCTTCAATTCCTACAGAAACGCCAACTAAAGCAAAACCAGTACCGACAACAAAACTGCTTAAAGTGCCATTCACAACTTCAATCCTTTCAACTCAAAAGCAAATTCAGCTCTCAAATGGAACCACTCTTTTAACTACACTGCTTCCGACATCAAAAAAGACCGAGTTGCCTGTTAAAACAAGAACCTCTAAATTTACTCCATTACCTGTATTAACGACGACAATATCCACAACACAGCGTCTCGTGGAGCCAATTGCAACCACACTTGTTTTCGCTTCAAGTCTTACAGAAATAACAACAAAATCAAAACCTGTACCGACAACAAAACTGCCTAAAGTTCCCTTCACAACATCAATCTTTTCGACTCAAAAGCAATCTGAGCTCTCAAATGGAACCACTCTTTTAACTACACTGCCTCCGACATCAAAAAAGACCGAGTTGCCTGTTAAAACAAGAACCTCTAAATTTACTCCATTACCTTTATTAACAACGATAAAGTCCACAACACAGCGTCTCGTAGAGCCAATTGCAACCACACTTGTTACCGCTTCAATTCCTACAGAAATGCCAACTAAAGCAAAACCAGTACCGACAACAAAACTGCCTAAAGTGCCCTTCACAACATCAATTCTTTCGACTCAAAAGCAATCTGAGCTCTCAAATGGAACCACTCTTTTAACTACACTGCTTCCGACATCAAAAAAGATTGAGCTGCCCGTTAAAACAAGAACCTCGAAATTTACTCTACTACCTGCATTAACGACGACAAAGACCACAACACAGCGTCTCGTAGAGCCAATTGCAACCACACTTGTTACCGCTTCAATTCCTACAGAAGTAACAACAAAATCAAAACCTGTACCGATTACAAAACTGCTTAAAAAGCCATTCACAACATCAATCCTTTCGACTCAAAAGCAATCTCAGCTCTCAAATGGAACCACTCTTTTAACTACACTGCTTCCGACATCAAAAAAGATTGAGCTGCCCGATAAAACAAGAACCCCGAAATTTACTCTACTATCTTTATTAACGACGACAAAGTCCACAACACAGCGTCTCGTAGAGCCAATTGCAACCACACTTGTTACCGCTTCAATTCTTACAGAAATAACAACAAAATCAAAACCTGTACCGACAACAAAACTGCCTAAAGTGCCCTTCACAACATCAATCTTTTCGACTCAAAAGCAATCTGAGCTCTCAAATGGAACCACTCTTTTAACTACACTGCCTCCGACATCAAAAAAGACCGAGTTGCCTGTTAAAACAAGAACCTCTAAATTTACTCCATTACTTTTATTAACAACGATAAAGTCCACAACACAGCGTCTCGTAGAGCCAATTGCAACCACACTTGTTACCGCTTCAATTCCTACAGAAATGCCAACTAAAGCAAAACCAGTACCGACAACAAAACTGCCTAAAGTGCCCTTCACAACATCAATTCTTTCGACTCAAAAGCAATCTCAGCTCTCAAATGGAACCACTCTTTTAACTACACTGCTTCCGACATCAAAAAAGATTGAGCTGCCCGTTAAAACAAGAACCCCGAAATTTACTCTACTACCTGCATTAACGACGACAAAGTCCAGAACACAGCGTCTCGTAGAGCCAATTGCAACCACACTTGTTACCGCTTCAATTCCTACAGAAATGCCAACTAAAGCAAAACCAGTACCGACAACAAAACTGCTTAAAGTGCCATTCACAACATCAATCCTTTCGACTCAAAAGCAATCTCAGCTCTCAAATGGAACCACTCTTTTAACTACACTGCTTCCGACATCAAAAAAGATTGAGCTGCCCGATAAAACAAGAACCCCGAAATTTACTCTACTACCTGCAATAACGACGACAAAGTCCACAACACAGCGTCTCGTAGAGCCAATTGCAACCAAACTTGTTACCGCTTCAAGTCCTACAGAAATAACAGCAAAATCAAAACCTTTACTGACAACAAAACTGCCTAAAGTGCCCTTCACAACATCAATTCTTTCGACTCAAAAGCAATCTCAGCTCTCAAATGGAACCACTCTTTTAACTACACTGCTTCCGACATCAAAAAAGATTGAGCTGCCCGTTAAAACAAGAACCCCGAAATTTACTCTACTACCTGCATTAACGACGACAAAGTACACAACACAGCGTCTCGTAGAGCCAATTGCAACCACACTTGTTACCGCTTCAATTCCTACAGAAATGCCAACTAAAGCAAAACCAGTACCGACAACCAAACTGCTTAAAGTGCCATTCACAACATCAATCCTTTCGACTCAAAAGCAATCTCAGCTCTCAAATGGAACCACTCTTTCAACAACACTGCCTCCGACATCAAGAAAGACCGAGTTGCCGTTTAAAACAAGAACTCCTAAATTTACTCTATTACCTGTATTAACGACGATAATATCCACAACACAGCGTCTCGTGAAGCCAATTGCAACCACTCTTGTTACCGCTTCAAGTCCTACAGAAATAACAACAAAATCAAAACCTGTACCGATTACAAAACTGCTTAAAGTGCCATTCACAACATCAATCCTTTCGACTCAAAAGCAATCTCAGCTCTCAAATGGAACCACTCTTTTAACTACACTGCTTCCGACATCAAAAAAGATTGATCTGCCCGATAAATCAAGAACCCCGAAATTTACTCTACTATCTTTATTATCGACGACAAAGTCCACAACACAGCGTCTCGTAAAGCCAATTGCAACCACACTTGTTACCGCTTCAATTCCTACAGAAATGCAAACTAAAGCAAAACCAGTACCGACAACCAAACTGCTTAAAGTGCCATTCACAACATCAATCCTTTCGACTCAAAAGCAATCTCAGCTCTCAAATGGAACCACTCTTTTAACTACACTGCTTCCGACATCAAAAAAGATTGAGCTGCCGTTTAAAACAAGAACTCCTAAATTTACTCCATTACCTGTATTAACGACGATAATATCCACAACACAGCGTCTCGTGAAGCCAATTGCAACCACTCTTGTTACCGCTTCAAGTCCTACAGAAATAACAACAAAATCAAAACCTGTCCCGACATCAAAACTGCCTAAAGTGCCCTTCACAACATCAATCTTTTCGACTCAAAAGCAATCTGAGCTCTCAAATGGAACCACTCTTTTAACTACACTGCTTCCGACATCAAAAAAGATTGAGCTGCCCGTTAAAACAAGAACCCCGAAATTTACTGTACTACCTGTATTAATGACGACAAAGTCCACAACACAGCGTCTCGTAGAGCCAATTGCAACCACACTTGTTACCGCTTCAATTCCTACAGAAATGCCAACTAAAGCAAAACCAGTACCGAGAACAAAACTGCTTAAAGTGCCATTCACAACATCAATTCTTTCGACTCAAAAGCAATCTCAGCTCTCAAATGAAACCACTCTTTTAACTACACTGCCTCCGACATCAAAAAAGACCGAGTTGCCTGTTAAAACAAGAACCTCTAAATTTACTCCATTACCTGTATTAACGACGACAATATCCACAACACAGCGTCTCGTGGAGCCAATTGCAACCACACTTGTTACCGCTTCAAGTCCTACAGAAATAAAAGCAAAATCAAAACTTGTACCGACAACAAAACTGCCTAAAGTGCCCTTCACGACATCAATCTTTTCGACTCAAAAGCTATCTGAGCTCTCAAATGGAACCACTCTTTTAACTACTACACTGCTTCCGACATCAAAAAAAATTGAGCTGCCCGTTAAAACAAGAACCCCGAAATTTACTCTACTACCTGTATTAACGACGACAAAGTCCACAACACAGCGTCTCGTAGAGCCAATTGCAACCACACTTGTTACCGCTTCAATTCCTACAGAAACGCCAACTAAAGCAAAACCAGTACCGACAACAAAACTGCTTAAAGTGCCATTCACAACTTCAATCCTTTCAACTCAAAAGCAAATTCAGCTCTCAAATGGAACCACTCTTTTAACTACACTGCCTTCGACATCAAAAAAGACCGAGTTGCCTGTTAAAACAAGAACCTCTAAATTTACTCCATTACCTGTATTAACGACGACAATATCCACAACACAGCGTCTCGTGGAGCCAATTGCAACCACACTTGTTTCGCTTCAAGTCTTACAGAAATAACAACAAAATCAAAACCTGTACCGACAACAAAACTGCCTCAAGTGCCCTTCACAACATCAATTCTTTCGACTCAAAAGCAATCTCAGGTCTCAAATGGAACCACTCTTTTAACTACACTGCCTCCGACATCAAAAAAGACCGAGTTGCCAGTTAAAACCAGAACCTCTAAATTTACTCCATTACCTGTATTAACGACGACAATATCCACAACACAGCGTCTCGTGGAGCCAATTGCAACCACACTTGTTTTCGCTTCAAGTCTTACAGAAATAACAACAAAATCAAAACCTGTACCGACAACAAAACTGCCTCAAGTGCCCTTCACAACATCAATTCTTTCGACTCAAAAGCAATCTCAGCTCTCAAATGGAACCACTCTTTTAACTACACTGCTTCCGACATCAAAAAAGATTGATCTGCCCGATAAAACAAGAACCCCGCAATTTACTCTACTATCTTTATTATCGACGACAAAGTCCACAACACAGCGTCTCGTAAAGCCAATTGCATCCACACTTGTTACCGCTTCAATTCCTACAGAAATGCCAACTAAAGCAAAACCAGTACCGACAACCAAACTGCTTAAAGTGCCATTCACAACATCAATCCTTTCGACTCAAAAGCAATCTCAGCTCTCAAATGGAACCACTCTTTTAACTACACTGCTTCCGACATCAAAAAAGATTGAGCTGCCGTTTAAAACAAGAACTCCTAAATTTACTCCATTACCTGTATTAACGACGATAATATCCACAACACAGCGTCTCGTGAAGCCAATTGCAACCACTCTTGTTACCGCTTCAAGTCCTACAGAAATAACAACAAAATCAAAACCTGTACCGACAACAAAACTGCCTAAAGTGCCCTTCACAACATCAATCTTTTCGACTCAAAAGCAATCTGAGCTCTCAAATGGAACCACTCTTTTAACTACACTGCTTCCGACATCAAAAAAGATTGAGCTGCCCGTTAAAACAAGAACCCCGAAATTTACTGTACTACCTGTATTAACGACGACAAAGTCCACAACACAGCGTCTCGTAGAGCCAATTGCAACCACACTTGTTACCGCTTCAATTCCTACAGAAATGCCAACTAAAGCAAAACCAGTACCGACAACAAAACTGCTTAAAGTGCCATTCACAACATCAATTCTTTCGACTCAAAAGCAATCTCAGGTCTCAAATGGAACCACTCTTTTAACTACACTGCCTCCGACATCAAAAAAGACCGAGTTGCCAGTTAAAACCAGAACCTCTAAATTTACTCCATTACCTGTATTAACGACGACAATATCCACAACACAGCGTCTCGTAGAGCCAATTGCAACCACACTTGTTTTTGCTTCAAGTCCTACAGAAAAAACAACTAAAACAAAACCAGTACCGACAACAAAAAAGATTAAAGTGCACTTTATCACATCAATTCTTTCGACTCAAAAACAATCTGAGTTCCCTTACGGAAACACTCTTTTATCCACATGGCTTCCGACAACAAAACAGGCTGAATTGCCAATTGAAACGAGAAGTCATAAATCTACTCCATTACCAACACCGACAATATCTACAACCAAGCGTATCGTGAAGCGAATTCAAACCTCTCTTGTTACTCTTTCTGGTGCTACACCAATAACAACTAAAACATTGCCTGAACCGACAACGAAGCTGCCTAAAGTACCTTTCATAACATCAAACCTTTCGACTATAAAACATTCTCAGCAACTAAACAGGACATCTCTTTTAACCACATTGCTTGCGACAAAGAAACAGACCGAGTTACTTATCAAAACAGGAACAGTTCCGACTACAAAACATACTCAATTACCTCAAGGAACGATTACATTATCCACAACTGAGCGTCTCGTTGAGTCAATTCGAACGAGATTCGTTACTGCTTCAAGTCCTACACAAATAAATACTAAAACAAAACCTGTACCGACAACAAAGCTGCTTAATGTGCCCTTCATAACATCAAACCTTTTCACTCTTAAAGAATCAGAGCTCCCAAATGGAACCCTTTTTTTAACCACATTGCTTCCTACAAGAAAACAGACTGAGTTGCCAATCAAAACAAATCAATCTCTTTTAAAGTCAACCAAGTTTTTGAATAGGACAACCAGAAAACCAGGTTGGCTTGAAGAAAGTGGAGATGACTATTTCATTTTTCTTACGAAAGAGCCACAGTTATCTAACACACGAAAAAAACCGATTTTATCCTCAAATAACACGCCAAGTCCAGTGTTATCTACCTTTAAGCATCATACACGTGGCATCCTGCCTGGCACAGAGCCTCCCACGTTTGTCGTCAGCCTCGATGAACGTGTTGATGATCATTTTATTCCTATCTCAAAAACGTTTCTTCCAACTAGACCAAAACTTTTAACACCGAAGGCACAGTTTTTATTGACCACAACACTGTCTCTGCCAAAGCGAACCCAATTATCGAATAAAACAACTATAAAACCCGGTTGGCTTGACGAAACTGGAGATGATTATTTTCTGTTCTTTACCAAAGCGCCACATTTAAATACCACTCAAAAATCAGTTGTACCCACAAATACTGTTAGTTCTTCGTCCTCACATTTATGGATAAAGGAATCGTCCAAAACTGTCACTCATTCACCTATTGCTCCTGGTTGGCTTGACGAAACTGGAGATGATTATTTTATTTTCTTTACCAAAGCGCCACATTTAACTACCACTCAAATATCGGTTGTACCCACAAATACTGTTAATTCTTCGTCCTCACATTTATGGATAAAAGAATCGTCCAAAACTGTCACTAAATCACCTATTGCACCTGGTTGGCTCGATGAAACTGGCGAAGATTATTTTAACATTTTCACCGGAGATGTTCAGCCCACGAAGTCACCAAGCTTAACTTTGAAGGCTTCTTTTACACACTGGTGGGAAAAGAAATGTTCGTGGGGCTTCCCCACATCAACTTTGGTATCTATCCGTACTGTAATGCACCCATACACAAACTGGTGGGAAATAGAATGCTCCAAAAGCTTTACCATTCCACCTAAGTTATATCAACATACGGCTTCGCAACCTTACATTCACTGGTGGGGAAATAAGTGTGAAAGACCCGTCGCCAGTTTACCTAATGCGCTTTATGGAACTACATTGTATCCTCGTACCAACTGGTGGGAAAATAAATGTGCCAGCAACTTCACCAGAGCAATTAACGCGCCCTACCGGACTGCTAAGCATCCCCATATTAACATATGGGAAAACAAATGTGCCAGTAATTTCACCAGAGCAACTAATGCACCTTACCGGACTGCTAAGCAAGGACACATTAACTGGTGGGAATTGAAATGTACCGGCAACCTAGCCAATTCAAAAAATGTGCCCTATCAAACTGCCAAGCATTCTTATATTAACTGGTGGGAAAATAAATGTGGCGTACGCTCAACTATTTCACATATAGTAGTTAATCGAACTGCTAAACATCCTCACATCAATTTTTGGGAAAAAGAATGTTCCCGAAACTTTGCCAGTTCAACTGATGCACCTAATAGAAAAAGTAAAAGGGAACCGTCAAAAGAAGCATTTTCTTTGGTTTAACGAATTATTGAAAAAATATATATGGTAAGTACAGCTTCCAAAAATTACGGCACATGTGCTAAAATAAATGTTTGAGAAGAAACGACTAAGTTAATTTATATTATGTGGTTTAAAGAATTGGAGACTGAAGAGAGGGTCATCTTCCGCCCTTAAATGTAGCAGAGAATAAAGTACTGATAACTTAAATTAAGTAGCTTTTATCATTATTTTATCCCGAGAAATTTGCTTAAATCAATGAGGGCTCCCGTGTAAATTTGTTGGGCTTTTTATTTCTGAGTAAAATCATAGTGTCTTGTAAATATAATTCACTGAATAGGCGCGTACGTTTGAGAATTTAATGTACTCCAACTGTTGCGCATTCTCGCATATAACCTTAATGTGTTTGAAAACACGGGTACGTTAGCACATACGAAACTAGCAAGTCCTCCCCATCCCCAATCAAACCCAGCTAATTCGAAAACCTTCATTTCCGTGATTTATATCCTTTTTACACGTACTTTAAGCCAAACTCATGTAGGTATGTAGAGCCTAACACGTTTCTTTTCTCTTAGGTTTCAATTAATCCTTAACGACTCAGCATTAAGTGGATTCCATCGCAACGGTTTATGACCAACAATTGTTTTACAAAATTTTAGTTTAATTTTAGTTTGTGGTATATAATCTTTCCTTATTGTACATAACCTTAACCATTTCTTGTTGTATTTAACCATTTTTTGTTGTAATGACCATTATTTTTTATGTTCTTTAAGTACCCGCATTGTAAAAGGTATTTATGTAGCGAATTCGTCTTTCAATATAAATAAATTTACTTCAAAGCTCGGTTTATGGCGATCCAATTTTCTTTTAGTCTTTTCGCTCTTGCTTGTAAAGTGCAGTAACATAAGATTATACCTAAACAGAACCATATAAATATAAAAAAATAGAAAAAATGCTAATTATTTTGTAATAAGTGATCTCGTTTTTAAGAAAAATTAAATAAATGGACTACTACAGGCGTCTGCTAGGCCGAACCTCTTACGGAACAGGAAAATTTGGTCTCGCCGAATTGGTCTCGCCATTTTGGTCTCGCCGATTTGGTCGCGGGACTAATTGGTCTCACCGATTTGGTCTCGGTACTATTTGGTCTCGGGACTATTTGGTATCGTGATTATTTGGTCTCGGGACTATTTGGTATCGTGATTATTTGGTCTCGGGACTATTTGGTATCGTGATTATTTGGTCTCGGGACTATTTGGTATCGTGATTATTTGGTCTCGGGACTATTTGGTATCGTGATTATTTGGTCTCGGGACTATTTGGTATCGTGATTATTTGGTCTCGGGACTATTTGGTATCGTGATTATTTGGTCTCGGGACTATTTGGTATCGTGATTATTTGGTCTCGGGACTATTTGGTATCGTGATTATTTGGTCTCGGGACTATTTGGTATCGTGATTATTTGGTCTCGGGACTATTTGGTATCGTGATTATTTGGTCTCGGGACTATTTGGTATCGTGATTATTTGGTCTCGGGACTATTTGGTATCGTGATTATTTGGTCTCGGGACTATTTGGTATCGTGATTATTTGGTCTCGGGACTATTTGGTATCGTGATTATTTGGTCTCGGGACTATTTGGTATCGTGATTATTTGGTCTCGGGACTATTTGGTATCGTGATTATTTGGTCTCGTAATTATTTGGTTACCTAATTAGTTACCTCCTTTTCCAAAGCAATGGTCCCAATAATTCGTTGCCACCTTTTCCAAAACAATGGTTTCAATAATTCGTTGCTACCGGTTCCAAAACAATGGTTTCAATAATTCGATGCTACCTTTTCCAAAATATTCTCCAATTAATTAGCTGCCACCTTTTCCAAAATATTCTCCAATTAATTATCTGCCACCTTTTCCAAAACATTCTCCTACTAGGGTAAAATAGTAGTATTCCCCCTCCACGGATTTTTAAAAGTTTGTACTCATTTCTGATAGTAAATGAGGTGAGGAACACGATGCCGTTAAAAATTTCCACCGCAAATCATTTTGAATTTTTTTTTCTTTCAAAATATATGAAAATTGCAATATTTTGGAAAAGAACAAATCTAATAGAAACTGAACCTAATATTTTGGAAAAGGACAAATCTAATAGAAAGTGAAGCTAACCTAACCTAACCTAACCTAACCTGAACCTAAAATATCCCAAACATAATCTAAACAAGTGTATGCGCCCCAAATATCAAATATAAAAACAACCATAAGCAATATGTGCTACCTTTTTTTTTTTTTTTAAATCATTTGCGGCGAAAAATTTTGACGGCATCGTGTTCCCCACCTCATTTACTATCAGAAATGAGTATAAACTTTTAAAAATCCGTGGAGGGGGAATACTACCATTTGGCCCCTACTAGTTAGCTGCCACCTTTTCCAAAGCATTCTCCTAATAGTTAGCTGCCACCTTTTCCGAAATATTCTCCTAATAATAAGATGCCACCTTTTCCAAAATATTCTCCCAATAGTTAGCTGCCACCTTTTCCAAAATATTCTCCCAATAGTTAGCTGCCACCTTTTCCAAAATATTCTCCCAATAGTTAGCTGCCACCTTAAAATAGGCTAAACTTTACTTTAGCTCGCGCATTTTAAGTACAGTTTTTTCAATAAATATCTTTTCTGGGGGGTTAATTATAAGATAATTAATTAAATTTAAGGTGCGGAAACTAACTTACATTAATATTTTCCATGTTTTTTGTAATTTATTCCCTCTTATTCCCTTATTCCATGAGCGGCTAAATGTGCGCCTGTTTTTGTTATTGTCAAGGCTTATCAACTGCATAAGTATCCCCTTTTCCAAAATATTACTAAAGGTTTGGTTAGGGTAGGTTTGGTTAGGTTTGGTTTAGGTTAGGTTAGGTTTGGTTAGGTTAGGTTTGGTTTGGTTAGGTTAGGTTTCGTTTGGTTAGGTTAGGTTAGGTTAGGTTTGGTTTGGTTTGGTTTGGTTAGGTTAGGTTAGGTTTGGTTTGGTTAGGTTAGGTTAGGTTTGGTTTGGTTTGGTTAGGTTAGGTTTGGTTACGTTAGGTTAGGTTAGGTTAGGTTATATTTTGAGATATTATATGGTATTTGGTTGCTAGGAAGAAGGACCTTTTCGGGTTTTTATGGTCGTGAAAATATTTTTTAAAATAGTTTACGCGACCTAAATGTAATTAATTATCATATAATTAACCTCGAAGAAATGATATTTATTGGAAAAACTGTATTTTGAATGCGCGAGCTAAAGTAAAGTTTTTCCCCAAAATATTCTCCTATTAATTATCTGACACCTTTTCCAAAATATTTCTATTATTGCTAATAAATTGTTCTGGGTAAGAGGCGGGCTTTTAATACTCATATAAATAATCTTCTTAACTCCAAACAAGGTTGGGTTGGGTTAGGTCCCGAGACACATTTGTCCCGAGACCCAATTGTCCCGAGACCCATTTGTCACGAGACCCATTTGTCCCGAGACCCAATAGTCCCGAGACCCATTTGTCCCGAGACCGATTTGTCCCGAGACCCATTTGTCCCGAGACCCAATAGTCCCGAGACCCAATAGTCCCGAGACCCATTTGTCCCGAGACCCATTTTTCCCGAGACCCATTTGTCCCGAGACCAAAACGGTGAGACCAAAACGGCGAGACCAAATCGGCAAGACCATAACGGCGAGACCAAATTGTCGCGTACCGAACCTCTTACCCCTACCAAGAAGTTATATCAGTATCTCAGAGAGAAGGTATAAGATGCCTTTGTTTTCGCGCGCCATAGTCCCAGTCCCCCATTCAAAATACAAGGGGGGACGTAAAAGGAGGCGCCGGGCTATTTCGCCTCTCCTCAGTTGGAAATTTTCGTCACTCGCGTCGTCGCGCTGACGTGAGTTTTCAAGAACCAATGAGATGCTGGTTGTAATTGGACTGGAGATAAAGCTGGAAATCTGGCGAATTTATACCTTCTCTCCGAGATACTAGATATAACTTCTTGCCCCTACGTTACCCTAACCTCTCTCAGCCTGTGAGAATTCAACAAATCCCGTAGAGGTAAGAGGTTCGGTTTAGCAGACGCCACTAAAGCACAGTAGTCCTCGTCTTTAAATACTAATTATTTTGTAATAAGGAATCAGTTGTATTTCTTTAACAATTTTCCTTTAATATTTAAAAAAAGGTCGTTCTTTTAAGGTATAATGTTATGATAGTTGATCCTTTCCTTCAAAAAGCTTATGGAGGCTTCTTGCGGCTGGCTGGATGAATATCACGGGAACTGAAAATGAAGTCATTCTAAAAAAATAATACAATTTTCTTTTTTACGGGCTTGCAGCTCAATTTCTACTCATATGTGGTGCGTAAAAGTTAATTCATTTCGTTTTGGTGGAGTAATAATTCGTGCCACCGCCGGAATTAGCTTGCTGGATAAAATAAAACCCAAGACTTCAAGTTGGTACAGGTGTAACGGATGTAGATGGCGCTGTTAGCCGTTCATGACCTGACCTTTAATCTCACATGTACCCGCTTATGCAGTATATAAGCCGGGTCACCCCTCGGTAAGAAGCGGATGGTTTAGGGCTTAGTTAGCGGTGTACGGGTCACTTGGATGGACAACACATCCCCATATGATCAGGAACGTTTATGATTGGGATAAAAGACAAACTTTCATTATTACTTATTGGACGCTATAATAGTACTATTTATGCTCTGACCCGCTGAAAAGCTTTAATATACGGATCGTAGGATTTGGTTCGTTACACAGGGAATTTTTTTTTTTTTTTTTTGAATTAGTATTATACTCCCCGAGCTTAGGCTTTTACAGTGAGAGAAAGGGGACTTAAATTTATTTAGTTATGCATTTGTATACATTTCCTGAGTCATTTGTTCAGGCTTGTGCTCAAGTAGAAAAAAGATATATGGAAAATACATATAAACTGAAATTTCACAACAAAACAAAGAGGGGGACAAATAACGAATATAAATTAAAGTGGAAAAGTTTTCTTTAGAAAAGTATGAAGATTTTGAATATAAACTAAATCGTCAGAACCCTGGGCTCTATATTACGTGGAAAAGCTTACGGTTTCTTCCATTAATAAAAATCTATCCAATTAATTGCTTTCTTTTGCCTATTTTAATTCGTTTTTAAACCGTCATTACAATTTAGATTGTGAGTGATGAAACTCAATAATAATCTCAGATTCATTCAAATATCATTTTGTTATTTTACTTAATAAATGAACATCACTCTGAATCGCGCTTCTGCGTTATGAGTTTTAACTCTTTAAGAGCCATGGAGCATTTCTAAATATATAAGGTTTAAATATCAAGATTATTTTCATGTATTTTATATGTAGGTGATTAAAGTTTTTAAATAATTCAAGTCTCATTCTGAAGAGGACACAACCTGTTCGAAAATACATCTACGCACATTATCATTTAAGCAGTGTGGTTCTGCTTTTTGAGGTCGATGGGTAATTAAAAAACATAGTGTAAACACGGGTTTAAGCGTAGATCGCAATGTTGTACTTAACTCAGTCGATCAATTTTATTTTTGAAAATAAATGCAGCGTTGTTCTAAACTGAAATTCCAATACATTTCTAGAAGATCGAGTCTTGATTTTCTTCGTCATATCTAGATACCAAAGAACAAGACAATGTGCAGAGGTCGTTACCTCACAGTTCATACACCGATTAAGCTGAGATTTTGTCCCCTCAGGAAATCACCTGATAATTTATTGTAATAATAGAAACTGTTGGTCTCGATTAGCTAGAACACCCTGTATGACATCATTGTAAGAAGAACCTTACCAAAGTCTATATTGTTGGATTAAACTCCAAGTTTGAAACAGTTACAACGGGTGACTTTAGGTACATCAGGGCGTGACGTTACGGCAGCGTTCAGAAACTAAGGTAAGTTAAAATTTAGTTACTCTTTGAGAATTAAATTGGTTTTAAGGGCACAAAATTATGAAATAATTAGGTTAATTTTCACCCCCTTCAGCTCGGTTTTCTATAACACATTTTTCCGTAAGTGCAATATATAAAGCACAGTATACAGAGTAAATATTTTAGGTATGGGTAGTATATACACATGGAGGATTCATACCTTCTACACCTGGAGGCAAAAAATCCTTCTGCTTTAGTCCTGGTTTTTTGGTGTAAATCCACCATGTGTTTAAACTATCTATAGTAGCGTTTAATTTCAACTCGGTTTGGATAGTTTTAACTACTGAAATGAGAAATTAAAAAATTAGAAATATTTTACGATTATGAAAAAACAACTAAAACGTAATATTAAATGGACAATATGGGAGGAATATATCTGTGAAGCTCGAGTCCTTGGCCTCATAAAGAATGTCGTGTCAGGAAAATTTATTGAAATTTCAGTAGATTATAAAAATCATAGCTTATAGGCTTCTTCCATATTTTATACATAGTTTACAGACTAGGAGGATTCATACCATTTACTCAAGGAGGCCTGGCTTTAGACTCACCTAGTGAGACAGGCCTTCTTGTGTAACAAATGAAGCCTGGCCTCCCTGTGTAAAGGGTATGAATCCTCCTAGTCTCTAAGCTATGTATTTGAAATACTTTTCTTCTGAAAATCAATTATACCAGCACAATATCCCTTTAACAGTATTTTTTCTTCTTGCGACTATATTCATCAATGAAATATCATTAGAAAACCAGATAATAAGACTCTAAGTGTATCAAAATCAAAAGTTTGGATCTCCATCTTTTCGAGAAGACTCCGTTGAAGACTTGAAGTGCTTGTTATCAAGACTCGTTCTGATTTACCTTGAGGTCGAGTTTGGTTCAAAAATGGCCGGTTTGAAATAGGAGTACTGGCATCGAACCAAACTAACTCGGAGAGGTAAAGAACTTGTTCAAGTCTACCTTAATTCTAAGTTAATGGAAATTAAAAAAGAACTTATTCCAGAATGAATAAGGAGCTGATATTTTTGTAAACAAGGTGTCTGCTTGCAAGGCAAGTTATTTAATAAATTTCCGGACACATTTAGGGTTTAAATTCATTTTTGAATTTAACGTCTTATTGTCATTACGCAATTTTAAATTTGGCTCAGCGGAAGAAAATCACCAAACCGAACTTAAAATGTGTTCCAAACCGAAGAAAGCTAGATTGAGCTATACTTGAACAATTGCAATACTTAGAAATTAAATCTGGTAAAGTTAAGTCACTGTGTGTCAGTGGAAGAAGTTTGGGACAATTAGTATATTTTGTTAAGAGATTACTTAGATTTTTCAGCTTCATGATTCAACTTTGGGTAAAATCAGGAGCAGATGACAAAGGAGTCTCGGACGCTAGCTTACACAATGTAGAGGGCAATGGGACCCGCGTACGTCACAGCTGTAGTGGTATCGTTTGCCATAGAGGCACTATCAGACAGAATAGCAGACGATGCTTTTGGTGGATTATATCTGGCACCAAAGGCTGCTGGGAATTTTTTTTTTGTAATAACGGACTAACGGTTAGAGAGGCTACAGACGCAATTTCCCAGATCTCCTTTCGAGACTTTGCAGTCACGCTATTGGTTGGAAAATAAAGCTCAAATTTCCTACAAGAGGTGGCACTGGCGTAATGATTTTGGTTAATAATCGTGACGTTCGCGGATCCCATTGCCCTCTACATTATGGAAGCTAGCGTCCGAGACTCCTTTGTCATCTGCTCCTGGTAAAATCTAAATCTAAATCTAAGCTTTGACTACGAAGGGATTTCCACACTAAGTCAACTCGCGACTTTACATTTCATGAGGTTCGAAAATTCGCGTATAAAAATGAGTCTGTCGAGTACAGTAATAAGTTGGAAAAGATGACTGTTTGTTCTAGCAAAAAATGCGGACTTATAAAAGATGTCAAGAAATTTGTTAAGACAGTTTTTCAAATTTTACAAATTCGAAGACCTAATGATTGCGATACCGATGTTGTTACCGGCATGATTGTAATCTGAGCCCAATGAATTCAGACGAAGGTGAAGTTAAAGAATTTTTTAAGAAACTCGTAAAAGTCCTGAATAATCCCCAAGTTCAGCCAAACGTCAAAGTTATCATAATTAGTGAAATGAGAACCGAATACCGATATAACCACCTACTTGGAAAGGCTAACTAAGAAATTGTGGACTTATTGTTACGTCGCGCGAGTTTTTCTATTAGAATTCCAGGTTAATGCCGATGTCTTATTGGACAGAGGAAATACAAGAGATATTATTGCAGTTAGTGGAAATTATATAAACTATGACGATTTAAAACCTTTTGGTGTAAAAATAGATTTCGTGCAAATGTGCGATGAGGGTCATTTTAATGTCGAGCATGGTAGGATTTTCATACTAGGTAAAAATTATCGCGAACATTTCTATCAATTAGTTGAACAGGTCACGATTTTGAAAATCGCGAAAAATATTCATTGGTTAAAGCATGAATCGAATATTTTAAAATGGAAAGAGACCCATGGTTCTGTAGTGTATTAGACAAAATCTGAACCATAATGAGGACGAGGTAACGGTGTTTGAAAAACTTTACGATTATACGGATATTAGAAAAACTCATAAATGGGAGGAATCTAAATAGAAAATGCTAGGAACCGTATTAAGTCGCTGGTCATTTCAGACAGAGCAGGAATGGGTAAAACAACTACGCTAACTAGTTTAAGCCTCAAGATTAAGTCAAGTAATCCTAGCTTATGGGTGGTTAGAATTAATCTTAATGAATTCACCGAGGTTATTTTAGAAGTATGCAAGGATTTTGGCACTGAAAAATTTGGCAGGCCCAAAGTATCCAACGCGGTTGATTTCTTAATAGATAAAATTATGAATTGTAACGACAATACCGTACTCGCAACCACGTTGGAGAAAAAAGTTTTTAAACGAAAATTGATCGCTTCCGGTGGTGTGATTCTATTATTCGATGCATTTGATGAAATCTGCCCCAATTATGAAAGCGTGTTTATCGAATTACTTAGCGCCTTAATGAAAACCAAGGTCACGAACATTTTTGTAACCTACGAAGTTGACGATTCACTCCCGATTGAAATGCAACACTTGGAACCAGAAATGAAAAACATACTCGAGGTAATGGCCTTATAGGTAGGATTGGTTGTCCGAGTTAAAACCCCAATTCAATTCGTCCGTGCACCTTTGCGGAGTTTTTTGTCGCCAAATTTTTCATTAATGCCTTAGAGAAACCACACATCCCTGAAAGCATCGTTCAGGCTATCATGACAGAAATTTTGATTGAGGGTAGGTATAATATGGTTCGTGAATTTTTCAAAGGATGGTTAAAGAACTTGGCAGATTACAGTTCCGTTGTTGAGCGTTTCAGTGTCGCATTTTCGAAACTGTTTCAAGCGAATTCCAGACATCCTTACTCTTTGACTGTCAAAAACAAAGTCCTCGCTTTCCATGTGGCCGTAATTGACAACCTTAAAGAAGTATTTAAATTTCTCGTGGATTTTTGTGTAAACAAACCTGAAGCCGAAACCTTGGTCTATTTCAGTAACGTTGTTCATCCTAGTTTTGGAACACCAACCGTGTTTGCCTTGAAGAACAATAATTCGGACAGGAAGGAACTCCTGGATTATCTACTTGGAAAAATTAGAGGATCATCTAAAAAAGTTCAAAATAAATTTTTATTTGGGAACATGATGATTAAGAATTATCGGGAATGTTTATGAATTACATAGAAGAACACGCGGCCGATGTAATAAAGTCGAGAGCGGTTATGCTACGAGAGAAAATGTATTTGACAATTGAATTTTTTGATGCAGCTGAACGTGGTAACGTAAAGGACTTGCAGGACATTTTGAAACAAGCTGACGATGAAGAAACTCGCCACTTTTTAATGCTAGCAGTGAATGATAGCGTGTACTCTGATAGTCATTTAACAGCATTGAATATCGCAGTTTGAAATGGGCGATTAGAAGCAGCCAAGTTTCTCATGGGACATGTGCCATCCGCCGTACTGTTCATATACAGTCGGCCTTACGATATGCTGCTCAAGGACGCGATAATTTCGGGTAGCAAAGAGATGGTAAAACTGGTTCTTTCTAGACTGTCTGAGAGCAGTCACATTTTACAAGACTGGGAAACCATTGCGATCATCATTGACAAGAACCGAGATGACATGCTCTGGATCTTAATGGACTTTGGATTAGATACGACCACTGTTGTCAAACTTGGCGAAGACTATTATGATAGCTTATTAGGACATGCAGTTAGGAAAGGAAGACTTAAAATTGTGGAGAAAATACTGAGCCATGTTGTCGATGTTAACATACGCCATGAAAAGTCGGACAACACAGTGTTACACCGGTCCGTTTTCTCAAAAAATCCTGGAGGAGTTTCTTTATTGTTGAAACAAGGAACTCTTGTGAACGCCGTAGATAATAATGGAAACACTCCATTATACGAAGCTGCAAAAAGCACCAAAGGTATTTTACCACGTATAGTAAGTTTAATCTTAAATGGTGGAGGAAACCTTAACGCGGTGAATCACAGCAATCAAACCCCGTTTGACGTTGCAGTTAGTATGGAAAATACCGGAGCTATCGTGGCACTATTGCCATACCAGCCTTTTGTTACGTCGTTGAAATATGATTCGCGAAAATGCTTTTGGGCAATATCGTTAAAACTCAAGTTGGGTCTAACGAAAGAGAAATTAAAGTCTCTTGGATTTGAAGTAAACGACGGTGGCAGATCTATACATTGCGAAATGGAAGAGCAGTTCGACAGCCTTGCGATATGCGCTGATTACTTTTTGGCCGATTACTTATAGTCAACGAAATGAAAGAGATTTACCATGAAGACTCTTTTGTTCTTAACCTTACGATGTCGTGAAGAAATTCTTCAATCAATTACTATAGCGCCACGAATTTCAATGCGGAATTCTTCACCGCCTTGGTGGCATCTTGCAAAAAAGGTTTTTGCATGAAAAGGATAACGATATAGAAAATACGTGTAATATATCATTGCACCAGTTAATATCGGATTACCATGGAAATATACTGTTTTTTATTCTCAATTGCTTTAAAAACACTCCTTTATTTGTTGATCACCTTACATCTCACAACAAATTTAAGCAAACCGCACCATATTTAACCATCAAGAAATAATACATCGAACTTTCTAACATTATTCTTAAACTCTCTTCAAAATTGCACTCAACGCGACAGTAAGGAAATTTGATATCAAGACTATGAGATACAAGAACGATTAAAACCTACGATTAATCTTCTGAACGACTTTGTGTTTCTCCAAGACATTCGTAAGGAATTTGAAAAAAATTCACAGACTCTGCTAAAATTGAATGACGCGGCGCTTAATGGTAAACTGGACCAATTGAAAGATATTCTTCAGGACACTAACACGGAGATGCGTAAAAGGTTACCATTCCCTTCCGAAGAAACTTGGGACTTTAGCAAGATTTTCTATCAGCGAACGTATTACACTGCGTTGAATCTGGCAGTTGACGGGAGCCATGTTGAATCTGGCAGTTAACGGGGGCCATGTTGAATCTGTCACTTACCTTATAGAAAACGGGTTCCCACTGAACCCACCGTATTCCCATGAATGGTACGAATGGGATGATTACGATTATTTCAAGTGGAAAATTATCATACCACCTTTATACAACGCCGTAAAGAATGAAAACATCAATATGATTAAATTTCTTCTAAAAAATGGAGCCAATATCAAGGCCTGCAATACAACTTGGACTGCACTGAAAGTTGCGCTTCATTATAAATTCTCAGAAATTGTAGAATTGTTGCTTAATTACGAAAAAAACTTTCGAGATCTTGATGATTGCCTTCTTTTGGCGTCCGAAAGAGGTTACTCTGTTATCATTATTAAATTACTAAATTCTGGGGCCAACGTTAACTGTAAAGACAAAAGTAATTTCACACCACTCCACTACGCCGCGTCACACAGAAATATAGACGCTGTATCGGTAAAGGATGCCAAAATTAACGTCGAAAATTATATAAACCAGTCTCCGCTACATATAGCGGCTGAAAAAAGTAGCGTCGAAGTCGTTAGTTTACTGTTGGATAAAGGCGCGCATGTCAAAGTGGTTAACAAAGACAAAGACACACCGCTGCATCTTGCAGTAAGGTGGAATAGTTCCGATGTGGTTGCTTGTTTGAATAAAAGAGGAGCCGATACTGAGGCTATGAATGCGAAAGGCAAAACGCCTTTAGATATGAAACCAAGCATAATCCGGTACAAGACGAGTCAGAGTCAATCTTTGTCTGTAGAATCGGGCGACATTAACTTTAAGGATACAACTCCTGACTTGCCAATATTTAACATGTGCTAAAGGCCATTAGCCTTAAATTGTTCAAATATCTGTCACACCTTTTAAATATTTGACGGTATTGTTGCTGGTTGTGAAGACCTTTAAAATAATATTCCCTTCAATTTTCTATTTGCCGCTCAAAATTATATTGTGAAACTTTTCCTTATTTTATTTGTATTTTTCATAAATTGAACGTTAATCAATGCCAACATTATTTCTTTAAATTAAAACTTTTCAAAGAATCCAAAAAAAAAATATATTTTTTTTTTAAATTTCTATTGGAATTACATTCAGGTTAAAAATTTTCATTCTCAAACTGAAGGTTTATTTAAATTAAATTGGTTTTACAGTATTTAACCATTTTATTTTCCTCATTGAATTTAATATTAAACCGTTTTAAAAACTAACCATAAAACGCCTTAACCCTTAAGATCGAAATCCAAACATACTTCGGTACAAATCGAGTCAGAGCCAATATAGAATGGGGGAGAATTACCATAAAATCAATATTGCCAAGTCATGAAGTTTATCCTAAAAGTTAAAGGTCATACACCTTAACATTTTTCAAATATCAGTTACATCCTTTAAATATTTGAATTGAACCTCACCTTGAAACTTGCGCAAATTGAAAAATTTAATATGATATTTTAAACTAAACCCTAATAACGAAAATATTGTACTGAAAAATCCAGAAGCGATATCTAGTTTACTAGGGAGAAGGTAAAAGATGGCTAAGTATTCGCGCGCCATAGTCCCAGTCCTCCTTTCAAAATATAAGGGGGACGTAAAAGGAGGCCGGGCTATTTCGCCTCTCCTCAGTCGGAAAATACGTAATTTTCGTCATTAGCGTCGTGCCGACGTGAGTTTTCAAGAACCAATGAGACGCTAGTTGTAATTTAGAGGCGAGGATTAACTCCGGACCTACGTTTGGATTGTAGATAAAGCTAGAAATGTGGCGAATTTGTTCCTTCTCCCTAATAAACTAGATATCGCTTCTTGGAAAAATCAAAACTTTTAATCATACTAAAGGATGAAGTATTTTTCCTTAGTTTTATAGAAAAAAAAAACAGATCCAATTAAAATATAAATCAAAATCATGCGTCATCTGAGTTCTCCGCGTTGAGAAAATAAGATAAGAAATTTAGGCTACATTTTTTTGTTAAAAATAGTGCATAATTGTTTGGGAAGTAAATTCTAAAAAGCCACCAAGTCTAATATTTAAGAAAGAGTAACAACAATTCCAAACCAATATCCAGTTATTCGAATCCATTCCGAGAAAATTCTCAAAATTGTAAAAAAGAAAAATCATAAATAAATAAATCTTCTCTCGAGGTAGCGTAATGTAGAGCGTGGCATAACAGTAACATCCCGAAACCCTAAACGAAAACCAACTCGTAAACAATACCGGGAACCAATAAGAAACCAGTGTAGTTTTCGAACACAAAAACTCCTTTCGTGATTCGCTTCCAAAAGAGAGGAGATTTGGCAAAATTTAAAACATATTAGTAGATTAGACCTAAATTAGTTATGATCATTGGAGTGTTTTACGGATGACCCCCTAATTAAATTTGCATTGTGTCTCAGTTTCGAAGTTAAATTTAAGGGGTCATCCATAAAATGACTATAATCACAACTTCCAAACGGTGGATCTGAGGGCGAAAAAATGTCATGGAACATTTTCGACTCAAAATCGCCCATAAAACCCATGTACGTCGTCGGAATGTAGGACATAATCCCCCCTGGACATAATCCCCCGGACATAATACCCCCATTAGAGAAGAAAAGGACATAATCCCCTCAGGTCGGAGACAAAATCCCCCGGACAATTTCCCCCGAATGGATGCCGAAGACAAAATACCCCAAGCCCTAGGACAAATTCTCCCCAGCCCCTGGACAAATTCCCCCCAATTAATGTAAAAAATTATATTTTTTATAAAAGGTGTACCTTTGTTGGTCGCTATAATTTCCATGGTTTAATGAGCAAGTGCTACTCAATATTTTAAAAAGTAATGTTACTTCAGAAGAAAAGAAATGTAAAAAAAATATTTTGGAAAAGGCGTACCATTGTTACAATATTTCCAAAATATTACAAACCGAACCCAACCCAACCCAACCTAACCTAACCTAACCTAACCCAACCCAACCTAATCTAACCCAACCAAACCTAACCTAACCCAACCAAACCAAACCAAACCAAACCAAACCTAACCTAACCTAACCTAACCTAACCTAACCCAGCCCAACCAAACCTAACCTAACCTAACCAAACCTAACCTAACCTAACCTAACCCAGCCCAACCCAACCTAACCTACCAAACCAAACCAAACCTAACCTAACCTAACCTAACCCAACCAAACCTAACCAAACCTAACCTAACCTATTCTAACCCAACCAAACCCAACTGAACCCGAATAAAATCAAAAAATTGTCAAACTGAATGTCAATATTGAATGTCAGTGACACAACCAATTAACAATTCGAAAGCAAAAATTGTCTCGTTATTCCAATTTTTCACCATTATTAACGCTAATAACTAATACGTAAACCTATTTCTACCCTAGAAATGAATGAAACTGAACGAAATAATTAGAAATAATTCAAATTATATTTTGATAATACTCACATACCTTCGGGGAATCGAACCCACCATTCTTCTCTCCGCTGTTCAACGCCCTATCCACTACACCACCAGATCGCTGAGGCTTCCAGTGTTTTAGATAATATTGACATTGTATTTTTAATTGTCGGGGGATTATGACCGGAGAATTTTGTCTAGAGGGTGGGGGGATTTTGTCTACAGCGTGGGGGGATTTTGTCTTGAGAGTGGGGGGATTTTGTACTCTTAACAAGGATGGGGGGAAAATGACCGGGGGATTTTGTCTTGAGATAGGGGGGATTTTGTACGTTTTTAAAAATGGGGGGATTATGACCGGGGGTCTTTTGTCTTGGGGGTATTTAGTCCGTATACCACGTCGTCGTACCACCGTTTCAGGAACACCCTGTATTTTATTGTCTTGTCGTGGAACCCGAATGGTGACTTCACTAAAGCGAGAAATTATTACTTGGATGATCAACAGACTTTAAAATTTAAAGTTATTGCGTTTCATCCGAATGGTCACTCGCAAATAAAAATGAAAATATTTTTTTCTTCTGTATTGAATAATAGAAACGTCGCTTATTTATCAAAACGTTTTGTACATTTTTAAGGATTCTTTTTTAAAATCAGAGATTGATTTAATTTTAGAAGTAGGAATGGAGAATAGAGTAATCTGGGCGCGCGTCAAAGCTTCGGACCCCCCTTCCCCGGAACGGGGGGAGGTATGAAAGAAGAGGCGGGTCATAGCGACGAGGAATTACGTATTTTTCGCCGCCCCCGTCAGCAACGTCATCAAAACGGACTTTAAGTGAGCCGATAAAATAATTTGAACGTTTTGGAGGGAGGGGCTCTATACTGGGCTATAAGCCGGACTGAAGTACATACTAACCGTTCTACATTCCTACTTCTAAAATTAAATCTATCCCTGTTAAAATATATAAAAATGTTACTTTGATTGAATAACAAGAGGAACATGGCTGATATTACACTTCTAGTCAATAGGGTTTTTTTTAATTTGTTATACTAATTTGAAACTTTAATGAAAACAAGTTATCTCTACGCAATTACTTTAATTAATTTCTTATATTAAAATAATTATATATTAGCGAAATATAACTTTATCAATTTAATTGATTAAGTTTAATAAAATTTGATTTCTTACGTTATATTTCTCTTAAATTAAATATTTATATTTTAAGCCAAAATCCTCCACTAATTATAAATCGAAATGACATGTTGGTTTGTCAATTTAAGAAAACTTTTAATTTTTAATTATCTTTTTAAATTACTTCTTATTTAAACTATTCTGTTCGGAAACAGAAAGATCATTTAATTTTAATTCTAGTAAATGTAGTTTATAAAAGTTTAACCACATATTTTTCCTCATTGAAATTAATGTTAAACCGTTTTAAGGTATCGAGATTTTTGATAAGCCTTTTAAGCCTACTTTTTCTTGCTAAACCTTAAATCTCAGAATTAAATGCCTGTGGAACTATTAAGCCGCGTTTACACGAGACACTTCGAAACCGTTTTAAACCGTTTCGGAATGTACAAAAAAGAAGATTAAGTTGATAAAACCAGAGATCTTTCACGAGAAAATGCAAATGTTATTTTTTAAAAAGTGTTAGGCCTTTCCAAAACGGTTGAAAATGGTTCCAAAGTGTCTCGTGTAAACGCGGCTTTATACTTCTCTGGTAATGAACAGTTTTCATCCGTTCTTTGTAAAAATTCGAATCATAACAAATTTTTGAACTACGCAATTGAAACTATATTTCTCATAACGATTTAACTTAATTTAAAATTGCAATACATATAATAATTCCGAATTTCTGGCCCTTTGTGGGTTTAAAATTTAGTAATTTTTTCGACAAGGATTGTTTATAAATGTAGTTTTTAAGGACTGCGAAGCAAAACTCGTTTGTATAATTTAAATTTATTTTATTGTGGCATTGATATTTACAATACATAAAACAACGCAAGGAATAACAAGAAAAATGCATATATTTAGCTATATTTTTATTTCATTGTGCAAATGAAGCAATCTTAGGTGTTTGTAGAAGAGTGATTATTTTACAGAATGACTAAGCCATTTCATTTCAGTTTTTTGTTAGGATAATTCAACTGTATAGTATGAAAAAAGTTAGCAATCATGCTGGGAAACTGAGAATTTTGATTAAAAATTACGAAACAACGGTGTTTACATTTCAACCGAGATGTGAATAGACGTATTTATAACGCTTCAATGCATCACTATTATAATTTTAACCGCAATAGAAAGTTGCACATTAAGATATAAATAGTTCGAAGATAGACTTTCTCTTTTAGATGCATTTATCACGGACTACTTTAAACTCAATAACTAAAACTAGCCTATATCCGTGTGTTAGATAACTTGATAAACATGAATCCCCACAGCGGATTAACTCCAAGAATATATTGACTATACTCATAAATATTAAAATTATGTTTCCATGGTCTAATCATAAAGGTAATTTTATTAATCTATGAAGTAGCAGTACTTATTTTAATAAAATTTCCTTTATTTTGACTATAGTCACGAACACACTCATTATTGTGTGCTCTAGCTAAGGTTTTTGATAAGGTGATGCATACACACGTCCAGCGTTGGTTTACCATGTTCCCAAATGATTGCCAGCATGGTTTTGTCCCTAGCAAATGCGTGGAAACAAATCACGCTGCTTTCATGAACCTCGTCGCCCCTGTGGTTGAGACTCGCGGTCAAGTCGACGTGATTTACTTAGACCTTGCCAAAGCGTTTGACAGAGTTCCTCATAGATTTTTACGGGATAAGTTATTTACTTATGGCATAAGCGGTGTACTTTTGGATTGGATCTGTAATTATTTACACAGTCGTACGAATGTTATCAAGTGCAATGGTTCTATGACTTCGGTATCATATCCCGTAAATTGTGGAGTACCACAGGGTTCGTCCCTAGGGCCTCTACTTTTTAATATATATTTGTATGATCTTCAGTTCAAAGTTATCCACTCCAACTTGCTGCAATTTGCAGATGATAACAAAATTTTTAAAAAAGTCGACTCAGACCATGATAGATTGCTTTTGCAAAGGGATATCGACGCTGTGGCCCAATGGTGTGATCATAATAATATACCGATCAATCCATTAAAATCAGTTCATGTTACCTACACTCGACGCATAAGTAGAGCAATACCCACTTGTTACGTTATTGATAATTCTGTCATACCTATCAAAGATAAGACCAAAGATCTTGGTGTTATCTTTGATTCTCATCTCCTTTTTACTGACCATGTCCATGGAGTTGTAAATAGATGTAGGCGCACCCTCGGTGTAGCCCTAAAACTTACCCGGAAACTTGGCTCTCTGGTACATTTCCGACTTTTATACCTAAGCCTTGTACGCTCACGTGCCGTATATGGATGGGTTGCTTGGGGTGGTGTTAGCGCTTACCTCTTTGACAGAATAGAACGCATTCAGAGAAAATTCGTAGAATATTGTCATACGTATTTTATACCCAAAGCTCATTATGATTACATAACCCTACTTGAAATTCTCGCTCTTCCTACATTGCGCTGTCTTTTAAATCTTAATGAAATAAAATTTGTATATAAACTTATCCACCACTTTGTAAGTTTCCCCGCCCTTCTAGAAAAATTGAACTTTCAAGTCCATCAGACTTCGCGAAACCGCTCCACCTTCTATTTATCGAAAATTACCTTAAACCCATTAATTCGAATGCAAGCCACGTGTAACAAATTTACTGAACATTTTGATATTTTTTCTATTAAATTTTGTGAACTTAAATTTGATTTGTTTAATCTTTAAATGTTATTTCAACTTGCTGTAATTTGATTCCCTTTCTTAGAATTTTCACGGTTTTTCTCTTAGATTTTGTGTATTTCGCTCTGAATTGTTAATATTTATGTTTTCTCAATTTACTGGTAATAGTTCCTCATTCTGTAAATTTTGTAAATATTCCATTTATTATTGTAACCTGGCATTTTTTTTTTAATTGTTTCCTTAACTTTCTGTAAATAGTTTCTAATATATGTATATACCCCTTCCCTGTGTATAATCCCGTGAATCCCCCGTGATTCTTTTTTATGCACATTAAACTTCTATTCTATTCTATTCTATTCTACTTTGCCACTTAATTAACAAAACGCTTCCTTTTCCCGTGTGACAGATGTACATGAGCTTTTTTAGCAGCAGATGTTTGGATGTTTTAAAGGAGGTTTTGAGATTTCTACGCATAGTGAACATACTGCCAAACCGCACAAAATCCCGTAAAGGATGAAAATGAAGTAAAACTTTTCAATTGTGAGAGGAATGTCTGTAGATTCGTCAGTCGCAGATTCCATGCATAACCTTCCCATCGCTGCTGTGAACCTTATTTTTGATTCATTTATTTGACTCGATTTTATTTGAATTGCCCTAAAAAGGGTAAATAATTATGCGGTTGTCAAATCACAAGTTAATAAAATCTATCCTGGGAAAGATAAGATTCGGAGCATAATTGAAACCATCTTTGTTGGACAGATTATTCATTAGTGCACTCCGTTTCTAATGGCACTTAACAGCTTTCTTCCACTAGCATTATAGGCGTGCGGCTCTGTACATCAGGATTATTGTTGAGTTTGAGAACCAACGTAGACCTGCTCAGTTTACTGAGGGTCCGCGAGCGAAACTAAGCGTATGTGATGTAATCGTGAAGTATCTGAGGTCTGTACAGGTGAGGACGGATTATGGATGTAAGTTCCCACCTGCGGGGACGAGAAAGTTGGCTTCTATACTCTATAGTGTGGGATGGCTGTCAAGTCTCTTATTCCCTCAAACTTCGTCGACCAGAAGTGTTCCACACTCCAAGCTCACTATCCAATTTTACGCTTGAGACCTAACGTGCGGTATAGAAGTGAGAAACTAACGGATGAAAAAGAATCCGTGAGCATCTGTTACAGTAGATCATGTAGACATTCTGATTAAACTCAAGTGTACATCTCTCAAAGAGGTTATGTTGGTGTGCTAAAAAAATTTCTTAGAACCCGCAATACACTCACGCTGTGGGCTTCTTAAGAAGAAGATAGCGAGGATCAGAATTTTTGCCTGTTTTTACAAATCCCATAATTAATTTTGACTAAGAGGGAATATTAGTGTGAAAAGTCTTAGGCTCTTATACTTCCCAGGATAAAATTAAATAGCTTCGGACCAAATAAATTTACGTACACGTATTTGATAATATTTTTTACTCGTGGGTCGAGATCTTTCCTCATGTATAAGGCATAGTGAGTAATCATGTAAGGTTGTTTAGAAATGTAGACATTTGTGACGGCGCCACAAACATGGGTCAAGCTAAACAAAAATCCACTTTTTGGAAATAGAAAAATCATTTTTCCTTCAGTCAAATCGGTGGTTGCGTCTAAAATGTTAACATTTTCAAGAGACGGGGCTGTTCCGTGTTTTTGAACCCTCTGCCATATATTTTGCTTCATCCAATCTTGAGACGTCTAAATATATTTTAAACTTTGTGTCAAAAAATCAAAAGTTAGCGAAGAAAGTTGGCTATATTTTCGATTTCTTCCTTATCTTTTATGCCATTGCTATTTCACTAAAGCCATGCATATAAAAGCTGATACCTTCAAATCAAAATAGGGTGAAGTGTTTTCCACTAAAAACAATCTCATGTTTTCATCTTCATAGACGTCTTTTAAAGTTTCGTATCGATGAGGAGCGTCCTTTTTAGCCAGTTTTGCAAGTAAAAGTCCGGTGAATGAAAGTGACAAGCACATGGCTGCTATTCTCCACGAAATCCACGAAAGACGTTCGTATAGTCGATCACAACTGACAAGTCGGAATTGGTTTACAAGTACCATGGATGATGAAAACAAATTATTTGCGAATTCTTTAAGATATTCCACTCTTGAAATGTGGCGTTGTAGCAACCAATTGACAAAGGTCCAAAACTGCGAGTAACTGAACAACACCACAAAAAGCACTAACCAAAGCTAAAAAATTGTGTTCAGTATGATTAAAAATATTGACTTTCATAAAATTAGGGCAAATAAGCCTAAAGATAAAGACAACAACACGTTAGCTAAAATTACACCATGTACTTGAAGAGCAGGAGCGCCACCTATATAACTTCCATTTGGATCTTTCGGGAAAATATGAAAAAATAAATCTCATGGGGGAAAGAGAGGGGAGGAGAAAAGGCTGCCCTATGCCAACCTCTAACCACGGGAAGAGGTGGCATAAAAACGTTGGACCGCAGTATGTAAATGGAGCGCCACCTCTATAACTAAAAATAATATTTTCTCGTGGAGGAACTATATGATGGGCCTTAGAAGAGCGCTTTATCGTAGGACGGATGAAAGGCGCGTTTGCGAAAGGCGCTTTTGAAAACATGCTTACTGTTACATGCGCGCTCTTCGTGAAACCCTCGGTTTTCCCACTCTCGATTTTGGGGAACTTATCGTGTTTACAAATTGCCTGGTTTGTCAGTCGGTCCCAGCTCCTTGTGAGAATAGTTAGGATTTTTGAGAAAGCTTTAGGTATGATTATGGATATTTCATTACATAATTTAGTAAAGGTATTGATTTTGACAATACAATTTCAACTTCAAACTCAATTAAAAATTCGGTTACTATTTGATAAACTAATTAAACAACGAAGATCCGTAGTTGCCCAAATTTTAAAAAGTGGCATTCTTCCCACCTACGATTTCATTTATGAATCTGGACTAATTAGTTCGGAGAGAAATGCAGAAATCGCCAATTTTTTATGTCGGAAAAAAGGAAAAGATTCTGGATTCCTTCATTTTCAAAATTAAGATTTTAATTTTTCTTAAGACTAGTTTGTAAAGAAATCCTGGCACACTTGGCGAAATACATTTCAGTACTGGAGAATAAGCCTCTACAGTAGAAAAATTCCCGTATAAGGGATTTCTTGTTTTTCCAAGAAAATCGCTTTTGTAGTTACATGACTAGGGAATGGCGGTTTAGGTAATTTTCGTTAAAGCGCTTTATCTCGAAATTTTTTCTTGAAAACCGGTTTCCAGGTGTTACATGAGGGCGGATAAAAAGCGCCTTTCGATAAAGCGCTCTTCGAAGGCCCATATAACCGGGCTCATGAGAGGAGGAGAAATGGCTGGCCCAACTCTACCGATGCCAATCTCTAACAACGGGGAAAGAGGAGGCGGCATGTCAAGTGACAAAACAAACACTTTAGCGCCTTCGAATGTTTCCCTGGGCCTGTCAGGTGATTAGAAAAGTACGCCCTTTTGCGTATATTATGTTTTCAGATAAATGTCTAAAAACCCCATGACTTTAAACTTACAGAATTCATTTTTCTTTTTTTTTCTCTCTTGTAATAATGTTGTAATATCTTAAATCAAAATATTTATCATCATAATTTTAATTTATCTCATTTTAAAAGCAAAAAAAAAACCCGTCTTTTTTTTTCCCAATATCCATGCTTTTTTACGAAAAGTACCGTTTGTATTGTGGCGGAGAAAAATATTAGATAGCTGTAGACGTTAGCATCTTGGTGCATGCTCGCGACGATGATATCAATTTACTTACTGAAGGTTGAAAACACGCCAAAGATGAAAACAAGTCACTTTTAAATTTTTGAGGTGGTCCGGAAATAAAGTTTATTTCTTCGTAAGACAGTGTCGTTGAATAATCCAGCCAGGCAATTGATTTTTCTGAGACTGGTATTGGAGCAAAACTAAAATCGCTCTCCTATGATTTGATAGCACGTAGTTTAATATAAACTGCCCTTGACGGTGCATAGTTTTAACTTACATTACGAATAATACTTCCCAGAACTCCAGAACCGTTTTTGTTGGAGTATAATTCTCCAAATTGTAATTGACCAATTGAAATCGAACTGAAAGGAATTTAAGCTTGCAACCTTGTTATTTGAAAGACAATGTTAAAATTCCTCGTGACTGTCAGAAAAATTACCTGAAATTGATACGGCTGTGAATTGCTACCCAAATGGGTGAGGAAACTCCAATAAACGAATCACCCTCTTGCTCCAAGAACATTGGAATCTGCTCGGAAAAGAACCCAAATTACCACACCTTAATAATTTCAAAATTTTACAGTTTACTATTAGAAAAAAGGGTTCTTAAGCGATGTCTCTTATTTTGAACCCTAAATTGTTCTGCATAGAACCCTTCTAGATGGTACTATGTGGCAACGTCAGGGGTTCGTTTCGACGGTTCTTTTTGGCTCGTTTTGAAAACCCTTACGGTTTTATTTGAAACCATTAGGGGTTTGTATCACACTCTGTACAGTTCTATTTAGCACGGTAAGGGGTTCTTTATCAAACAGGTTACAGTTCTATTTTGCACTGTCAGTGTTTCGTTATTACACGCTGTACGATTCCATTTGAGCTTGTTTCGCATACGACCAAACCCGTCCCATTCGGCCGGAAAACCCCTCAATTTGTCAGATATGGGATTCGGTCCAATGGGAAAAACATCTTTGCTCTAATGTTCTCGGTGGAATTCAAAATAAAAATTTCCCGCATAAATCTGATTAACTGATAAAGATTGAGTGATTATGTCAAATGAGCGCTAAACCCAAGTAATATGTAAATTATTAAGCCAAATTTATAGTTTATAAGAACGAAATATTGAAAAATAAAATGGAAGAATTATACCTTATGAAGCTATTCGCTCATTTTTCTGTTTTATTTTTAAATCATATGCATTACATAACACTGTTCCAGCTGGAGGCGCGGCGTTTAATTAATCGATAAAATCTGAATATATTTTGATTTTTTAAATCGTTTGGATATAATTACCTAATGTTTCACTTTGCAGATAAGCCTTATAATTAGTAGATGAGTCGGTTAAAATTCACTTGACTTTGCTTTTCACCCTCACTTTAAAATATTGTCGCAGCAAACAAAGATGGTTTAAGGGGAGGGTGAAGAGGAATATTAAGTGATTTGTTTTCGTCGATTCTTCTACTAATTATAAGACCTATCTGCATAGTTAATCATTCACTAGCGACCTAGAGTATTTTGTTAGATGGAAGGCAGGGCGTTACACGATGGATTGAAGACGCTACGTTTAATTGCTGTTAGCCCATTGGGCCGAATCCCATTAGACCGAATGTCCCATTGAACCGAATCCCGTTGGACCGAATATAGGCAAAATGAGCGGGTTTATTATCTTAAAATTTTCATTGCTATTAAACGATATATTTTTAACGCCGTATTTTAAAACCGAATTAAAAACTACCTCTTTTGGTTTAAAGAAAATACCCTTATCCTTAAGCTTGCGTCTATCAATAAACTTTCCTATATAAATAATGATACTGTGATGGTCAAATCCCAAGTTTAAAAGGATGCCTCCATTGTAACCGAGCCGAATCAAAGCCAACCTGAAATGACCCGTAAAACAATCAATATTTTGTTGTTCAAGGAACTTAATAAATGCAGCGTTAATTGTTCCAGAATCTTTATAAAAATAATTTGTTGGAAAAGGCCCGCTTTTATAATGCAAGGACCTCAATGGAAATAAAAATATTTTGGAAAATCGGTTATCCTACCACTTCCAAACCTAACCTAATCTAACCAAACCTAACCTTACCCTACCTAACCCAACCTAACAAAACATAACCTAACCTAACCAAACCTAACCCAACCAAACCTAACCTGATTTGACCTAACCTTAATCCTCTTACCGTAATTTTAATAAAATTTACGCAAAATACTTCAAATACTCAAAGGCCACTATTGCAATAGTATTTTTTTAGTACTTTATAGTTTCCCACACTGTCTAACGTAACTGCAATTAAGTTGAAATGAAATTAATAATCAATTGCATGAAACTACGTAGTTTACTTTTTCTTTCGGGGAATCGATCCAAGGAATGTCGCACGGTAGTCCGATACTCTTCCACTGCGCCACGGTGAGACGAATTAACTTATATAGCCTTTTAAGTAATAATAATATTCCTAATAAAAAAATCCCAATAGGCAGAAACCGCACAAACGGCGGGATTTAAAATCATATTTCAGATAAAATCGGTCGATTGGGAATTCGGTCGAATGGGATTCGATCCAATGGGAGGACACCGTTTAGCTGAACAGTGGAATCTGAATCTATTTTGATTTTTTTTAAATAATTAAGAGTTATTTTTTGAATGATTAACTATGCAGATAGTCTTATTAGAAGAACTGATAAAAATTAAAATCTTTCGTTAAAATTTTGCGAAAACCCGGGAAGTGTTCACAAGTTAAACAAACCCTAAGTTTTTAAGTTGAATCCCACCACGTCCTACACTCTAAGAAAATGGAGTGTGTTTTAACATCTTTAAAAGTGGTTTATTTGGGCCAAACTTTTTCACCATTTCATGGGTTCATTTACACCCCCGAAGGGATTTAATCACACTTATTTGAACAATGGGTGTCAAAGATAAGAATAAAAATTGTGCAACAGAGGTGCAGTTTAACACCATAATTTTTAACTCTTATATCGCACTAAAAGTTAATTTTTACTCTTTTATGAGTGATTTGCAATTCCTTAAACGGTGCGGCATGGGACCTTTCCGAGGTTAAATATCACTTTTATGAGAGTCGCATAACACGTTTAGCAGTGTTTTCTAAAGGTACCATACCACCTGATCACCAATTTCATCGTTAATTTTATTTAAATTTTAAAATATATTATTACACGCATATCATCTTTAAACAAATGTTGCTCGTTTTCATTTAATTCGATCAATGAAGTTTTTTCATTGCATTGTGTGGATTGATTTTAATATTAAAACCGAGGGGGTAATTACTTGTTTAATCTGGTGTACACTCGTTGAGTAATCCCGAATAAAATTCAGTAATCCAAGATAATTTTAATAATCTCAAGAAAAATCTGCAATTTCAAAATAATCTCCTTAATACTAAAAATTTAGGTTAATACCGTATTAATCTCCCTTAATACTTGAAAATTGCCGTCAATCCCGAGAAAAACCACAATATTTCGTGAATCCCAGAAAAATTTTCATAATCCTTACTATTTTTATAATCATAAATTAATAGCAAATAATTCCCCTTAATCCATGAAAAATGTCGTTAATCCCGATAAAACTTAAAATAATTGATGGATTCTTATTTTAATACCGGTGAATCCCTCCCAAAAAACGTAATACCGGTGAATCCCTCCCATAAAACGTAATACCGGTGAACACCTGTTTAAAAACGTAATACCTGTGAATCGCTGTGAATCCCTCTTTAAAAACGTAATAAACCCCTGAATCCCTCCCAAAAAGCGTAATACCAGTGAATCCCAGCTTGAAAATTTAATCCGATTTAATCTTACATAAACCTTCTTAATCCTAATGCATCTTCGAATTAAAAGTGTAATCCCATTTAATCTTGCCAAATATCAAATTAACCGCCAAGAAATTACTTCGTCATTATTAATCCCACTTTTTGTTGAATAATCCCAATTTTCTTTTTAATACTTTGTAATATTTAATCTGGTGTAACCTTTTCAGGGAGTTATTTCCCCCTCGATTAAAACATTAATAAAAGTGCAAGACCTCATTAGAAAAAACCGCAGTATTATAATTTTCCATTTTTAATTTCAAAAGGTCTTTTAAAAACACCTAGAACTGGCCGCAAAACCTCAAGGTAATAAAACTCACTTTTGGATGTTTTTACGGTGTAAAAAAGTGGTTTCTGAAATTACACCGTTTCAACACATTTTTAACACTTCCATTTCTTAGAGTGTAAACCAAACCCAAAAGTTCTATGATGAACCCGGGTCTGAGAGACTAAACCCATCACGCTCTACAATAAATCCTTAAGTTCATCAAAATAAACACTAAAGTTCATAAAAATAAACACTAAAGTTCATCAAAATAAACACTAAATTTCTATAATAAACCCCATGGTTCCATGAAGAACCCTTTTAACACGCAAGAACCCACGTTGATTTGCATATAACGTAGGAGTTCTAGAATAAACCCTTTCAGAACCCTTTTTTCTAAGAGTGTACTCATTAGCCAACCCCAAAAGTAAGTGACTCCTCTAATCGGTGTCATTTGGTTCACTTTCGAAATCAATTAAGAATTTTTTTGCAACTTACGTCCGTAGTTGCTGCTCTATATGCCATGATTTATTAATTCTTTTAGACCTGTACGTTTTGAATCGACATAATTTATCAGAGAACATTACTGTTTCGATCATACGCTATTTTTTAAAATTTGGTCCATACTTGGATCACTTTTTTAATTTAGAGTACGACGCTCAGTATTGACTACATACTTGCTTAGTAAATCTAATAGAAGGTTGCGCATAAGCCTACTCAGCTTCTTTTGAGCAAGAACGAAATAACTTTATGTGTAAACCAATTTTCTCATGCTTTTCTACAACTGCGTTGATGCAATATGGAAACAATATTTTTCTAGGTTTTAGCCACATCGTATATGTACGTCTACGATGAAACTATTAGTTTGCCCTGGCATGTAGTAGAAGTACCAAATATATTGCTCGTCTATTTAAAGGTAGAAAGAAAAGGTAGAGGATTGTGATATGGTGATACTTTTTAGTTCGTTCATTTCTTAAAGGGAGATGATTATGGAAGTAAGTTTAACCGTTGAATTGATTTGTGGTAGCACAAGTTCATGAGATATTTTCCATAAGTTCTTTACAAGTTACTAAGAGCCTGGTGAGACACTGTCAAAGTCTTAGTACAGACTAATAGGAAGATGCTCTGCTAAACCGAGTGTAGTCAATTCTCGCTTGTCGTTCTCGAACTAGCTCTCAGTAAGTCTCTAGCATTACGAAGATAAGGAAGTGTCCTACTAATGGAACATATCTTATAAATGTGAGCATGGTGGTAGTAAGGTTAAACAATTTGAATTGCGTTTTCCGTTTGCTTGGTATTTTTAAAGTGAGAGAGATTATGCTATTGCGTTCATTCAAATGGGAGATGCCCGACTTCCGTTTAAAGTTTTCTCACACGTCGACGTTAAGGATTTAATTAGAAGCTTTCAATACCGTTCCTCTATTTCGAAATTAAAAAAAAATGAAGTGAATTTTACAAGCAAAGGCATTTATATATACGGACTCCATTTTAGTTATAAAGTGTTTTTCATTACGACAGCAGTAGTTGCATATATTTTGACACAAATAGAATACAATTTTCAAAGCAAAAGTACACAGTACACTAACTTTATTTTAGAATGGTGTCTTAGGCCGTGTTTTTAACGATCTTAGTATTGACAACAAAACCCCGTTATATGGAATTGAGTTTGTAATTTTTTATTTCGATCACGCATGAATAGATATCGGAAACCCCATTGAGTCCTGAGTCAATTCACATATCGCCATGAATATGTAATCGCTTAGGTAATTTGTGAATTGTTCATTCTTTATTAACTAGGGAACGATGTGGCCACTATTATGGCCCAGCCTTTGGGTTATCTTGTTTAATTATACAAGGGCTATTTCGTGTTCTTTCTGCTTACACGTCATACTTCGTGTCACTAATAACATAGTCAAATAAAGAAAGAGAAAACAACTCTCGTCGTTGCTTTTTATCGAAGGACAATGTTTTCTTCCCGGTGGTATGGATATTGTAAGGGAACATTTCACTACAAGCTACGCAATATAATTATTTTGCGAAGAGAAATAAGGTAATTATCAACGTTGAACAAGTGTCGATAATAATGCCAGATGTTAAGGTCTAGCTAAAGCCAACTTGGGAAGGGGGGAGGGGTTTTTCATATGCCTTTAGTTTCTGTTCATTTCCAAGCAAATGTTTCAAATAAAAAATTTCAAGACTTTACAAACCGAAAGACAACATTTCATAGATTACAACAAAATTGTGAAAAACTTTTATTTTTGAAATTACATTAAGGGTTAAATGACATTAAATTTAAAGTTACTAATTCCAATATATCTTGTCTTTCCGTCGTTTAAATTGCATAAAATTTTGCATACACGCGCATTTACACCTACGCTAGTGGTTAATCGAGACACTTTTGCAAAATGTCAATTATGTAACTAATTAAGCGAATAAATTAATTTAATTAGTGACTTAATTAGTTAAATAATTGACATTTTGCAAAAGTGTCTCGATTAACCACTAGCGTAGGTGTAAATGCGCGTGTATGCAAAAGTTTTTCACAATTTTGTTGTAATCTTTGAAATGTTGTCTTTCGGTTTGTAAAGTCTTGAAATTTTTTAATTGAAACTCTTGCTTGGAAATGAGCAGAAACTAAAGGCATATGAACAACCCCTCCCCCCTTCCCAAGTTTCAGTTTTGATTTTTCAAAGATTCAAATATTATTGACCTTATGATTTCTGAATTTATGGAAAAAATATCTTCAATAAAATTTTTACCTTAACACTCGGTTTGCACTGGGCGTTTTTCGTGCGTTTTTCGCAAAATTTTGCGGAGAAAGAAAATTTTTTCCTCTTTTTTTGGCGAATTTCGCGATTTTGCGTTGCGGGTCCAATTTCTATTTTTGAAAATTTTCCCGAGCCGCGGTTTTTTTTCCGTAGGCACAAACTAATCATCGAGGGTATGCTAGTCACGTGGTTAACACTGAACGCGTGTTAACTAGGGAGCCGCCATTTTGAAATTTTCGGTGTTTAACCGAGGCTTAACCTGTTTACCATCATTTAATTAGAGGACTGTGATGTTATTTAAATATTAAAATGAATAGATTCGAAAATTTTGGTGGAGAAGAAAGGAAGTATCCTTTATCTTTGGGATGGAAGAAATTTAAGTTACAAAGATGTTAATATGAAGGAAATCTAATGAGCTCAATCGCTCAGTTCGGACACGGGGCTTATCAGATATTTATTTCCGCCGTGGTTTCGTCCAGGATAAAAATTTCCATGACGGTTTTTACCTTTTTCGCTTTTTCTGCGAATTTTTTCCGGAAAGAAATTCGCCCAGTGAAAACCGAGTGTAAAGCATTTTGTTTATTATTTTTCCATTGTGTAATAACTAATTAATAGAAAGATTTCAGAGTTTTTAAATAAATTTTTTAAAGATTTTTCTCGTATTTGCGAGAAATATTGACACGTCATTCCAATTAAATACTAATAGATATTTTCAAATTAAAAATTACACTACCATCTTCAAAATAATAAATGCTGATAATCCTTAATTTACAAAACTTTTACCAAAATTATTGGTGATTTACTATGATAAAATTATTTATATCTATATAAACCAACGCCCAGCCCAAAGCGCTTGCCCTAGAAGGCTGGAAATTTGCAGGAACGTTACTCATAAGCAGTAGGCGCGTACTAAGAAAGATTTTTCCAATCCGCCGCCATCTTAAAAAATGGCGCACAGAAATGTAAAAAATATTCTATATGCAACAAACTCCGCTACGTAAAGATAGTAAGTTCACTTTTTATTTCGTTTAATGATTATCTCATCTTTAATAACACGTTTTTCTTTATTTGCAATCTTTTATAGATAGTAAGTTTGTCTGATCTGCTCAATTTATGATTTCAAATTGAAAATTTTTTTTATATTCTCTACAATTGCTTGAAAACCCCCGCTATGAACAGTCAGTAAGTATTCTTTGCTTACTTCGAGTGCTTAATTATTTATCGTATGTCCAATTTGAAAACATAATTATTTCTTTTCATATTTAATCGTTCGCCTTTGTAAAGAGAGTAAGATTTATCGGTTTATATTGTGCATTTAGGGAGCCATACCTTAAATATGAAGGAAGGTATAAATTCTCTTAGTAGGAGTGCACCATAGTTCGCTCCCCCCTCGTGCTTATTCTAGAAAACCTATAAGAAAGAGACGGGACAAACTTGTTGACAGATGGGTGAATGGTTCCTTCCATCTATTTTTATATATGGCTTCCTGATAGATTCATGGAAGAAAAATATTAAGTAGAAATGTGGGAGGCAATAATAGTTTAAATGTGCAGGCTATTCTTTATTCTGGTTAAATTTTTTGGTCGATAAAAGGTGCGTTTAGTTACGTAGTCAAGCGTTTTCATTCTGAAGTCCATAGTTCCCCAAATGTTCAGCCCATTCAATCCTCCCTTTGTCGAAAATTGTCAATATTAATAGTGCGGAAACAGGCCATATATTTCATCTTGTTTTTCATCCACGGTTCATTTTATTAATTCGGCCAAGCCTGAGTATATGTTTAATATAAATTTGTTTTTTGAACATTCTGCCATGCACAGGAGGTAAGATTTGCTTTACTAATTTATTCTATGCTTCGTATGATAACATTTCCCGATTTATTTTATCTTTCACATCTTGCTTTGAAAGGGGGGTTCCCATTCAACCGAATCTCAATGGACAGAATCGCATTCGACAGAAAATGTTTGGCTAGAATTTCAAAGTCTAGCCCAATGGCTATATTCCCGATGGACCGAAATCCCAATCGTCCGAATATGCCCTAAAAAAACATCAATATGACTTGAAACACGATAGCCGTCTGCGATTCGGTGGTGTAGTTTTTTAATATCAAAATTAAATGTTTCGTGATACTAATTAAAACGCTCACTTTCATTCCTTTCAAGGCAAGAGATATTTAGTATTAATAAACAAATTGTGCTTAAAATGAAGTATAATCTTAATGGTAGTTCCATCAATTTTTAAGTTTTAAATTAAAATTTTAATATTTTGATTTCGGATAGGTTCGGTTCGGTTAGGTTATTTTCCTATTATTTAGCTCCCACCTTTTCCAAAATATTCTCCTAATAGTTAGCTCCCACCTTTTCCAAAATATTCTCCTAATAGTTAGCAATCACCTTTTCCAAAACAATGGTTCCAACAATTCGTTGCCACCTTTTCCAAAATATTCTGCCATTAATTAGCTGCCACCTTTTCCAAAATATTCTGCTATTAATTAGCTGCCACCTTTTCCAAAATATTCTGCTATTAATTAGCTGCCACCTTTTCCAAAATATTCTGCTATTAATTAGCTGCCACCTTTTCCAAAATATACTCCTATTAATTAGCTGGCACCTTTTCCAAAATATTCTGCTATTAATTAGCTGCCACCTTTTCCAAAATATTCTGCTATTAATTAGCTGCCACCTTTTCCAAAATATTCTGCTATTAATTAGCTGCCACGTTTTCCAAAATAGTCTACAAATAATTAGCTGCCACCTTTTCCAAAATATTCTCCTACTAATTAGCTGCCACCTTTTTCAAAATATTCTCCTAATAGTTAGCTGCCACCTTTTCCAAAATATTCTCCTAATAGTTATCTGCCACCTTTTCCAAAACATTCTCCTACTAATTAGTTGCCACCTTTTCCTAGATATTTTCCTATTAATTAGCTGCCACCTTTTCCAAAATATTCTGCTATTAATTAGCCACCACCTTTTCCAAAATATTCCCCTAATAATTAGCTGCCACCTTTTCCAAAATATTCTCCTACATTTTCCAAAATATTCTGCTATTAATTAGCTACCACCTTTTCCAAAATATTCCCCTAATAATTAGCTGCCACCTTTTCCAAAATATTCTCCCACTAACTAGCTGCCACCTTTTCCAAAATATTCTCTTATTAATTAGCTGATAACGTGATAAATATGACTTAAAATAATAAAAAAAAATCTACAATTCCCTTTAAAAGGTAAATTTTTGGGGATCTGAAAGTATTTGGTTCTTCTCAATTAAAATAGGTGCTTAATATTTTACAGAATGTTCGCGTATGGTGCTCAATTTCTATGACCATTATTTTATTATAAGTCAAAGAAATTGTTTGCTTGCGCATGCATTCTTGTCCCAATGGACCGAATCCGAAACCCGGAGAAGTGCGGGTTTTCGCTCCAATGGGACTGTCCCATTGGACCGAATCCGCCAAATGTGCGGGTTTTTCGGTTGATTGGGACTGGTTTCGGTCGAATGCGAATCGGTCCAATGGGGCAGAGCCCTTTGAAAAGCTGGTAAGATTTTTTTATTTATTAATTCTATGCTAGTATGAAAACATTTTCCGTTTTATTTTATCTTTAAACATTGCGATTAAATATAAGGCAAGATTTTACTGTTTATCTCGACATCCTATTTAGTAACTATAAACCTAGATTGGTAAGATTTTACGTTTTATTTTATATTTAACCATTTTATTTGCAAAGGATGTAAGATTTTTCTGTTTGTTTCGAGTTTTTATTTGCTATTGCTATAGTTTTATAACATTTTCCGTTTTATTTCATCATAAAACATTGTGTTTTGCATAGACTGTAAGATTTCCTGATTATTTCGAGTTATTATTTAATATTTCTATATTTTGAAAACATTTTCCGTTTTATTGTATCTTTGAACATTTTGTTTTCTATAGACCGTAAGATTTTCCTGTTTATTTCGAATTATTATTCAATATTTCTATAGTTTAAAAACACTTTTTCTATCTTAAAAAAAATTGTTTTGCATAGCCGGTAAGTTTTTCTGTTTATTTCGAGTTTTATTTAAAAATTTCTATATCTTGATATCATATTCGTTTTACTTTGCCTTTATACATTGTCTTTTGCATAGATGGTAAGATTTTCCTGTTTATTTCTAGTTTTTACCTCTCCGAGTGACGTATGTCACGGAGAGGTATTACACCGGGCGTGCGTGTGTGTCTGTGTGTCTGTGTGTCTGGGTGTCTGTGTGTGTGTCTGTCACGCCCCACGTGACCGCGTTCGCAGTTTGCGTATCGGAGCAAACGTGTTCCCAATTTCCGGACTGCATTGACAGTTCACGGAAATTTGGGTTTGTCTCCTCTGGCTATTCTACTTGAGTTCCAACACCACCAGCTTTGGTTTTCGTCCACTCCACATGGACACTAGTCTGTACTTGCTAGCTTCTATGCACCACCATCTTCTGTTCTTCGTCAATTCCACATTGACACCAGCTTCTATGCACCACCATCTTCTGTTCTTCGTCAATTCCACATTGACACCAGCTTCAATGCACCACCATCTTCAGGTCTTTTGTCCATTCCACATGGACGCCAGTCAGTACATTCTGGCTTCTTTTCTTCCGTCATCGTTTGGCTTCAAGATATACGCGGCGATCGGCTAGGGTTACGAGAAACGTCTAGCCTCCCAATGGCAGGGCTTCCACCATCGGTTCACGCAAATGCGTTTTTATCTATTATTTGGTTTTAAGATATACGCGGCGATCGGCTAGGGTTACGAGAAACGTCTAGCCTCCCAATGGCAGGGCTTCCACCAAAGGTTCACGCGAATGCGTTTTTATCTATTATTATAATGGAAACGAAACGTATATATACCCCAAAATTTGAAAAAAGCGGGCAAGAGGGGTACCCTTCACTTTAAACGTCAATATTAGCAAAGTTTCGAAAGATAATAGGAACAACTTTATTTTAAACGATTTAACTATTTTTAAAGTTATTTACTGGCGATTAAAATAATTAAAAATAATTATATTTATTTAAATATTAAAGATAAACCCAAGTACCGAAGTCGTTAAATCATTGCCTCCTATATCTATCAAGGCCCGTGCATTGCGTTATATTTCCTACATTGCCTCCTGTATCTATCAAGGCCCACGCATTGTGATATATTTCCTTCATTGCCTCCTATATCTATCGAGGCCCGTGCATTGCGATATATTTTTGAGAACAACAACCAAAATGGGAAGCTCCTCTCAGAACCATAATAATTTGTTTTCTCTGTTATATGAAATGAAAATATGGATAATATTTTCGGCAATTCGATTTGAATGGCTCTTTCTGATGTATCATTCTCTCAGCACTGTTCATAATGGACAGGAACGTAGAGATTCGAGACACTTGGAATTACGATAGTGTTTCAAATCCTCTGTAATGAGGGCTTAACGACTTGGAGTGACTGGAAAGATAGATACACATCCTATTTTTTAGTTGTACCATGCGTACCACAATGTTGCCAGGCGTTTATTGAAGGATGCTTGGGTACTTGGTACAGACTGTTACGTCTACCAAGTTTCCTAGCATCCAAGAATAAATAGGATTCATAGAAGCCAGTGTTATGGGCATGTCATGGGTCAAGTCGTTAAATATATCGACGCAGTTAAATAGCTGATGGCATTATTTTATCCACTTTCTCATTGCGTTTCGAGTGGAAGTTCAACTTTGGCACGGACGACAGATGGCGCTCTTAACCTTCTACCCCCAAAAATCGCTGTTGTCTGCTCGTTTTCCCCTTCCGCGTTTTTTCGTTATAAACTTATGATTTAACGAACTGTTAAGATAAAATTTCATATTTCCTAAGACAGATAAGCTTCTACTCCTTTCATCTTACTCCCAGTTAGATTTAACCTTGTTAAAACATAATCAGATGAATTTGAGTTATAATGTCGTAAAATCCTGTGCATACAGTTACCTAGGAGTGATAGAGACATTTTTACCGATGTCTAGAGATGTTAAGCTTAAGCGAAATTGTTTTACCTTTGGATAAAAATACCGCTTCCAGTAGTGGGTTTATAGTACTCCTTGTTTGTGTAAGATTAGTGTAGCTGTAGAGCGTTGTTGCTGTTTAGTTTATACGCCCCCTAGGCCTATTTGTGAAAGACCTTTTTTACGCACTTTTATTGATCATTCTTTATTTGAAAAAAGTGTTGGCAATGTATATTTTTTAAATATGACGGAATTGCTGTTGGTATGATGGGGACCGTCCATAAACTACGTCACACTCTTATGGGGGGGAGGGGGTTTCTAAATTTGTGACGGTCCGTGACAAGGGGGAGGGAGGGGTTCTTCGATGCGTGACGTCACATTTAGCATTGATTTTGTTACGAAGTCAGTAAGAGGCCGATTGGCTCTCTTATGTTATAGAAGAAGAAAGACAACATTCCACAGACCACCGTTACAATAATTTACCAAAATTGTTATTCCATCATCGCTTAAATAGTAGAAAATTTAAGCAATTATCTACTATTTACACCTTTATATAGCCAATTTAAATAGCGCATTTAAAATAAACAGCGTAAACTCTCTTATGTCTCTGTTTACTCGCCCCTATTATTTGTGAGGATGAATCAAATCCCCCTGCCGATTGAAATGGTTTCGTTTCTTTGGCAAATTTTCTAAATCTCAAGCTCGATTAGTCTGTTTTCGGTGACAGTGTCGAAACCTAAAAAGTGTGCCCCTTTAACTAAACTTTATGGAACTTTTTTGAATCTTATATAAAGCACATCCAGACGTTAAAATTCTAAAGGTCAATCAGAGGGAAGAGAACTTGAATTTTTAGCCGAGCAAAATATTTCTGAGAGGGCGGCATATCACTCAAAAAATTAGTCAAATTAAATTTGTAAATTAAGACAAATCATAGTGCGGAGGGGGGGGGGTTAAAGAAATGTGACGTGGTTTTTAGGGGAGGGGTCTGAGAAAAGCGTGACGAAGCGTGATCTGGGGGGACGGGGGGGTCAAAAAATGCTTTTTTTCGCGTGACGTAGTTTATGGACGGTCCCATAGCGCCCTATTAGCGAAGAAAACCTTTTTTTAAACAGTTGATTCATTCTTTGATAGAATTTCGAAGGAAGCAGTTAAGTGTTAAATTTGCTCGATTAATTTTGTTCGGCAAATAATATAATTAAGCCTTACGTATTATTGAAGGAGATTGATTTTGCCAACCTGTGTGAGTATTTAACTGTTTAATAAGTATTTTGGTTAAGTGGGAGCCTAGCTTATGTGTGATTGTGTTGTGGCTTCCATGTTTTGGGACATTTGCTTTTTGTGTGGCGAGGTATGATTCAGCTTTGATATGGACAAATATTACAAATCGTACTGGTAGACTAAGAATACGGTTGAGGTATAGCGAGAGACTAGAGTTTCCACAGCAATTGAGAGATATTGAAAAGGCTTGAACAATTGACTATTTTAAAATTGCATTCCTGCACTTGCAAAGAATTAAAAAAAGCGATAGATGCATATATTTAGGTTGTTTAAGGGGTAGTGAAAGTCATCTCCACTCGGAGAGGTAATATTTTGGCTTTCCCAACTTGTTAATTATTAATTCTATGGCTAGTTTGACAACATTTTACGATTTATGTTGTCTGTATTGTTTGGATAGACTGTGAGATTTTTTCTGTTTATTTGAAGCTTTTACTTATTAATTCTAAAGTTTGATAACACTTTCGTTTTATTTTATCTTTAAACGATGTGTTTTGAATAGACCGTAAGTTTCTAAGTATTACTTCGAGTTTTTATTCAATATTTCTATAGTTTCATAACATTTTCCGTTTTAATTTATCTAAAAACATAGTGTTTTGCATAGGATGTAAGATTTTCCTCTTTGTTTCAAGTTTTTATTTAGTGTTTCAATAGTTTGATAACATAACCATTTTATTTTATCTTTAAACATCGTGTTTTTTATAGACCGTAAGATTTTGGTGTTATTTTTTGGAGTTTTTATTTTTAATATTTCTATAGTTTTAAAACCTTTTGTTTTATTATATCTTCTAAAATTGCATTTACATAGAAGGTAAGATTTTCCTGCTTATCTCGACTTCCTATTAAGTTATTATAAGCCTGGATTGATAACATTTTACGTTTTATTTTATATTTAACTATTTTATTTGCTTAGGATATAAGATTTTTCTGTATATTTCGAGTTTCTATTTATGAGTTCCATGCCAAGTTTGATATCATTTACTATTTTTTTTTCTTTAAACATTTTGTTTTCTATAGACCGTAAGATTTTCCTGGTTATATCAGATTATTATTCAATATTTCTATAGTTGAAAAGATTTTTTTGTATCTTTAAAAAAATAGTTTTGCATAGCCTGTAAGTTTTGCTGTTCATTTCGAGTTTTATTTAAAAATTTCTATATCTTGATAACATATTCGTTTTACTTTACCTTTCAACATTGTGTTTTGTATAGATTGTAAGATTTTTCTCTTTATTTCGAGTTTTTATTTGGTTTGCCTAGTTTGATAACATTTTCCGTTTTATTTTATCGTTAAACGTTGTTGTTTTGCATAGGACGTACGATTTTTCCGTTTATCCCGTGTTTTTATTGCCTAGTTCTATTCTATAACATTTTCCGATTTATTTTTGAACTTTTTGTTTTGCATAGCCAGTAAGATTATTCTCTTTAATTCGAATATTTTTGTTGATTCCCTGCCTAGTTTTATAACATTTTCCGTTTAATTTTTAAATGTTTTTGTTTTGCATAGCCAGTAAGATTATTCTCCTAAGTTCGAATTTTTTTTTTAATTCTCTGCTTAGTTTGATAGCATCTTCCGTTTCAATTTTTCTTTAAACGTTTTGTTTTCAGCATATGTTTAAATAAAAATTTTGTTTTTGAACATTCTGCCATGCACAGGAGGTAATTAAGATTTGGTTTTCTCATTTATTCTAAAAAATAATATTTCTTCATGCATATCGTTTCCAAGAGTAGAATCAACATTATTTAGGACCATTTACGTTTCTACTTTGTTTAATTAGTGGCATGTGTCACATTTCTTTCGTTAAATGCGATACCGCTGCATATTTTAGCCTTAACCGCCTTCCTTAAAAATGTTGTGGTCTAAGTTAAATCCTTGCTTGGTTTTTAGTAAAAATGCAGCTCCTTTCTTTGTTCAACGAGAAGTAGCGTTATAAGCAAACTTAGGGACCACAAGTGAAAAGTTCAAAGTGTACATTAGTGACACGTACCAAACGCATTACACTCGGTTTTCACTGGGCGTTTTTCGTGCGTTTTTCGCAAAATTTTGCGGAAAAGGAAAACGTTTTCCTCTTTTTTTGGCGAATTTCGCGATTTTGCGTTGCGGGTCCAATTTCTATTTTTGAAAATTTTCCCGAGCCGCGGTTTTTTTCCGTAGGCACAAACTAATCATCGAGGGTATGCTAGTCACGTGGTTAACACTGAACGCGTGTTAACTAGGGAGCCGCCATTTTGAAATTTTCGGTGTTTAACCGATGCTTAACCTGTTTACCATCATTTGATTAGAGGACTGTGATGTTATTTAAATATTAAAATGAATAGATTCGAAAATTTTGGTGGAAAAGAAAGGAAGTATCCTTTATCTTTGGGATGGAAGAAATTTAAGTTACAAAGATGTTAATATGAAGGAAATCTAATGAGCTCAATCGCTCAGTTCGGACACGGGGCTTATCAGATATTTATTTCCGCCGTGGTTTCGTCCAGTGGAAACCGACCACACCACACAGGATAAAAATTTCCATGACGGTTTTTACCTTTTTCGCTTTTTCTGCGAATTTTTTCCGGAAAGAAATTCGCCCAGTGAAAACCGAGTGTTAGAGAGCGTCAGTGTCGACTTCGATTGTTTGCGGGAGCTATGGGAAACTAGGGAAATTACTTAATCATAGCATAAGAAAATAATATATAGCTCCCTATATATTATCGTAAGTGAATCATATTACAGCTCCCTATAAGTACTGGACGTAGGTTATGCTTTTGTAAACAGCGTTTTCTTCCAAGACATCCAAGCCCGCCATCTATAGCTCAGTTTTACAAGTATAGTTTTCCCATTAACCCGGATCTTGAGATAGGTTAACCTACGGAAGTTCCGGTTGATGATAATGGCTGTCAGACCGCCGTCAGTGTCATGATTAGTGTGAAGCTTGTTTTCGCGTTATAATTTTGATTTAGAATGACTTATGTTTCTTTGCTAATTAGGAAAACAGCCTAGGATCAATGTAAATAATTGCAATGCCCAAATTAAAGATTCATCTGAACACGATCTATGTGATATTAAAAACACTTAACCGTAAGCGACTAAAACGTTTTGTAAAACTGAAAAATATTGACCAGCATCTTTCGCAAACGGAAAACGTTAAAGCATTAAAATAATTGTCAGACTTAAAAAAGGAAAACAAATTTCTATGTCGACGCACATAACCTTTAATTAGTAATTGCTTGCCCCGCTTATTAAAAAGTTCTTTCGCGCCAAAATCATTCCTCTGGTTTAGTTCACAAATTCGCCGCTGCGTTTCGCATATACCCTTTTCTCTACAGTGCTAGGAGACAATGCTGATGCACGGCGATGTTATATCGTCCAGTACTTCTAGGGAGCTGTAATATGATCCACTTCTGATATTATTTTCTTATGATCATAGTCGTGAACAACGGGCGTAAGTGAATCATATTACAGCTCCCTATAAGTACTGGACGTAGGTTATGCTTTTGTAAACAGCGTTTTCTTCCAAGACATCCAAGCCCGCCATCTATAGCTCAGTTTTACAAGTATAGTTTTCCCATTAACCCGGATCTTGAGATAGGTTAACCTACGGAAGTTCCGGTTGATGATAATGGCTGTCAGACCGCCGTCAGTGTCATGATTAGTGTGAAGCTTGTTTTCGCGTTATAATTTTGATTTAGAATGACTTATGTTTCTTTGCTAATTAGGAAAACAGCCTAGGATCAATGTAAATAATTGCAATGCCCAAATTAAAGATTCATCTGAACACGATCTATGTGATATTAAAAACACTTAACCGTAAGCGACTAAAACGTTTTGTAAAACTGAAAAATATTGACCAGCATCTTTCGCAAACGGAAAACGTTAAAGCATTAAAATAATTGTCAGACTTAAAAAAGGAAAACAAATTTCTATGTCGACGCACATAACCTTTAATTAGTAATTGCTTGCCCCGCTTATTAAAAAGTTCTTTCGCGCCAAAATCATTCCTCTGGTTTAGTTCACAAATTCGCCGCTGCGTTTCGCATATACCCTTTTCTCTACAGTGCTAGGAGACAATGCTGATGCACGGCGATGTTATATCGTCCAGTACTTCTAGGGAGCTGTAATATGATCCACTTCTGCAACGGGGTAAATCTGACCTTGTGGAAAACCTTGCATTTTTAAAGGGAAATGTTAAATTTTGGGATTAAATTTGTGTGATGTGTTTCAATTAGTATTCATTGAGTACCTTATATCTTGTCAAGTTTTTCCCGGAAATATCGGTTTACATGAAGCGAGTATATGTCCATTAATTCTATGCCTAGTTTGAAATAATTTTCCGTTTTATTTTATTTTTAAACATTTCGTTTTGCAAATCACCTAAGATTTTCCTCTTTATTTAGAGTTTTTATTTAATATTTCTATAACCAGAGAGCATTTTCTGTTTCATTTTGTCTTCAAACATTATGTTTACATAGAAGGTAACATTATTTCAAGTTTTTATTTATAAATTCTAAGCCTAGTAGGATAACATAATCCGTTTTTTTTTATTTTCAAACATTTTATTTGTATAGGATGTAAGATATTTCTGTTTGTTTCGAGTTTTTACTTACTATTGCTGTAGTTTGATAACATTTTCCGTTTTATTTCATCATAAAACATTGTGTTTTGCATAGACTGTAAGATTTCCTGATTATTTCGAGTTTCTATTTATTATTTCTATAGTTTGACAAAATTTCTTTAAACATCGTGTTTTCATAGACCGTAAGATTTTGCTGTTTTTCTTTTCGAGTTTTTATTTAATGTTTCTATAGTTTGAAAACGTTTTCCGTTTTATTTCTTCATTTAACATTGTCTTTTGCATAGATGGTAAGATTTTCCTGTTTATTTCTAGATTTTAATTATTAATTCTATGGCTAGATTGACAACATTTTACGATTCATTTTTCTTTATTTTTTGGATAGACTGAGATTTTTCTGTTTATTTGAAGCTTTTATTTATTAATTCTAAAGTTCGTTTTTTATCTTTAAACAATGTGGTTTGAATAGACCGTAAGTTTCTAAGTATTACTTCGAGTTTTTATTCAATATTTCTATAGTTTCATAACATTTTCCGTTTTAATTTATCTAAAAACATCGTGTTTTGCGTAGGATGTAAGATTTTCCTCTTTGTTTCAAGTTTTTATTTAGTGTTTCAATAGTTTGATAACATTACCATTTTATTTTATATTTAAACATCGTGTTTTTTATAGACCGTAAGTTTTTTTTTTAAGTTTTTGTTTAAAATTTCTATAGTTTTAAAAAATTTTGTTTTATTTTATCTTCAAAATTTGCGTTTACATAGAAGGTAAGATTTTCCTGCTTATCTCGACTTCCTATTTAGTTATTATAAGTCTAGATTGATAACATTTTGTTTTATTTTATATTTAACCATTTTATTTGCTTAGGATGTAAGATTTTTCTGTATATTTCGAGTTTTTTTTTTATGAGTTCTATGCCAAGTTTGATATCATTTACTTTTCTTTTTATCTTTAAACATTGTGTTTTGCATAGATAGTAAGATTTTTCTCTTTATTTCGAGTTTTTATTTAATATTTCTATAGTTGGAAAATATTTTTTTATTTTTTCTTTAAATTTTGCGTTTACATAGAAGGTAAGATTATTTATCCTGCTTATCTCGACTTCCTATTTAGTAATTATAAGACTAGATTGATAACATTTTCCGATTTATTTCATATTTAACCATTTTATTTGCGTAGGATGTAAGAATTTTTTGTTTATTTTTACTTTTTTTTTATAAATTCTGTGCCTAGTTTGATAAACTTTTCCGTTTTTTTTTCTTTAAGCATCTTGTTTTGCACAGGATGTAAGATTTTTCTGATTATTTCAAAGTTTTTTTTAATATTTCTACATAACATTTTCCTATTTATTTTTTCTTTAAACATTTTGTTTTGCATAGGGGGTAAAATTTCTTAACTTTTCTCGATCATTTATTGCTAAATTTTATGTCGTTAAAAGAAATTCTGCTTCACTTTTCTTATCAAATAATGCGATATGATTAGCCACTGAATATAACGTTTCGAATTTTTGCGCTTTTGAGAAGTGTAAATTCCGCTAAGCGATTAGCCGCAATTAGTCAACGAAAGAGTGATTTCAAATACAGCCATAGTTTCTTAAAATTAACATTCGAACAAACTTTGGTCATGCATGCCTTTTTTGAAATTACTCCATTGATTCAGGAACGAATTTAACTATTTATATATAGGGTTTTTAATTTCGGTATTTCAAATTGGTGCCGAATATCATTAAAGTATAACTGTTCTCATACAATTTAATGTTTTTTGTTAAGTATCTTTAGTTCCAACACTTTTAAATATAAAATATTATTTTACAGGAGGAAAGTAATTAGTATTCAACAAAGGGGAGACAACACTGCACCTGGGACATGGCATATTTACACGAATTCAACCATACAGCAAAAAATCTAAAATAATAGATATAATGCTCTTTCTGATATTTATAAAATATTTCACTGTTAGTCAATTAAAATTATGATTAATCCAAACTGTATATTTAGTTTGATCAAATGTTTGGCTATTTTTTGAACTAGTATACGAATAGATAATCATAACAAAGATGATTTGTATATTAACAAGCATCATCCTCACTGATTCATTAAAAAAAGAGATGATAAAATTCAAAATCCGTTGTTTTCAGTGAGTATGCTAAGAGCACTGTAAACCTCAGCTACTATTAAACTTCCTCTAGCGTTTGGGATCGTCCATGTAATCGTAGGGGTAGACTTGTTTCCTGAGTATCAGGTCTACCTCTTCGGGTTGGTACACGGAATTTTAACATTTAAATCTGTCCCGCCCGCTCTTGACGAAATAACCGACGAGCGTTAACAAGGATACCTGTCACTTGCGCTGGTATGATTTTGCCAGCCCCATACTGCCCTAACACCCTTCACTAATTACAGCTCGAGAGAGACGGCAAGGGAGAGGGAAAATGTACATACACAGTGGAAGTTAAATATATAAACAGGTAGATCACGTGAATAGTGTCGTTATTGTGAATGATATTGGGCAATTCCGTTACTTCAACCACATCAAAAGCCAAAAATACTATATATCTCTATCCTAACAGTAGCTTTTCAGACTTAACACCAGTAGCTGATCCGAGTGGAGAAAGTAAAGGGGTGAATTAAGGCGGTTGTTAAAATAAAAGGCATATAGTAGAGTTTTTCAGATACTATTTCCGTTCTAAGGAAGCGGCATGGTATAAGGGGAGTGGTCTAAGACGCGAGGAATGGGAAGGGTTATTTTCGTGCCCTGTGGTGTTTCCCTCCTTCTGTTCCGCCTCTTGACGAACACTAATTTGCGTTTTTCGTTAAACACTGGCGTCCGCAAAAACAATTCAATTAAAAGCACAATAATGGTTAAAAGCAAGCCTCCAATTGTTAAATTGAATATCCTTTTCAAATCTATCATTGAAATATACGACGTGCCGTCAGTTGGTTTGGTTGTCAGTTGACGTTTGATCTTCATTGGTCTTAAAGTTTCTTCCATCCATTTGCGTAAGAGTCCCGTGTCCCTCAGTAGTAAAATTCTTGAAAGATAATATAAAAATTTATAGGACAATAGCACACTTCGAAGATCAATTGAACTTTTTATCTCATGTTCAGCGACTTGGTTTTGATAATACGTTCAATTGAGCGATGGACGTTTTATACAGATTGAACCAGCTCCATTTGTTTTTCACATCATTTAGTACATAGTTTGCATTTCAAATAATAAAGTGTTTAGTGTTTCGTTTTTCCCTTCAGAAATTAAGCTGTTGAAAATCCATCAACAAACTCACAATAAAATAAAAAAAACTATTCGAATAAACTATCAACATTGTAGTTCCCCTTTTACTCTGCTCCCCACACGATTATTCGAAATTTATACCAATTAACGTTACTTTCGATAAGTAAAAAATGGTTTAAGTACTTGCATTTTAGAAAACGGCTTTACGCAAGTGAAATTTCTTTTGGTTGCAATTGCCATGTACTGAATTTGAAATGGTTCTTCCACTTTGTAATAAGAGTTCAGGTCTTTTTCCATATTGTAAATGAACAAGTCAAATCCATCAAAAATAGACAAAAGGGCAATTTTTCCTTCCGTGAAATTGGGCCAGAAGTCCAAGCCATCGGTTGCTATTAGCGATTTTTGAAATATTTTCCCATATTCTGTACCCAAGCCTAGTTGCTATAAAAAAGACAGTAAATTGATAAATTAATAGGCATTATTTGTATTAAGTTTACTTACTTCATTTGCCATGTATTCATAAAAGATTGAATTCTTTTGTGCCCCAATATTCATTTCGCCATTTTGAACTACATTGGCCAGTTGCACTAAGGTAACTATTCTACATTTATCGACGTTGCTGACGGTAGAAGTTAATTCGCTACCATATAATAGAACGAGTAGTTTGGTAGTTAATATAGAGATAGTCACTACAAAACCAATGGCCAATTTCGGAGCATGGTTGAACGACTTCATATTAACACCTGAGATGGAAATATCGTAAATCATAAGGTCATTACAGTAAATCTCCATCTACAATAGTGAACTCTACTGCAGCACGACGAGCCTTACTGTCCTTTTAATCGGGTACCACCGACTATTTGACGATGCAGCGCTAGGTTACGTAATCTAAACTGGTTGTTCTTTCAATTTCTGATTCAGGCTACACAAAATAAGGCCCTATTCTCATATACACTGATGACGCCGATATTACGCTGCTAGCATTGATATATATAAGCTCAACGTTTTATGAATAAAGTACCATTAAATTTTTTTTTCTCTGTGCAGGGAAGAAACGAATCATCACTCTTCGGAGAGCTTTCCTTTCCCACGGGACCTAATTTCCAATCACGTTAAATGAACGTGTCAACCGCTGGTTACCGTAGACCCAAGGCAAGCTTTTGGGTCAAGTTGGAACCCATAATACACAGAATTTATACATAATCATTCTGCTAGTTGGCGATTTTCTGCTTTAAAACCATGTGCTTAGCATTTTTACCTCTCCGAGTGACGTATGTCACGGAGAGGTTCTGTAACGATCGTGTGTGTGTGTCTGTCTGTCTGTGTGTGTGTCTGTTGTTACACCCACGTGACCGCGTTCGCAGTTTCCAAATCGGAGCAAACGTGTTCGCCATTTCCGAACTGCATTCACAGTCACGGAAATGGCTCCTCTACTTGAGTTCTCACACCACCATCTTCTGGTCTTGATCCATCCCACACGGACACCAGTCCGTACTTACTGGCTTCTAACCACCACCATTTTCTGGTCTTCGTCCATTCCACTTGGACACCAGTCTGTAAACACTGGCTTCTAATCACCACCATCATCTGGTCCTTGTCCATCCCACTTGGACACCAGTCTGTAAACACTGGCTTCTAATCACCACCATCATCTGGTCCTTGTCCATCCCACTTGGACACCAGTCTGTACATACTGGCTTCTACACCACCATCTTCTAGTCTTTGTCTTTGTCCATCCCACATGGACACCAGTCTGTACACTGGCTTCTACACCACCATCTTCTGGTCTTTGTTTTTGTCCATCCCACATGGACACCAGTCAGTACACCTGGCTTCTACTCCATCGTCATCGTTTGGTTTAAGACATTCGCGGCGATTAGCTAGGGTTACGAGAAACGTCTAGCCTCCCTAAGGTGGGATCGGCCACCAAAGGTTTTCGCAATTGCGGTTGTTCTTGCTTTTAACTGTAGTTCGACACCCTTATATACTACCTATTTGAGTAAGACGAAGCAACCGGCGTATGCTTCATTTCAAACGCCAATGTTAGTCAAGTCTCTCAAGAATGTTTAATTGTTCAATTTTTAAAACGATGTAACGTTCAATAAGGCGAATAACTAGCGAAGAAAATATTAAATATTAATTATATTTATTTTAATATTTAAGATAATCTTGTTTCTCAATTCAAAATTAATACGGAAAGAGTTAAAAAGCAGTCTATGTTTTTACCTCTCCGTGTGACGTAGTCCAGGAGAGGTTCTGTAACGGCCGTGTCTGTCTGTCTGTGTGTCTGTCTGTTGTTACACCCCGCGTTCGCAGTTTGCGTATCGGAGCAAACGTGTTCGCCACTTCCGAACTGCTTTCACAGACACGGAAATGGCTCCTCTACTTGAGTTCTCACACCACCATCTTCTGGTCTTTGTCCATCCCACACGGTCACCAGTCTGTTCTTACTGGCTTCTAATCACCACCATCTTTTGGTCTTCGTCCATCCCACACGGACACCAGTCTGTTCCTACTGGCTTCTAATCACCACCATCTTCTGTTCTTTGTCAATCCCACATTGACACCAGTCTGCACTTACACTGGCTTCTAACACCACCATCCACTGGTCTTCCGTCTATTCCACATAGACACCAATCTGTATCATTGGCTTCTAACACCACCATCCACTGGTCTTCCGTCTATTCCACATAGACACCAATCTGTATCATTGGCTTCTAACACCACCATCCACTGGTCTTCCGTCTATTCCACATAGACACCAATCTGTATCATTGGCTTCTACTCCATTATCATCGTTTGGTTTTAGGATATACGCGGCGATCAGCTAGGGTTACGAGAAACGTCTAGCCTCCCTAAGGTGTGATCGCCACCAAAGGTTTTCGCAATTGCGCTTTTTCCTTACTATTATAATGGAAACGAAACGTATATATACCCCAAAATTTGAAGAAAGTGGCAAGAGGGGTACCCTTCACTTTAAACGTCAATATTAGCAAAGTTTGAGATGATAATAGGTATAACGTTATTTTAAACGATTCAACTATTATTAATGTTAATTATTGAAGATTAAAATAATTAAAAATAATTATATTTATTTAAATATTAAAGATAAACCTCTCGTGCAAAGAGAGAGATTATCATCGCCTCCTATATCTGCCAAGGCCCATGCATGCGATATATTTCATTCATTGCCTCCTATATCTATCAAGGCCCGTGCATTGCGATATATTTTTCAAAACAACAACCAAAATGGGAAGCTCCTCTCAGAAACATAGTAATTTCTTTTCTCTGTATATGAAATGAAAATATGGATAATATTGCGCTCCTTCTTTAATGGTATCAATCCTTGCCTGTCTATTAATATTTTACGTAGTAGTAATACGTTTTTAGCGAAGTCTAGAGAGGATAAACATAAGCGAGATTGTTTCGGAAAACAAATACTGCTTCCACTAATGGGTTTATACTCCTTGTTACTCTTGTTGTCTGTGTGTGTCCGTCCATTGTTACACTAGTGCGTCGCGTTAGCAGTTAGCCTTGTGTTGATGTGTTAAGAAATCATACAGAACCTTAATATTCCCTTTTTCCATAATATAAAGTGAATATGTGGAAGTATTTTTCGTAATTATGATGCATTTAGTACTTTTGTAGCTTTAAAGCTCTGTTTCATTTTGATATTCCAAAGATTTTTTTTAATATTGTTATTTGAAATGACTGTTTATATATTGCTTAAGCTATACTACATCTGTATATAGAATAATCCTTGGTTTAGTGATTTCATGAAGAAAAGTAAGACCTAGACTCCGGCGCGTATAACAAGTATTATCCGCAATAGGCTTAGTGAAACAAAGAGTAAATAATTGAGGATTTGAGGCCTGAGGTGAAGTAAACTTTTGGCTTTGATTTTCGTGTCTGAAATGAACAGACATCAACGGTTCAGAGTGAGCCGAAAGTTAAATACACTCTTAAATAATAATAAGATTAGTAAAAGGGCTAATGGTAAACGGGTAGTAACTGCAGACTTATTATTCTCTTTATGGTGCGCATTGACTATTAGTGCGTCTAGCTACAATTTAGCTTTGGTGTTATTTAACGTTAACATTCATGTTGGCAAACTAAGTATATTGTTGAGGTGAGACGAGACGATAGTGTCTACACTGCAAACCTGTTGTGAATGTAGCTTTCAGAATATAGGGTAAACAGCTGAAGCGTAGACTTCATTTCCTGTTCTTTTCCCCATTGACTGATTTCCACGTGTCCAAGATTTATCCTTAATTGGATGTGAAATGTCGTCGGCTTTACTGTACATTCGCTATGTTTGGAATACTGCTTCAATATTTCGTAAATTTTTACTTCAAAAAAGTGAAATAATTCCATATCTAGGTAAATACGTTTGTAGTAGTAGACCTCTTGACACGGAGAGGTAATATATTGGTTTTCCCAACTTGTTACCTCTCCGAGTGACGTATGTCACGTGAGAGGTATTACACTGGACGTGTGTGTGTGTGTGTGTGTCTGTCTGTCTGTCACGCCCCACGTGACCGCGTTCGCAGTTTGCGTATCGGAGCAAACGTGTTCCCAATTTCCGGACTGCATTGACAGTTCACGGAAATTTGGGTTTGTCTCCTCTGGCTATTCTACTTGAGTTCCAACACCACCAGTTTTGGTTTTCGTCCACTCCACATGGACACTAGTCTGTACTTGCTAGCTTCCAAGCACCACCATCTTCTGTTCTTCGTCAATTTCACCTTGACACCAGCTTCTATGCACCACCATCTTCTGTTCTTCGTCAATTCCACATTGACACCAGCTTCTATGCACCACCATCTTCTGTTCTTCGTCAATTCCACATTGACACCAGCTTCAATGCACCACCATCTTCAGGTCTTTTGTCCATTCCATATGGACGCCAGTCAGTACATTCTGGTTTCTTTTCCTCCGTCATCGTTTGGTTTCAAGATATACGCGGCGATCGGCTAGGGTTACGAGAAACGTCTAGCCTCCCAATGGCAGGGCTTCCACCATCGGTTCACGCGAATGCGTTTTTATTTGGTTTTAAGATATACGCGGCGAGCGGCTAGGGTTACGAGAAACGTCTAGCCTCCCAATGGCAGGGCTTCCACCATCGGTTCACGCGAATGCGTTTTAATCTATTATTATAATGGAAACGAAACGTATATATACCCCAAAATTTGAAAAAAGCGGGCAAGAGGGGTACCCTTCACTTTAAACGTCAATATTAGCAAAGTTTCGAAAGATAATAGGAACAACTTTATTTTAAACGATTTAACTATTTTTAAAGTTATTTACTGGCGATTAAAATAATTAAAAATAATTATATTTATTTAAATATTAAAGATAAACCCAAGTACCGAAGTCGTTAAATCATTGCCTCCTATATCTATCAAGGCCCGTGCATTGCGTTATATTTCGTACATTGTCTCTTATATCTTTTTAGGTTCGTGCATTGCGTTATATTTCCTACATTGCCGCCTGTATCTATCAAGGCCCACGCATTGTGATATATTTCCTTCATTGCCTTCAATATCTATCGAGGCCCGTGCATTGCGATATATTTTTGAGAACAACAACCAAAATGGGAAGCTCCTCTCAGAACCATAATAATTTGTTTTCTCTGTTATATGAAATGAAAATATGGATAATATTTTCGGCAATTCGATTTGAATGGCTCTTTCTGATGTATCATTCTCTCAGCACTGTTCATAATGGACAGGAACGTAGAGATTCGAGACCCTAGGAATTACGATAGTGTTTCAAATCCTCTGTAATGAGGGCTTAACGACTTGGAGTGAGTCGAAAGATAAATACACATCCTATTTTTTAGTTGTATCATGCGTACCACAATGTTGCCAGGCGTTTATTGAAGGATGCTTGGGTACTTGGTACAGACTGTTACGTCTACCAAGTTTCCTAGCATCCAAGAATAAATAGGATTCATAGAAGCCAGTGTTAAGGGCATGTCATGGGTCAAGTCGTTAAATATATCGACGCAGTTAAATAGCTGATGGCATTATTTTATCCACTTTCCCATTGCCTTTCGAGTGGAAGTTCAACTTTGGCACGGACGACAGATGGCGCTCTTAAACTTCTACCCCCAAAAATCGTTGTTGTCTGCTCGTTTTCCCCTTCCGCGTTTTTTCGTTATAAACTTATGATTTAACGAACTTTGAAGATAAAATTTCATATTTCCTAAGACAGATAAGCTTCTACTCCTTTCATATTACTCCCAGTTAGATTTAACGCTTAAAAAATATATTTTCAATAAAAACACCGCTTCCACTAGTGGATTTATACTCCTTGTTAGATTAGTGTAGGTGTAGAGAGTAATCATTACAAACGCTAAAAAATATATTTTCAAAAATGAAGAACATAGAACATTTATTCTATATCAAAAAATATTTTGGTGGTTAGATTGCTTTAGAAAAATCCAAACGGCTAGATATTGGTAAAAAAAGACATGTGTAAGCTATTTGTAGATGAGATAATTGTTTTACATGTTTTAAATGAGACTAAAACTTCCACTATTGTGTCTAAAAAAGTGTTGGCAATGTATATTTTTTAAATATGACGGAATTGCGGTTGATATGATAGCGCCCTATTTGCGAAAAATACCTTTTTTTAAACAGTTGAATCATTCTTTGATAGAATTTCGAAGGAAGAAGTTAAGTGTTAGATTTGCTCGATTAATTTTGTTCGGCAAATAATATAATTAAGCCTTACGTATTACTGAAGGAGATTGATTTTGCCAACCTTTGTGAGTATTTAACTGTTTAATAATTATTTTGGTTAAGTGGGAGCCTAGCTTATGTGTGATTGGGTTGTGGCTTCCATGATTTGGGCACATTTGCTTTTTGTGTGGCGAGGTATGATTCAGCTTTGATATGGACAAATGTTACAAATCATACTGGTAGACTAAGAATGCGGTTGAGGTATAGCGAGAGAGTAGAGTTTCCACAGCAATTGAGAGATATTGAAAAGGCTTGAACAATAGACTTTTTTAAAATTCAATTCCTGCACTTGCAAAGAATTAAAAAAAGCGATAGATGCATATATTTAGGTTGTTTAAGGGGTAGTTATAGTCATCTCCACTCGGAGAGGTAATATTTTGGCTTTCCCAACTTGTTTTTTGTCTGTGTTTGTCCGTCCGTTGTTACACTAGTGCGCTGCGTTAGAAGTTCGTTTTGTTTTCATGTGAAAAGAAATCCTACGGAACCATAATATTCCCTTTATCCATAATATAAAGTGAATATGTGGAAATATTTTTCGTAATTATGATGCATTTAGTGGTTTTGTAGCTATAAAGCTCTGTTTCATTTTGATATCCCAAGAATATTTTTTATTTGAAATGACTGTTTATATATTACTTAAGCTATACTACATCTGTATATAGAATAATCCTTGGTTTAGTGATTTCATGTAGAAAGCTAAGACTCCGGCTGGTATTTCTAGTATTACCCGCAATAGGCTTAATGAAATAAAGATTAAATAATTGAGGCCTGAGGTGAAGTAAACTTAGGGTTTTGATTTCCGTGTCTGAAATGAAGAGACATCATCGGTTCAGAGTGAGCCGAAAGTTAAATACACTCTTAAATAATCAGGTTAAGATTTTATAATTGAAGAAAAGATCATGGTGGCAATTAGATTAGTAGGGCAGGGCTCTGGCTAAGCTACAGAGTTTTATTCTCTTTATGGTGCGCACTGACTATCAGTGCGTCTAGCTACAATTTAGCTTTGGTGTTATTTAACGTTAACACTCATGTTGGCAAACTAAGTATATTGTTGAGGTGAGACGAGACGATAGTGGTTACACTGCAAACCAGTTGCGAATGTAGCTATCAGAATATAGAGCTATTTCAGTGGGGGAAAAATTTCGTCTGCTACGAAAATTGGGCCTGCCTTTGGCGGACCAGGGCGGCCATTTTGTGCAGATTTTCTCTATGGGCAAATAGCATTGGTGACGTAGCCATTACCCCCTCTGAAACAGCTCTATAGGGTAAACAGCTGAAGCGTAGACTTCATTTCCTGTTCTTTTAGCCATTGACTGATTTCCATGTGTCCAAGATTTATCCTTATTGGATGTAAAATGTCGTCTGCTTTACTGTATATTCGCTATGCTTGGAATACTGCTTCAATATTTCGTAAATTTTTACTTCAAAAAAGAGAAATAATTCCATATCTAGGTAAATAACTTTGTAGTAGTAGAACTCTTGACTCGGAGAGGTAATATTTTGGTTTTCCCAACTTGTTACCTCTCCGAGTGACGATGACGTCAGGGAGAGGTATTACACTGGACGTGTCTGTCTGTCACCGCGTTCGCAGTTGGCAAATCGGAGCAAACATATATGTTATATCCGGACCGCGTTTGCAGAAAGCAATATTGGCTTCTACTCCATTATCATCGTTAGGGTTAAGATATCGGCCAGGGTTACGAGAAACGTCTAGCCTCCCAATGGCAGGGCTTCCATCAAAGGTTCAACAATAGCTGGTTTTCTTATCATTTACTGTGAATCAAACGCACTATATACCCTAAATTTGCAAAAATTATTAAAGAGGCATACGCTAGAATTCAAACGTCAACAATAGCTATGTTTAAAATTATTACCTCTCCGAGTGACGTATGTCACGGAGAGGTTCTAATTTCGACGTGTGTGTGTGTGTCTGTTGTTACACCCACGTGACCGCGTTCGCAGTTTCCAAATCGGAGCAAACGTGTTCGCCATTTCCGAACTGCTTTCACAGTCACGGAAATGGCTCCTTTACTTGAGTTCTCACACCACCATCTTCTCGTCTTTGTCCATCCCACACGGACACCAGTCTGTACTTACTGGCTTCTAATCACCACCATCTTTTGGTCTTCGTCCATCCCACATGGACACCAGTCTGTATTCATTGGCTTCTAATCACCACCATCTTCGGGTCTTCGTCCATTCCACTTGGACACCAGTCTGTACATACTGGGTTCTAATCTCCACCATCTTTTGGTCTTCGTCCATCCCACTTGGACACCAGTCTGTACATACTGGCTTCTAATCACCACCATCTTTTGGTCTTCGTCTATCCCACATGGACACCAGTCTGTACATACTGGCTTCTAATCACCACCATCTTCTGGTCTTCGTCCATTCCACTTGGACACCAGTCTGTACACCTGGCTTCTACTCCATCGTCATCGTTGGGTTTAAGACATTCGCGGCGATCAGCTAGGGTTACGAGAAACGTCTAGCCTCCCTAGGGTGGGTTGTCCACCAAAGGTTTTCGCAATTGCGGTTGTTCTTGCTTTTAGCTGTAGTTCGACACCCTTATATACTACCTATTTGAGTAAGGTAATGCAACCGGCGTATGCTTCATTTCAAACGCCAAAATTAGTCAAGTCTCTCAAGAAGGCCTAATTGTTCTTTATCAACGCGATGTAACGCTCTATAAGGCGAACAACTAACGAAGAAAATATTTAATATTAATTATATTTATTTTAATATTTAAGATAATCTAGTTTCTCAACTCAAAATTAAAACGGAAAGAGTTAAAAAGCAGCCTATGTTTTAGTCTGTGTGTGTCCGTCCGTTAGTGCACCGCGTTAGCAGTTCGCTTTGTTTTGTGGAAAGAAATCCTACAAAACCTTAATATTTGGTTTTCTCATAATATATAATTAATATATGGAAATATTTTTCGTAATTTCGATGCCTTTAGTGGTTTTGTAGCTATAAAGCTCTGTTTCATTTTGATATCCCAAGAATATTTTTTATTATTATTATTTGAAATCGATGTTTATATATTACTTAAGCTATACTACATCTGTTTATAGGATAATTCTTTCTAAAGTGATTTCAAGAAGAACGCAACTGTATTGGGCAAATGAACTTTTATTTGTCATTAGGCCTAGTGAACCAAAAAGTAAACGCTTGGGTTTGGTTTTCGTTTCTGTAATACAGAGACATTAACGGTTCAGAGTGAGCCGAAACTTAAATACACTTTTAAATAAATAGGCTTAGACTTTATAATCATGGTGGAAATCTGGGCCGCGTTCAGCAGAGCTCAGCGCTGTTAGCAGTGTCCTCCAGAACGGGATTTTGTTATTGAATTTTGACGTCACGGTGCTCAGTGAGCCAGCGCGGTCTTCAAGGAAAATAGTCGGGTTTTTGGATAACGTGACGTAAAACGCGTAGTTCTCAGCTTGGCGAAAAAGCATGGAGGAATTAATACAAATAGCTCTTGCTGATTCTGATGGGACTATAGCTATTTAATTGGCATGAAACAAGTTGATCACGCGAGAGCGGCGAGAAGTTTAAGAGACATGTTAGTTTCTATGTTTAATTATAAAAGTTGTTCTTATCTATCTCCATAAATATGTTATCATACAATTTTTGTTAAGCCTTTGTACCTTGCACGCTTTATTGCGCTAGCTTCATTTTTAAAACACCGATGACCGGAGAAAAGCTATGACGACAGATCTCACCAGAAAACGTTTTCCAAAATCCGCTGTCTTTTTTGGTGAGCTCTGCTGAACGCAGCCCAGATCAGTGAAAGGTCTGATCGTAATCGGATTATAGCTTCGTGTATTCATGCTTTTTATGGTGCGCATTTACCTTCAGTGTGTGTAGCCACAAATTAGCTTTGGGGTTATGTAATTTTAATCGTCATGTTGACAAACTAAGAAAATTGTTGAGGTGAAAGGAGAGGATAGTGTTTACATGGCAACCCTGTTGTGAATATGGCTTGGAACATAGAGGGTATACAGTTGAGGAGTAGCAAATTGGGCCTTTACAAACACGTAAAGGTAATATCCCTCCAAAGTTTTATCTCTTCATTTCCCGTTTTTCCCCCATCGGATGATTTTAATGTGTACAAGTATATCCTTATTGGATGTAAAATGTCGTCTGATTTACAGTATATTTGCTATGCTTTGTATACTGCTTTAATATTTCATAAATTTTAACTTCAGTATTTGTTCATAAAAAAAAGAAACATTTCCATAACTGGGTAAATAAGTTTGTAGGTAGTCCTTCTCTTGACTCGGAGAGGTAATATTTTGGTTTTCCCAACTTGTTTTTGGAATTGCGTTTCTTAAAACGACTTAACTTTAACTAAGGTAAATTAATGACTATTAAAAGAATTAATATCAATTATATTTAATTAATTATTTTAGAAAAACCTCTAAATTGCGTCTCGACTCGGAGAGGTTTATTTTGGTTTCCAAACTTGTTATAACTAAATATTTCTAATTTATGTAGGTGCTTCAAAAGATGGTAGAGATGAGGCTAGGTTTTGATTTCAAGTTTGTAAGTTTCTTCCCTCATTTGATAATCTTTTTTTTTTCAGTTGCCATAATATATTGCCAACAATATTGAATTCTTTCTTACAAGAAAACGTGAAAATTCGTCCGAAAAATATCAGTAAATCATGGTTTTCACTTGGCGTAAATCACGACTTTTCGCCCGACGTCAAGCGACAACCGAAAAAAAACCTAGTTACGCTGGACAGAAATTACGTTGAGTGTGGCGATATTAGCTTTCTATTTTTCGACTCTGGCTTCGTGGTGCTGCAGTTATTACACTATGTAACGTTGGAGATTTACGGACACTAATCTATGACTTATCATTACACAATTTACTTTGGTTAGCTATCGATCCTAAAAAGTAGAAGAGCATCGAAATACATTTGGTTGTCTTCCTATATAAAAGACTTAGAATAAAAACTATGAGCAGTTCGCAGATGATCACGTATATCCACGTCTGAAAAGAAAATGAACAATTTAATGGTTGAAGCGCCGCTTAATTAAACCTCTAAGCAATATTTAATATCAGTTCATTCGTGATTTGCTTATTTTACAATAAATAGTCCTTGGCAGTGAAATTGTGACTTCATACTAGTAACATACTGCCAGTGCTATGATGAGGATCAAACTTATCAAATAAAGAATGTACCCACATTTAAACAGGGGTTAGTCTCGGTGAGTTATAAAGAGTTAAATGGCGCGGAGTCTTACCATTTTTGGAAACGGTTTGAGAAAGAAATAGCCCTCTGGATGCGCTCGTTTGCCTGATTTCACATGAAAATGAATGTTCTCCTCGATATGAGGGTGCGTGTATTCGATAGCTTGAAATCTTTGATGCGAAATTGCGATAGCTCCAAATCCAAAATCAAATTCCTGCGTTATTCCGTATCATTAACAAATAACATTTATAAAGTGTGTTCCTGGTAGGTATGTCATATATTAAAGAGTATGCACGTCGGGCCAGATTGAGTGAAAAGTGTCAAAGAACATGGGCTATAAAACATTTCGTTACAGACTTATGGGCCCCCAAACATTGGCCCATTACAAGAAATTGGAACATTTGAGGAGCAAGACATATCAGTCTCACCATCAGAACACACGCTGTATGTGTACTACGAATACTCTCAATTACATTGTGTTGGGGGTCACTTCTGACAGGCGCACCCTATCTCATACACGAGAAGTGAACGTTCATAAATTAAATTACAATATAATAAGTTCAGAAGTAACACTTCGACACGCCAAATTGCACCATGGTCAGTTCGTCAAGTGTTGAAGTGGAAAATGCAACTTACATTTCTAACTAAGCCACCGACGAGTCCAGTCCAAGTACCATTTGGTAATAACCTTCCCCAATCGCAATACTTCATTTTGATGACGTTGTATCTGAGATTTTATATGAAATTAGATCTTTGAAAGGGACAACCATGGTCTTAATATTTGTAATCACGAGTTTTACCGAGGTGGGGTATGCTATAGTTTATCAGCAGGGTGGAAAAAATGGTCATGTAAATTTAAACTAAATTTTAATTCTAAACTCAAATTAAATTTCTTATCATAAGTTAGGTTCGAAACTAAAGTCTTTCAAGTATATTATACAGAATGCCTTTACAAAAATCATCTTAAGAACTCCAAAGGACTTTCTTTCGAACCCTACAAAGCCCTTGGGATATTTTCTAAAGGAACTATTTCCAAGGACTTTCTTGGAATGTCCTAAAGAATTCTTGAGATAAATTTCCATAGAATGTCTTGGGATATTTTCAAAGGGAACAATTTCCAAGGACTTGGGAATTCTTGAGATAAATGTCCATAGAATGTCTTGGGATATTTTCAAAGGAAACAATTTCCAAGGACTTGGGAATTCTTGAGATAAATGTCCAAAGATGGTCCAAGGGATAATTTCCAACGAAATTCGTTACAAATTCTTGAGCAAAATGTCCAAAGATGGTCCAACGAAATTCGTTAGGAATTCTTGAGGTAAATTTCAAAAGATGGCAAGCTAATATTTTCCTACGACATTCGTTAGAAATTCTTGAGAAAAATGTCCAAAGATGGTCTAGGGAATATTTTCCAACGAAATTCGTTAGGAATTCTTGAGGTAAATTTCAAAAGATGGCAAGCTAATATTTTCCTACGACATTCGTTAGAAATTCTTGAGAAAAATGTCCAAAGATGGTCTAGGGAATATTTTCCAACGAAATTCGTTAGGAATTCTTGAGATAAATGTTCAAAGAAGGTCTAGGGAATATTTTCCAACGAAATTGCTTCGGAATTGTTGAGATCAATTTCCAAAAAATGTTTAGGGCTTATTTTTCAAAGAAATTCTTTCGGAAATCTTGAGATAAATTTCAAAAGAAGGTCTAGGGCTAATTTTCCAAAGAAATTCTTTGAGAATGCTGGAGGTAAATTTCCAAAGAAGGTCTAGGGTTTATTTTCTAAAAGATATTCTTATGAATTATTGAGATAAATGTCCAAAGGAAGATCTACGGTTTATTTTCGAAAGAAATTCGTTAGGAATTCAAGAGATAAATTTCTAGTTATGTTTTAGAAATAATTTTCTCAAATGTTCTTCGGCAAATTATTTAGCTAAAGTTTTCCTACGTAGACATGGACTAGATGGTTAAAAAAAAGAAAACTCTTCACGAAGGCTTGTCCTGTAGTGAAGGCTCAGCAAGTGCTGAAGTGGTTTATTACATTTACGTACTTTTTAACATAAAATTAATTAACTTGTGACATGTTTTATCTCTATTTTGAGCGTAATTTGAGTCCAAAATAAATATGACTTTGCAGTGAAAATTAAGTTAAATGCGTTTCTGGTACTCGAATTGCTCTCAGTGAAAAGCAATTATTAAATTTAACAACAACGTCTGTATCTACTGATTTAACATTGAAGCCTCCAAAATCCACTAAGTACACCATACATTTATTTAAAGCTAAAACTTTCTGCCGTTTTCGGATGTTTTTAAGTCGATAAAATTACTAACTGAATTGCAAGAACTGCTTTCCCTGTATTGGGATTTAGTTCTGCATGTGAGAACTACCCTCGTTGCAACTGCAAGAGGGCTTAATTAATTGTCCCCATAATCTTCCAATGAAATTTCAAACGTATTTCTTAAGAAATTTCCAAAGGTATTTCTCAAAAAAACAATGGGTTTCATGGATCTTTTTAAGTCGAAAATGTTCTTTGAAGACACCAAGAACGAATTCAGGATACCACAAGAACGTGGAATCGTAGCATTGTCCTCTGGTACCGTGAAGTCATACTTCTTTTTGAAAACCGTTACCGCCTTCGTTCTAGGTAACGCCTTAAAATCCGTTTTAAGCGCCATCGGTGGGTTATAAATCGGCCCTTAAGCCTTGGCGTTTTACGCCAAAGATTGAGAAATCCGTTGTATTGACTTTGCCGCAGATAAATCTGGCTCTCTGATAGAAAATCTAGATTTTTATAACGTCATTATGGTCCACTCTGTTCATCATTAACTATTTTAACAATTTTGTTTTTGACACCGACCCCAACACTCCCAGACCTGGGAGACTCCATTTTCCGACACTGTCGGAACTCGGAAACGCCAAATAAATTAATGGTAATCTAGACTCTAGAGGGCGCTAGAAAATTCCCAAAAATATAGACCCCTCCCTCATATCATGAAAAGTATGACTTCATGGCGTCAGCGTTGCCTTGTTTCAACGTTCTTATGGTATCCTGAATTCGTTCTTGACGACACACCTTAATTAATCCGTAAAACACAAATCATAACGCTTGAATGGTGATCCTAAGGCAAAATTCATAGAAAATTTTAGACTCAAAAGGCCCGTAAACCCCACTGTGTGTACTTCGGTCCAATCATCTTTTTTGAACACCCTATACATATAAACGAGTGCAAAGAATAAGGACACAAAACTATTATCCTATTTCTCATTCATTTCATTATTATTAAGTCGACCTTTCAAATTATCTACCGTCCACGCCTTACCTGGTGAAACTTAAGATTATTTTTATTTGAACAAAAACTTCAGATGTTATACATAGAGTAGCACCCTTTTTCTATTATCACCTTCGGTTTTTACCTAAAATTGAAATACGTTGATAGTACTTTTAGTATTTCATATTCATATCCTCCTAGAAGAAAGCTGTTGTCGCTGAGCTTCTTTGCAGTAATATATGTATTCTAAGAAATTGATGCAATGTAAATAATATGGAAAAAATGCATTTTTAAAGCCGCGTTTACACGAGACACTTTGAAACCGTTTTAAACAGTTTTGGAATGTACAAAAAAAAGAATAATAAGCTTTTAAAACCAGGGATCTTTCACGAGAAAATGCAAATATTATTTTTCAAAAAGTGTTATAGTCTGTCAAACGAAAGAAGAGCCCTGAGAAATTTGTCCAAATTGGTGTCGCCACCATCGACCCCATAGTACTTTATCAACTTGTTTTGTTTTGTCAATAGTCGTCTGTAATATAGTCTGCTATAAACAGATAGGCTTAATCGCAATAGAACCAATAAATTTTACTGTATATATTTAATATGTTTATGTTTCATGATTTTTTACGATCATCGAGTATTAAAGAATAAAAAACAAAATTAACGACAAGACACCAGTTTTATCTTTGTTGAACTAGCATTGCAATGTATTTTAATGGCATAAGTTAAAGTACTTGTCCATAAGTAGTTTAGCATCAATGCGTCTTCAGTCCACGTTTTCATCAGAGTCTTCGCTGTGTTCTTGCATATTAATTTTAAGAGGTTCAATTGTGGTTTCGATGAAGGGATCTTTTTCCCAATACTCATGCATTATGGCAAAATTTATTGGTTCTATTGCGATTAAGCCTATCTGTTTATAGCAGACTATATTACAGACGACTATTGACAAAACAAAACAAGTTGATAAAGTACTATGGGGTCGATGGTGGCGACACCAATTTGGACAAATTTCTCAGGGCTCTTCTTTCGTTTGACAGACTATAGGCCTTTCCAAAACGGTTGAAAACGGTTCCAAAGTGTCTCGTGTAAACGCGGCTTAATTGTTTTGGAACCATTATCAAAAATTATTGAATATAAACAGTAAATCACCTCAACGACGCCGATTGAAAAATGCCCGAACATTGACTATGATTTAAGTAAGTTGAGGCCAACATCATTACGAGTGTATAACGTTCTAATTGCTATTTCCAAAATTTATTTTTACGTTCTTTTCTTCAGAAATAAAATGTTTTACCCTTCGAAAAATATATCCGTTATATCGACTATTGTAGGAAAACTCTGTTTTCCATAATTCTGCCCCCAAAAATAGATGGGTAAAAGAACTCTCTGAACTTCGCGTTCCGAAACAGACTTTGCGTATTGTAGTGGTTGAGGTTATTGTGACCGCGTTAAGTTATAACAGGGATAGATTTAATTTTAGAAGAAGGAATGGAGAACGTTTAGTTTTTACTTCAGTCCGACTCATAGCCCAGTATAGAGTCCCTCCCTCCAACACGTAACGAAAATTTCAAATTATCTTATTGGCTCACTTAAACTACGTTTTGATGACGTTGCTGACGGGATAGGCGAAAAATACGTAATTCCTTTTTACCTCTGTCGCTATGACCCGTCTCTTCTTTCATACCCCCCCCCGTCCCGGAGAAGGGGAAGGGGATCCGGGACTTTGACGCGCACCCAGATTACTCTGTTCTCAATTAATTCTTCTAAAATTAAATCATCCCTGGTTATATTTAAAATATTGAACGCTGAGTAGCCACAGCCCCTTATAATAATATTTATTCTATATCCAAATAAAAAAAGAACCACCCTCCAAGCAATTAAGCCATGTTCACACGTACATGGGAAACCGGTTCGAACAGATTCAAACCTCTTCCAGTGTTATGAGTAAACTAATAATCTAGAAACTAACTACAATCGCGGTTTTCTGCATGTAATTGCTTCGACTACCAACTTGACGCTGGGTTGAAGGCTAGTTTCTAGTTTTAAGGGTATTTTCAACTGGGATGAGTCTATTCTTAATGATTTTTCCACCTGAGTTGCGAATATGACAAATTTAGAAAACAGCAGTAATTGAAGCTTTAGCAGACAGTTCTTGTAGAAGAGTCTTAACATGAATATGTATAAACACTGCGTGTTATCAAAAGTGTGTAAAAACCTACCTTTTCGGGGTTTTTTTTATACACTTTTGGTATACATAGTTTTCAGGCGACTTAGAGCCCTATAGCAGACGATTTTACGCTCTAGTCGCCTGGTCTCCTTTATTATGTATTTTGGATTTCCAACTTGGCCAAAAAGCTATCCTTAAGAAGTACGGTACACCAGCGGGAGTGAGGTGGCTCTAAATTTAGTCGGAAGTATAGGTTACGTGGAGAAAAAAAGAGAGAAATTATATATCTCCGAAGAATTCTGAGTGGTGAGTTTGAAATTTCACCCACGCGCAGTAAAGAAAAAAATAAAGGTTTCGTTTCCATTCACAAGGCTGGGATTATAGGATTTAAAAGTTATATTCTGAAACCGTTCGCGTACAAACATGGATACTACCGTATTATGGATTCCCATCTCGTACCTTAAATCATGCATTTCGCTTAGGCTTCCGTTCAACAGAGAAAAAAAATTACTTGCAACCCTCCCCCCCTCTTTTTAAGCCTGTGGGTTAAATTTGTAATTTCAAACCCACCTTTCAGGATTCTAGGGAGCAGGCTGGGAAATAAGGATATTTTTTAAACTAGTCCTTTGGACCAGTGACCCCCTAATGTCTGAAATAATTTACTGGTCTCCGGACTGGTCCCAGCCTTTGCTCTCCAATAGATTTGCAATTAATAAACTGGTCCCGAGGACCAGTAATCCCCACTTCTTGAATTAAAAAACTAGTCCAAGCAATTAATAAACTGGTTTTGGACCAGAGGAAGTGTGCTATTTCCCAGCCTGCTAGGGAGAGATATAGTTCTTTCTCTCCACGTGACCTAGCTACTTTTAATTCAAATTTAACCCACCTCACATCCGCGGGTGGAGCTTATATTTGATGAAATAGTTGGGAATCCATAATACGATATTATTAATACATATGCATAGTACAAGTGTGAACATAGCTTTAGTTAATTACTTTATAGTAAGTAGAAACGCAATGGCTAAACTTATTTATTCGTATTATAATGAATTAATACAGATATGCTCATAAATAAGGACCATTGTACAATTATAATTGCCTTCGATGTCTATAAATTCTTCTACATCTAAAACGTCACGACTGCTTACCTCCTGACTGACGCTGTTCTGACTTTGAAATAGCATAACATCCACGGTCAAAGGCAGGAAAGAAACCATGTTATAAACTCTTTGGTTTTTTTTCTTCATTCTGGCAACGACGAAACCATGACTATTACCATTACCATTATATTTCACTTGCGCAATTAAATTAGATGTCCACTTTTCGTGCATTGTTTAGAAATGTGCAATTGAGCTTTTTATTTTATAAAAATTGTTGTTATCGGAGAAGCTTCTAAAATTACTTGAATCCCTGATAAACTCCATCTCCGATAACAGAAATTTTTATAAAATAAAAAGCTCAATTGTACATTTCTAAACAATGCGCGAAAAGTGGACATCTATTTCAATTGCGAATGTGAAATTTAATGCCGCAATACAATTTTCAACTCCAAAAGCGACGCACGGACAAATGGTATCGGAGATAAAAGTGTAAAAGAAATGAAAGAAATATAAAGCAGATGTTCTTTGTCCCAGCGTAACAGTACTCTAAACAAAACATTGTGTACGATAATTGCGGTTTCCTTAAACAAGGCCCAATTGTACAGTTCTAAACAACATGCGGGATATTGTAAATCACCTATCATAGACCGATAAAAAAATTCGCCTGTAAGTTGTTTTTCTCTCAGTAGTACTGGTTTTTGGACGTGAAGTCAGTTCTGTTCGGTCCATATTATTCTCGACTCTACTAAAAATCCTTGAACTCCGAAGATTTTTTTTCATTTAGTTGTCATCTACTTAGAGTCTTTGTTGATATCAGTTTCAAAATAAAGGCTAAGCCTCGGACACGCCGGCCTACAGCTCTACACGACTCACGAGTGTAATATAATACTACTTGAAGAGTCGTGCGTTTCTGCTTTATCAAGCAGAACAATACTCAAAACCTTATTTCCCTGCCTGATCGAAAAACGTTGAAAAACATCTGGCAACACGTTGTTACCTCTCCGAGTGACGTATGTCACGGAGAGGTTCTAAAATCGACAGGCATGTCTGTGTGTGTGTGTGTGTGTGTGTGTGTGTGTCAGGCTGTTGTTATTGACTTACACCCCAGGGGACCGCGTTTGCAGTTTCCGAATCGAAGCAAATGTATTCGCCATTTCCGGACCGCATTCACAGTTCCCGGAAAATTCAAAACTTGAGGCTATCCACAATTCAACTGGCCACTACTATTTTATCTGACTAGTCAATTGTCCATTCCACATGAACACCAATCTGTATTCACTGGCTTCTAACACCACCACCTTCTGGGCGTTGCTTTTATCTATCCCACAAAGACACCAGTCTGTACTTACTGGCTTCTAACACCACCATCTTCTGGTCTTTGTTTTTGTCCATCCCACATGGACACCAGTCTGTACACCTGGCTTCTACACCACCATCTTCTGGTCATTGTTTTTGTCCATCCCACATGGACACCAGTCTGTACACCTGGCTTCTACACCACCATCTTCTGGTCATAGTTTTTGTCCATCCCACTCCCACATGGACACCAGTCTGCACACCTGGCTTCTACTCCATCATCATCCTTAAGGTTAAGACATACGCGGCGATCGGCCAGGGTTACGAGAAACGTCCGGCCTCCCAATGGCGGGGCTTCCACCAAAGGTTCACGCAATTGCGCTGTTCTTATCCACAGCTGCGATTCGAAATCCTTATATACTACCTATTAGAATAAGGTGAAGCAACCGGCGTATGCTTCATTTTAAACGCCAATATTAGTCAAGTCTCTCAAGAATGTTTAATTGTTCTTTATCAAGACGATGTAACGCTCAATAAGGCGAACAACTAACGAAGAAAATATTTAATATTAATTATATTTATTTTAATATTTAAGATAATCTTGTTTCTAAACTCAAAATTAAAACGGAAAGAGTTAAAAAGCAGTCTATTTTTTTGTCTGTGTGTGTCTGTCCGTTGTCACACTAGTGCGCCGAGTTAGCAGTTCGCTTTGTTTTGATGTGTTAAGAAATCCTACAGAACCTTAATATTCACTTTTTCATAATATAAAGTGAATATGTGGAAATCTTTTTCGTAATTACGATGCATTTAGTACTTTTGTAGCTTTAAAGCTCTGTTTCATTTTGATATTCCAAGAATGTTTTTTAATATTGTTATTTGAAATGGATGTTTAAATATTACTTAAGCTATACTACATCTGTTTATAGCATAATCCTTTCTATAGTGATTTCAAAACGAACGCAACGATATTGGTCAAATGTACTTTTATTTGTCAATAGGCCTAGTGAACCAAAAAGTGAACGCTTGGGTTTGGTTTGCGTTTCTGTAATGCAGAGACATTAACGGTTCAGAGTGAGCCGAAAGTTAAATACACTGTTAAATAATTAGGCTTAGATTTTATTTCATGGTGGATATCTGGGCCGCGTTCAGCAGAGCTCAGCGCTGTTAGCAGTGTCGTACAGGACGGGATTTTGCTTGTGAATTTGACGTCACGGTGCTCAGCGCTGTCTTCAAAGAAAATAGTCGGGTTTTGGGAAAACGTGACGTAAAACGCGTAGTTCTCAGCTTGGCGAAAAAACATGGAGGAATTAATACAAATAGCTCTTGCTGATTCTGATGGGACTATAGCTATTTAATTGGCGTGAAACCATTTGATGACTCGAGAATTTTACGAGACATGTTACTTTCTAACTTTCTAATTTTAATTATAAAAGACGTTGTTATCTATCTCTTTAAATATGTTATCATACAATTTTTGTTAAGCCTTGGTACCTTGCACGCTTTATTGCGCTAGCGTCATTTTTAAAACACCGATGACCGGAAAAAAGCTATGACGACAGATCTCACCGGTAACCGTTTTCCAAAATCCGCTGTCATTTTGGGGAGCTCTGCTGGACGCAGCCCAGACCAGTGAAAGGTCTGATCGTAATCGGATTATAGCTTCGTGTTTTCATGCTATTTATGGTGCGCATTTACTTCCAGTGTGTGTAGCCACAAATTCTACAGGGCCGGTAGGCCCTTGTAGATATGACTTGATACCGTTTTGTAACGTTAAAGTAATATTCACCCGCTTTTGCTAATTTCCTATGGAGATTAACATGGGTTTTTCGTGATCTTTCCCCACCGCTAACTTAAAAACTACAGCGAAGTTACTTTTCGGAATTATCTTAAATTAACAATTAAGTATTCAGGGTGTGCTATCAGCCAGTTTGATCAAAACAATTAAGTCTAAGTATGTTAATTTTAGTTAATTACAGAAGTACGGCTTTGACCATCGTGATTGGACATAATAATTAGCTAGATCTTTTTGGAAAACTGAGTGTTACTACGTATCTGTAGTGTGGTGGTTATCACGTCCGCTTCACACGCGGAAGGTCCCAGGTTCGAGGCCTGGTAGATACATGTATTGACCATCGTGATTGGACATACGAATTAGCTAGATCTCTTGGAAAACTCAGTATTACCACGTATCTATGGTATAGTGGTTATCACGTCCGCCTCATACACGGAAAGTCCCAGGTTCGAGCCCAGGTATATACACGTTTTAACCATCGTGATTGGACATTATAATTAGTTAGATCTCTTGGAAAACTTAGACTTACCACGTGTCTGTGGTGTAGTGGTTATACTAAATTTTTAACAATTATTTCACTTCACTTGGTTTAATAATGTGACATAGGTAGCGTACTTTTTCCCTACTTTTAAAACCATTAAACTAAGTAATATAAGAAGTTCAACAGATTGTCAAAAAAAGATGTTAAAAGCCACTGTAAATGGTGCTTAAATGCCTAATATTCCCTTAATACTTCCAAATAATATTAGTAAATGGCGTGAATTGATCATAGAAATGGGGTTAAAGTACACCCTAAATGATGTCTTTTTTGGCACTGGAAAAACAGCATATATGGTGTTTGAATGCACCATTATATTTTAGAGTGCAAATGTATGACGGTAAAGCAAACATAATTATTCAAAATTTAATTACATTAAGACTGAAGTGACAGATATTATATAAAAACGTCTTCATGATAAAATGTTTTCGGAAAATGTAATTGTTCTTGAAAAAGCGCAGATATGTAATTTTTCAATTAATTTAGAGGGACTAGATCGATTAACAGTAAAATCAGTTGATTGAATTAAATATTGATTAAGGATTGAGTGGATAAAAATAACTAGAAAAAAATTTCAATATCTGAAACTTCAGTCAATTGATAAACCTCACACATATCGTTTGTTTTTTCGGCCTTGGTCCAAACCAAGACGTTTTTATATAATAAGCTTTGGTGTTATGTAACGTTAACAGTCATGTTGACAAACTAAGAAAATCGTTGAGGTGAAACGAGAGGATAGTGTTTACATGGCAACCCTGTTGTGAATATGGCTTTGAACATAGAGGGTATACAGTTGAGGAGTAGAAAATTCGGCCTTTACAAAAACGTAAAGGTAATATCCCTCCAAAGGTTTAGCTCTTCATTTCCCGTTTTTCCCCCATCGGATGATTTTAATGTGTACAAGTATATCCTTATTGGATGTAAAATGTCGTCTGATTTACAGTATATTTGCTATGCTTTGTATACTGCTTTAATATTTCATAAATTTTAACTTCAGTATTTGTTCTTAAAAAAAGAAACATTTCCATATCTGGGTAAGTAAGTTTGTAAGTAGTCCTCCTCGGAGAGGTAATATTTTGGTTTTCCCAACTTGTTTTTGACGGTCAACTACACGTAGCGTTATTAGTATAACACTCTCTAATAAGCTGCCCACAAATTTTGACCAATCATGAAGGTCCACACTTTTCACCCTTTCGAAACGGTGTGTATTGCCAGAAGTGGATCATATTACAGCTCCCTAGAAGTACTGGACTATATAACATCGCCCAAGGATGATAGGGGGTGGATACGAATTCTGGGAGAAATACGCGCCGTAACTTCGGACGCGATTGGGTCTGGTGGGACGCTAAAAATAGGGGAGGAATACTCGGGACGAAAGGCAGGTGAGCTACCTCAGAACTAGACCCTATTTAGCGCCATCGTGTTGGCCTAATTTTGCATGCATATTGCCAAAGTTATTTTAAACCTTTTTCTCATAAATAAAATTTGCAATTGAATCATTAAATTTTATATAGAGTTAATATTTAATAATTATTGTTTCGAAATTGTTGCTAAAATAATAGTGCCCATAGATGACGCTGCAATAGGGAAACGCCGGTAGGAATTTCTTTGACGGCGCTAAACGCGTCTGATAGAGTTCATTGTTCCGCTTTCAAGGGGGATTGAAAGGGTTATAAGATCAAATATTTCATTAAATAATGTTTTTAACTTCTAACTATGGTGTAAAATGATCATTTTTATGCGCGAAAGAAGAAAAGGTTTAATAATCAATGTAAGTTTTTTCAAACATAGTAAAATCATGTTTGATTTCATTACTATGCGTTAGTAGTTAAATTCCATTTTTTTCATCAAATGACTAATCTTTTCAATCGTCCTTGAAATAGGAATTAACAACTCTAGGTGACGCCCAGCGCGTTCAAATAAATCCCTACCGGCGTTTCCCTATTGCAGCGTCATCTACGTACACTATTATTTTTGGAACAATTTCGAAGCAATAATTATTAAATATTAAGTCTATATAAAATTTAATGTTTCAATTGCAAATTTTATTTATGCACTGTAAAAAATTAGCGTGCTTTTGGCATTCAAAAATGGTAGCGACCGTTCAATTTTGAACAAGCCTCTATTGACGCATTCAGATTTAACCAGAGATATTCAATTTTGAACGAGGAGTGTTTTACGCGTTCAAAACTAACCATTAGCATTCGTTTTTGAACAAACTACCGTAATTTTAATTAGAACTTAACTATAGTATTCATTTATCAATAACTTATGTATTACCATTCAAAAATTAATCTTTATCCCATTCAATTTTGAATAACCACCTTGCGCTAATGAAGCGTTCAGTTATGGTAGTTATGGCGTTCTATAGGTTATATAAGTATTAAAAGAAGAGCGTTTTAGACGTTCAAATAACAAATTTTTGGCATTCAGACGAGGATGTTTATGGCGTTCCAACGAGATTGTTTTTGACGTTCAAATGAGAGCGTTATGGGCGTTCAAACGAGTGTGATATAGGCGTTCAAACGAGAGCGTTATGGGCGTTCACAGGAGAGTGTTTTTGGGGTTTAAACGAGTGTTTTTGGCTAGAAAACAACACTATAAGAAAAACAGCGTTCAATGGGTATTCAAAAGTGAGCGCAATTGTTCATTATTGAACAGTTTGGAAATGTCAGGCGTTCAATCAGGAAAGGTGTGCAGTATCATCCAAGATCTTGGGTATCAAAACAAAACTTTCAATAATAATCCAATAATATCTCAACAATTTACTGTGACTTGCTTATTTACCATGAATTAAATATATATTTGTCTGTATAAACATCATTAAATAATAATATCAAAGTAAAGGTTACGGATTATGGTGTATTTCACCAATCCCTTATATTTACATAGGCCTTCAAATCGGTTGATAAGGTAAAACATACTCCTTTATAATTGGAGGGAACTGGATAATGAACACGTCCCTTAAAAGTGGAGTCTCTCTTCGTATAATTGAATTATTATTTAACGATTAATGTATATGTGTTTCAAGTCCACCCGCCCTGAGAAGATGTACTAGCTTTAAACACATTAGATTTCTTCCTTATCAGTGCCTACATTTAATATAGTTTGGCCTACCATAAGGAATTCAATAATGAAATTTGAAATCGAACTTCTCTATTCAAAATTGAACGCTACAACTGTTAAGTTTCGATGCACAAAGGCGTTCATCAAACGCTTGTCCACCATGTATTGTTAAATGGTGAAATGCTCAATTTTGAACGTAAGCAATTGAATATGAACGCTCGATCAAACTCCCCGATGTTGCTCAATAATTATTGCAAAAACATACAATATTAAACGTTAAATTTACAATTTAAATTTGAACGGTTTCGTGCTGAAATTTACACGATATACTAACCTCATACGCACCGTTCAAATATGAATGCGTGAGCGTTTAATTTTGAACAATAGTGTTCCGTAAAAATTTGAACGCAAAGAAACTATTCAAATTTGAACGTTAAAGCGTACCACCACAGTGTTGGGGCTATGCACGTCTAAGCATTCAAAGATGAATCTCACTTTTTTACAGTGTGAGAAAAAGGTTTAAAATAACTTTGGCAATATGCATGCAAAATTAGGCCAACACGATGGCGCTAAATAGGGTCTAGTTCTGAGGTAGCTCACCTGTCTTTCGTCCCGAGTATTCCTCCCCTATTTTTAGCGTCCCACCAGACCCAATCGCGTCCGAAGTTACGGCGCGTATTTCTCCCAGAATTCGTATCCACCCCCTATCATCCTTGATTTATGTTTGTAGAGCTCGGCATTATCTATCCATTATCCACGATATTTTATCTTTATCCATACTCGGAAATTATCCACAGAACTTACATGCTAAATCGTATTATAATCTGCAACGTAGTTTATAAATAATCGGTTATTCACCAATTTGTGGATAGAAAATGCCGAGCTCTAAGAATGTTCCGTGTGTTTCGTTGATGGTCAATGCAGAAAGTTGTTTCGTGGGCTTTTTCCAAACAGCTCTCGAAATGTAGAAATTGTTTTTGAAAAATAAGTATTCCACGAATTTCGTCTCGGTGGCCATGTACATTCTAAAAACAGAGGTAAACTAAAACTTATAGTACTCGTGAAATAGGTAAACTGCATGCCATTCACACAAAAATTCATATGCCTTACCCTAGGCTCATTTGCTCTATATACGGGGGACACTTTTTCACCCTTACAAAAATGTTCTTAAGAATTCCAAAGGTCATTCTTTGGAACCCTATGAAGCCAAGGATTATTTAAACTTGGAAGAGGGAAGTAACTGGAAGGGAAATCTTGCGGCACCCAAGCTCGGGACACGGAATTGCGCAATTGGTTGAACGTCATATAGTGCTGCCACCTTTAAGAGTAATTTTGAAGTAGCCGCATCTTTACTTTTTATTTTTATGGCGAAGGTTCAGGCTTGGAAGAGGAAGCTGAAACCCATCTTTTGCTAAGTTCTAAATTAGCGTTGCTCTTTCCAGGTTTGGGCACGGCATAAAAATTTATATTTTTATGATATCGGAAGTCACTTTTAAAATTAATGTAACAGCAGTACTTTCCCATAACTAAACAGAGTCAAAATAATAAAAACCGTTGCGAATTGCGCGTTGCTAAACTTTGGAAGAGAAAAGTAAAACATCTCTTTTAGCCTAAACCGTGCCTCCCGCCCGTCACTGAATTTATTTTTTTCGAAACTGAAAAAAGCAGACGAATTTTGAGGTGTTTATGCAAAGGATAAATTAAATTATAAGTAAAATACTCGTAAATAAAATCGTGATGTTTAGATTTACAGGGAGTATAAGCTGGCAGTCGAAACTGTCGCTTTTGAAAAGTAAAATTAACCTAAAATTAATTCTTTTGTGACATGTTTTATCTTTATTTCGAGCGTAATTAGAGTCCAAAATAAATATTTTTTAACTCCCTGCATTGGGATATGGTACAGTAAATTGGCCAATTAAATTACAGTAAATTCCTCAATTAAATTACAGTAAATTCCTCAATTAAATTACAGTAAATTCCTCAATTAAATTACAGTAAATTCCTCAATTAAATTACAGTAAATTCCTCAATTAAATTACAGTAAATTCCTCAATTAAATTACAGTAAATTCCTCAATTAAATTACAGTAAATTCCTCAATTAAATTGCAGTAAATTCCTCAATTAAATTGCAGTAAATTCCTCAATTAAATTGCAGTAAATTCCTCAATTAAATTGCAGTAAATTCCTCAATTAAATTACAGTAAATTCCTCAATTAAATTACAGTAAATTCCTCAATTAAATTACAGTAAATTCCTCAATTAAATTGCAGTAAATTCGTCAATTAAATTACAGTATAATATTAATTAAATTACAGTATAATATTAATTAAATTACAGTAAATTCCTCAATTAACTTACTTGAAACATCATTAATTATAAAGTTTTTATTAAACTGACTCGTGAAGATTGGTTAAATTTAAAGGGGTAAGAGTGGGGGTAGTAAATTTTCCGTATAAATAACTTTTTCACCATCAATAGATGGCGTGCAAAAGTAAAAAACGGTGCGTAACGTGGATTTTCCCGCGTGTTAGACCAGTGAAACCAGAATTTAAACATATCCGAGTGGAGTAATTTGAAGAACCAGATTAGACTCACGTAATTGTATATTTCAATTATTGTTAAAATTTTATGCCGTGTAAAGCTTGTCGCTATGTGTGATACATGTGGTTTATTATCTACATTTCACATGGCTAGTTTATGTTTGGCTGTAATGAATTGTTTACCAAGGCGTTTTTAAAATATCAGCTTATGGGTCTCAGCTTTCATAAAAACCACGTTAAACTTTGAATATGAGAAACATTTTTACGTTTTAATATTTGCATTTTCGTGGAGCAATATTTATCGGTGTGAGAGTGAAAGTTTCTATAATAATAGAATAGGAGCTAGGTCTCCTTATTCCGCCTTTCCGGTAGGCCCTTGTATATGACCTGACACACTTATGCAATTTTAAACAAAATTCACAGGTTTTCACCAAATTTACTATAGAAAAAGCAAGACGTTTTTGCTGGTCCACTCCATCGCATAACTTAAAAGCTACAGGCAAGTTACGTTTCGGAATACTTTAAATTAACAAGTAACTATTGAAGAAGTGCTTTTTTCTAAATTTGATTAACAACAACTATGTCTAATAGTTTATGAAATATCTCAAGTCAAAGTTACCTTATTTTACCTCATTGGTCACTGACTCACTAACCCAAATACCACCCTTTAAAATTCTAAGGTACTTCTTATACTGGTTCTGTCAAATTTTTACCTTTAACGTGAAGGAAAATTGTTACAAAACATTAGTCCCATTTTGGCTTCGCTCCTGAGATAAAACTTACGTGGAGATTAATAAAATTGAAAATTAGTTCGCTAGTCTACATTTTGTACATTAATAATCATATGTGAAACCAGAAGGGAATAAGAGAGAAGGATGAAAATTATTTTCAATAAAATACATACTTGAGGTTATAATTACACAAGAACGAACCATCGACAGCCCTAAGCCTTTGGAGAATGAAAATCTAGCAGACAAATAGGCCGCCGCGGCCTGATACCGCGGAGAACTTAAAGAACTATATTTGCAGTAAATTGGTTAAAAGCTGTATACTTGCGCAAAGTTTTCGCGGTTTTCTTGAGGTTGGTCGGACCCTCGTTACCAAAGCAGGCTCTAATGTCTCCCTTTTCTCTTATTCATTTCTGGTGAAACGAGTAGTCACAATTAGCGCATTTAAATTTCAAGTTATTTGTGTAGACTATAGCAGATTTATGACAAAATTTGAATGTTTTAAAGACTTTAGCACAATAGACGTATCAATTCTAGGAACATTGAAACTGACGCAATGAGTGTACCTAACGACCAAACGTAAAATGCGACAGATAGCTCATTAGCACTCATTGGTTTTGGTAATCGAAAGAATGTGGCTCCGTCAGTTGCCATCAGATTAGAAAAATATCGTTCCGACGATCGAATGCTCCTTGTATCCTGGGCTGTTTCGATGTATCTTGTACCCCTGTAAAGTAGATAACATCTTTTAAATGCGCGAGACTAAAACCAATAAAGGAAAATAGTCAAAAGCGTCATTGGTGAAAATTCTGTAGATTTAGCTAAAACAAAAACCATTACGCATATACCTTTTTTTTTGTTTAAAACTATATAAATAAGTTTTTAATAGTAATTAATTACACATTTTGTACAAAAAGAGAAAAAAGGTCAAAAACAAAGTCCAAGAAGACACGTCAATGTGAGGGTAAAAACACTAAATAATCCTCCAAAGACGAACCAGGAGGAAATGTGTCTAAAATAGACGCGGCGTTGCCGCGTTGAACGGCGACCGCGATTTGTTGAATTAAAAACTCGACAGCGCGTCTTTCTCCAGAGACGTTGCGGATGCGGCGCCCGATGTCATGGACCAACATGAGTCCCTCCCTTCCGAATGACCCCATAGTTTCGATGGCCACCGCCGTAAACATAAAACGGTTCTCCAGCGACGAATATTTCGCTCTCTTCTTACTCTCAGCCTGGGACGCGGCCCAGAGAAAGGCTGATGCTGAGGAGGCTAGATATGAAGGCGCGAGAGGGTCCGTGCAAGTGAAATCCCAAACGAGAGATTTCCCGCCCGACCAAGGGACTAACGACAACCCGTCCGGGCGCTTTCCGTCGTCCCTGGACAACCCCGGTGGTTCCAGTATGGAGGGCACCTCGGCCGAACGCAAGGCACGTCTCAGGAGATCATTCACAGCGCCGTGTCGTGACAAACGCCCCGCGCTTCTCTTGCAGCTTAAACCATGGGTACCGCGTGACTCAACCTTGGAGCCACACTTACATGTGTGCGGGACGCATATCTCGGCGCCTAGCCGGAGGCCAACCGCGATACGAAAAGAGGCATCATCGAGGAGTGTGCCAAGCGAAGACGAAGGAAGCGCGTTCAACCAGGCCACGGATTCCTTAGAGGCGATAGATGTCCACCGAGCCTTATCCTGGGCATCCAACGGTAAGTCAAGTAAAGACTTTTGCGAGTTCGCGACCAGTGGACGCTCCCACTCACGTTGTACACCCCGAAGGACCTCAGGGGGGAAATCCTGATGGGATAAGTCACGCCAACTGGCAAGGCCTTCCTCGCACGACGGGTCACTGACGCCCTTTAACGCTAACGGTAAGATGTCTTCTACTAGCTCAGCTACACTGAAACTGGAGGCCAGAAAAGCTGGCAACGACAGCTTAGATGCATGGCGAATTCCGAAACCTCCCTTGGATACAGGAAGGGCCACCTGCTCCCACTGGGGGGGGGGGGCGCCATTAACGTATTGGTCACATTTTGGATAGTCTGTTGCAAGACACCGTCAAAGGCTGCCAGGTCGTCAGTACAGCGCCAGGTAGGCGCACAACGTAGCAAGTACGACAGTTTTGGGATGGCCATTGAGTTTTTCAAGAGGAAAAAACCGCAGTGAGAGGAAATATGAGGAAGATTCTTGGCCATAGTTTTTAGTGCCGTGATTTTAAGATCCAGGCCTTTGGAGATGGCCTCATCTGAAAGCGGCGCACCCAATAAAAAATACTCCGAACGGGGGACTATCGAAAGACCCGGCGCCTCCGCTTCAAAAAGGGCCCTAAAAAAATCCTCGTCCTGTTCGGCGGGGTTAACAATCAATAATTCGCATTTCGTTGGGTTAAGCTCGAGCCCGACGTCCGCGGAAAGTTGTTTTACCCGAATCAAATCATTCAGTACCGACCGGGGGTCCCCTCCTAACGAGGAGTCATCCAAGTACCAAATATTTAATTCCGACTCCATGCATGACGCAATCCTATGTACCAAGAGGCAGAAGAGTGCAGGGCCTAGGGGGTCGCCTTGCTGGACCCCTCGCTCAGAGGTGATTAAATTTTCCCCGAACGCGAGATGCGAGGGCGTTTTGTAACATTGGCTCAGGTATAAATAAAGTTCAGGGACCTCCTTGTATACACATTCCAAGAACCGATCTCTACGAGCCAGATTGAAAGCGTTTAAAAAGTCAATTTTTAGTAGTATTTTAGGGCATTTATGCGGGTGATTGACAAATCTCCTAGCCGCATGGGCAGCAGCTTCGGCCCCTCCTCAGTTGAATTGGGCGAAAAAGCGGGCCCAGTGTTGGCATAATGCGTTTGCAACCCAGTTTAGAAACCAGACGGCGGATGGTGCTTCCCACTGCTATGGGCCGGATACCACCGTCCTTCTTCTTTAGAGCGCACAGAGAGGCACCGTACAGGACGGGGCAAATGTCCTGAGGAACAAGGCCACCAAGCATCAAATTGCAAAGGGCCGTGAGAGATTTTAACAGACCTTCCCCGGCCGCACCCATGCCCGCGCCTGTTAAATCCTTCAAGTGCTGGGGTGTGATTAAGTCCAGACCCCCTGCCGAACCAGCGGGGAAAGAAACCAGCGCAGCCCGAACCTCAGCCTCGGTGGCCATTAAATGTGGTAGCGATGATAACGTGTCCTCAGTTTCAAAAGAGAAATCGTTATGGTGGTAATCTCAAAGAGGTAGCATTGTACTGAGCTTCAACTAATAATTGTCCTTTAATTTTAACCTTCTGGCCCGTAAATGAAGCGAGGGTGTGGGGGCTTTCTTGTATGTCCCCGAGATGAGGAGTTATGACGCTGTGTTGTTCGGAAACTAACGTGAAGGCGGAGCCTGTGTCCATCTCCAGTGTGATTGGTTGTTGGTTTATGTGACATGGAAGTAAAATCGGTGGAGGCGGTATTACATGGACGGTAGGTAAAGTGACGTCGTTTGCGGTGTTGGCCGTGGTATGAAAAAGAGCATATTCTGGTAATTGATCGCCTATGATGTCTTCCGATTCTTGTTCGCCTTCATTGATGTAATGAGCCGTGTTATCAGATGGTCGTCTGTAGTTGTTTCTGTTTGCAGACGTAGAGCTGTGTCTTGCTCTGTGGTTAGATTGATTTTGGTTGCGTAACGCCCTTCTGCAGGCTATTGCTAAATGCCCTTTCCAGTGGCGCCGCCAGGGGGTAGGCTGGGTAGGCTACAGCCTACCCGTAAATTTCAGAGGGGCCCCGAAATTAGGTTCCCATAATATTAAAATACCATTATTACAATATTTTGATCTAGCCTACAAGGCAATTTACTCAAAGTTTAACAAGTATGATGAACCTTTTGGCATCGGATTTTTACAATAATCTACAAAGTGGGAAATGGGCTAACTCTTTGGTGTTAAAAGTTTTTGACTTGTCAGAAAAGTCATCTCGCTTTTGGATCTTTAGCCACATTGTATGATGTACATCTACAATGAGGCTCTTAGTTTGACCTGCCCTCTTGTCATTCTTGTTGTAGTAGTAGTGTAAAAGCTTTGGTTCGTCATTGAAGTGACAGTGAATGAAAGAGGATTGTGGTGAGGTGATATTTTTCGTTCTTTTTTTACATGGATGGGGATTCTAATAGTAAGTTTAAGCATTTCACTTAATTGTACAAGTGGGGTTAATGATTCTGAATTGTGTTTTACGTTTTCTCGATATATCTAAAGCCAAAGAAAGTATTATTGGATTGCCTTAAAATAATGGAAGGTGTATAAACTCTCCCTTGAAAATTTCTGTCACCCGTCGACCATAAGGATTTCACGCATTCAATCCCGTTCCTCTATTTAAACATTCAAGGAAATCAAGGTTAACTTTAAATGCAAAAGCAAGTTTATACTGATGGTATATTTTTTTGAGTGGACTTAAGGCGGTGTTTATCACTATCCCTGAATTTACGTGTATTTCTCCAGAAAGAAAAACAATTTTAAAAACAAAAGGACGTATATAGTATCTTTATATATTTAATATAGTGTATTACAATTAGGGATGCAGCGATATATCGGCCTATCTTTTTCATATCGGTATCGGCCAATATCGGCTTCATGTAAACCAACAAAGAATGGAGCTGCATTTTTTACTAAAAACCAAGCAAGGATTTAATCTTTTAACTTAGACCACACCATTTTTTAAGGAAGGGGGTTAACGCTAAAATATGTAGCGGTACCACATTAAACGAAAGAGATGTGAAACATCAAACATGTCTCTAATAAAACAAAGTAAAATCGTAAATGGTCCTAAAAAATGTTGATTCTACTCTTGGAAACGATATTCATGGAGAAATATTATTCTATTATAAGCCTATATATCGGCTACGAAATTCCGATATATCGGCCGTACCTATATCGGTGCATCCTTAATTACAATTTTAACATAAGTAAATTTATGAACGATAAGGATTACGGCCCAGGAAATTAGATTTTAGGTCAGGGAAACGAGGGGCTAATCACTTGGATTTTCTGTACTTCAATTAAGGTTTAGGTATGGGTTATTTTGGTGCTACTCACTCAAGTTTTCTGTTTGTATCGCACTATTTCAATTATAAAAGAAGGTAAATTATTGATGTACAGATTACGGGCAATCATTTTAGCACAGTTAAAGATAGCGCATCGAGCGACCAATCAGTCTGATTTTTTGTACTTCAATTAAGGGTTTACTAATGCGTTACAATTAATCATTTTTGCACTGTTAAAGGGTGCGCAAGTTTCCTATTTGTGTTGCACTATTATAATTATAACAGAAGAAAATGAATTGAAGTTAGGAAAAACTTAGGATTACTAGTAATCATTATATCACACTTAAAGGTAGCGCATCGAGGGGCTATTCACTGAAATTTTTTATTCGTTACGATGTGGCTAAAATTATAAGCCGAGCCCTTGGGTCAGCTTGTTTGTTTCGCGCTCTTTACCTAACCTTCTTCTCTCCCGTTCCTTCTTTTCCCATAAAACTTCGAGGTCAGACTCCTTTTGGTAAACCGATTTCCATTTTCCTCACCACATCGACAGTGCACAGTGACCTCATAGGGGCTTAACTGGAAATCCCCCTCTTTCTCCAACTCCGTGTTTTTATTATTTTCGCAAACTATAGTTTATAAAACAATATGTCTATTGTCTGATAATACTGAACTTTAGTATATTAAACTTCTCTATATAAATAATATGATCAAAATAGTTGTTAATTTAATATTATCGACGCTGTGCAACAAAATGTTTCTCTTGAAATTTTATAAGGGGCCCCAAATCTTCCTTAGCCTATCTGTAAAAAAATCCTGGCGGCGCCACTGGTCCTTTCATGCGACATTGATAACATTCCGCGTCTTTGTACGGACATTCCCATTCATGGTGGTTATTACTGGAGCAACGAATGCATGGGAATTGTGAGGCGCTGGTTTTAACCTCGTAATTATCATTTGCCATGGTTATCGGCAAATTCGATTTGGGCGCTATGTTAGTTGTGTTTTGTTGATTTCTTCTGTAATTTGATATCTTGTTAATTTGCCCCGAGTCTTGTTGTGAGTCTTGTTGTGACCTGATATCTAAGGCTTCCTTTTCTACGGTTTCCAAGGATTGTGCTATGGCTATGGCTTTCTTGATATCGAGAGCCGGTTCAGCTAGAAGACGTTTTTGGGCAGAGTCGTTGTTTATGCCACAGACTAGTCGGTCGCGCAGCATGGTGTCCAATGTACTGGAAAAGTTGCAATATTCAGCCATTTGTCTTAGACTGGCAACATACATGGCAATGGATTCGCCAGTTTTTCTATCTCGTTTATAGAATTTACATCGCTCTACTATTTCAGAGGGTACTGGTTCGAAGTGTTTGTTTAAAACTGTAGTGAGTTCTTCATATGTCTTACTGTCTGGTTTGGTCGGAGAAATAAGACTTCTTACTAGAGCATAAGTTTTAACACCTATGACGGTTAAAAGCATGGTTCGCTTTTTTGTTAGAACCGCTGTGTTATCTGCACCTGTTGTTGGATCTTCGATTATATCGTTAGCGAGGAAAAATTGGTCTAATCTTTCCTTATAAATTGTCCATGGTTCTGTGTGCTGACTATATAAAGCGGCCATTGTCCCGTGGTATTGAAGATCAATGTGGCTGCGAGTCTGTGGGCTTTGGCTAACGTGGTTTATCGTTAGGCCCGGGTGGCTTTGTTGCGTTGGCTAATGTGGTTTATCGTTAGGCCCGGGTGGCTTGGTTAACGTGGTTTATCGTAAGGCCCGGGTGGCTTTGTTGCGTTGGCTAACGTGGTTTATCGTTAGGCCCGGGTGGCTTGGTTAACGTGGTTTATCGTTAGGCCCGGGTGGCTTTGTTGAGGTTGGGCCTTGGTTATCGTTAGGGTTGGTCAGCGTGGTTTTGCGTTGGGCCCGGCGTGCTACAAGATTGTTCTCTCGCGAGTGTGACTTGCTTTTTCGTGAGGCCTTGGTTTCGTTAGGCCCGGATTGCTACGCGATTGTTTTCTCGCGAGTAACTAACTACCTTCCCGAAAATTAAAAAACGCGGGTCGTGAAAACGCGCATCTCCGTCGCCAATTTGTTGGGGTGAAGGTATTAGTTTAATTGAGAAAGCCGTATAATAAACATGAATGATTTTAATACTGTTTGGTTGTTACAGAAAAAGGGTATCTTATCTGTTCTAGGTTTACGCGCTGACTGAGGAGTGCTCTTATGGTTTTTAGCTAGGTAGGAGGTATTGATTTTTATGTGCTGGTGCTGCCATCTATGATATTGTCAGAGTTAGGATGTGGCGCGAAATATGAATGGGTTTCAAACTGGTATGACCCTAACAGAGTCATAGGCAGA
>JAEQBA010001250.1:0-11270 GCA_019434445.1 Phalangium opilio
CAATAACCTTTCCTTGTACGTTATCTTACAGGGAGGCTTAGGGAAATTCAACGAATTCCTAAGACAAGTATATATGCTTATAGAAAAATCGTCGACTTTCTGGAAAATGTCTGGACATCTTCACTCCCTTCCCGCATTTTCCATAAGACGAAAAGATAAGATAAAGCTAGCTTTCTGTCGGCTCTAGCTATACGAACTTCTCATTTTACGGATTCTCTCTTTTAGAGATTCGCTTAGCTCATCGAACACCTTAAGACTTAAAGACCCCATCCTTTTAAAGGGGGCGAGGGATGAATGCACCGAGGGTTAAATCACTAACGAAATACAGATTACAAAATTTGACACTCTATACGATACATTGCAAATCTTAATTACTCTCTAATTAATTAAACGATTGAATAAATTGCCTCCGCCCTTGTTTTATGGGCCAATGTTTGGGAGCTCATATCTCGGTAACTAAATTATGTAGAACCCATGTTCTTTGACACTTGCCACTCGGTTTCACCCAAAGGAATCACCTAACTATAAATTTAGTAAAATTTGGTGCTGTTTTGTGGCCTTGTTTTAAATTTCACTTCTTTTTGAAACTTAACAATTTAATAGTTATGATGAAGTTCTTAACGTTTTTTCCATATTCATCAAATATAAGTACATTACGCGTCGAACTTAAATACCCAACTATTTTAATTTCACACTCGAAAGCTCGTCGTAATACAAACACCATCAAAACTTCTATATACATCCAAAATCCAAGGTCTCTCTCCATTGGAGTTCCCTAATCAAAAATATTTGTTTCCAATATCTTCAATGATAAATATGAGAACCCGAATCACCCAAAAGATGCGGTACATACGAAAGTAAACAGCTATGCCCCTTAAATCCCTTAAAACCGTTGGCGTCTCGGTGATTTCTTGGCTTGAAACGGCAATGCGCCATTTGGCCATTTCGTCCGCCGCCACCTCGTATCGGCGTCCAATAACTACTCGCTCTATTTGGCGGGAAGGATTAAGAGTAGAGAGAGGGTAGCTAGGGGATGTTTTAATGCGATGGAAGCGATGGGCAGAAGTGTAAGTGTCAAGGCGATTCACTCGCGTGTTTCAAACCGCGCGACATACGCTTTACGCCATAGTGGGAAACCGGTCCATCTGTTCAAGCTGAAACCGCGGATAGGAGCTCTCGGGATCAGAAACGAGGATGGGTTATAAGGATGGAGAGGATGAGAGATAATCCCCAAACAGTCCCCCCATTTCTCTGAGAGGGATATTCTTGTTTCAGGCCCGGATATAAAACAAATTACTTCGAAGTTATTACGTTACCTTCAATTTGGTAACGCGTAGCCAGAAACGTGCTTTGTAAAGCGCTTTAACTTTGGGGTAATATAATTCTAAACAAGAATTGTTCGGGCCATGGGATTGTATATAGGAAAATAACGGTGTACAGGATAAAAGGAAGAGAGCCTGAAAATCTCGTTCGGCGTAGGATTACCACAGTCTATGATGGGTTTTTTTTCCTTCCTTTATTGTTTGCAAGCTGCGTGGGAGAATATCAAGGTTTTCATATAAGTATTAAGAGTTACACGGAATCAGCTATCAAAATCCTCATCTGAATTTTTAAAAACTGACTAGGCCTATCAGGTAGAACTTAATGAATATCTGGGCACTGATTGTTACATTTTTTTTGTCATGAACATTTTGATAAATTACTCGATCCCCGATTGTTTTAGTCCCAAGTATTTAGTACCGTTGTAAAGGGAAGAAATAGGACAAAATAAAATTAAAGAAAATTCTTATATCTCTTACAGAACCTGAGTTCTGACCTTCCGAAGTTACGAGCGAAGAAGTCCAGGTTATGAACATTTCGCTCGCTTGTTAATAAAAATTGAATGCTCCGTATAGACTCGTTCTCTTCTTTTGGCGCATTCTAAATCCCAAAGATTTACAACCTTACAATTGTAACGAAATAAAGGATGCGTTCCCGCGACACGCGTAATGCAATAAAACGCCTAAAGTAAACCTATTGTAGCGGCAAAGATTTTCCCAAAAGGATTCAAACAATGCCGCAAAATTTATATCATCGTAAAAAGTACCGTAGCCCGAACTATAACTCGAGTCCATCTCGTCCCTAAAACAAAACCAGTTAAATCAAACACGCCATATTTTCTCGGCGCGTTTACAAATGGCTGAAAAAAAAGTCTAACAAACAGTCGTAAAGATTTCCTAGACTTTAGAAAATAAACCCTCGTATAATAAAATATAAGGAATTTTCCTTAAGGAAAAAAAGAATGCGGAGCAAAACTGAAATGTGTTTGATGTGATGAGTAGATTAAAACGAAGTTATTAAACTTAAATGTAATTTAACCCACATGGAGTAATAACAACGGAAACTGTTCTCCCTTCTTTGAACCTAACCCTTACTCGAACCTCACAAATTTCTCTGACTGTTTAGTCAACACCTTTCCAGATTTGTACGAACCCTGAAAACAACGGGTAAAAACAGTTCTGTTGTAGTTACTATATTACTGCTCTAAGAAATCAAGGATGCTTTTTGCCCTTTTAGAAGCTGTAGTAGAGATATTTTTCATTTCGTTTCGTTTTCGGGGACTTTTGGTAGCAAAAATTCCACATTCCCGGGTGGTTCCCTAAAAATCAAAAGCATTCGCTTTCACTGCGAGGCGCCGCTCGGCTCTAATATTTGTAGATTTTTTTATGTTGAATTTTTTTGTACGAGGATGAGAGTAAAATATGTCGTTGGAATTTCTCAATTTTTCTCGTTTTTTTTTGTCGGCTTACGCGAGGCATTCGGGGTGTTTTAGATGTCAATAAAATGTAGGGTTTTTCTGCAAGTTATTTTGGGATTTCAAGGATTTCATCTACACTCCTTGAGGAACCGCGAAGTGATTTCATCAGCATAAAACTTTTGTCCCTACCATTTCACCCTTCTCTGAATTTCACGGCCAACTGTTGAACTGATGAACTCGTCATATAATCTAGCACCTATGAGGACCTTTCAGTATTATCCGAAAAAAAAGGCATTCAGACTATAATTTAAATGAAATAATCTTCCCTAGAAAGTGCAACAAATTACTTCCTTATATCTTTACAATCACTTCCGGTTGTACCCATCTTATTAAATACACTTTACCTTAATTTTTAAATCTAAAAATTTACTTCCTCTTAAGTCAAGCTTTTTTCAGTTTAAATGTCAAGACATCGACTTATTTTAAACCAAAGTATTTAAGTAAATAAAACCTCACATAAAATTCGTATAAACCTTTTTACGGATCTCTACGCCAAGGCAGGTTTTAAAACTTTTCGCGTTTTTTTAAAAAAAAAAAAGCTTTTTGACAGTGTCATACACCAAGGTTTTCTTCCAGCTAAACACATAAATTTTTTTACAGCATTAATCCTAAAGGCTCTGTACGATATAGGATATAATAAATATAAAGAAAGAAAGACGCGAAGAAGTCACGAGTTAAGAAAATATTTTCATCGACCTGCAAAGGCCTAGCATTCCTTAAGAAAGGGGTTTAAGTGTGGAATACGGGTAGTAGAGTTTTGGCGCGGAATAACCGTAATATTGCGCATAATTTGATAATCATCGGAGTGGCGCCAACCTGAAACAATCTATCACTTCAGTATACTTTCCCACCTTTACAGTAACTTTCGCGCCAAAAGGTATTTTTTTTTATCACAAGTCATCTATCTGAAATCCGTCCGATGAGAGACAGGTAATAAAGTACAAGGTAGGGACGAGGAATTTACGCAACTGGTAAAACCTTCCTATACAGCCTTGTTCTCCATTCATCATCTCCGGAAGAAATGAATGGGAAAGGGGAGGGTGAGATAGTCCAGGGATTTTAAGCCAAGGAAGCCCGCATCAGGCAAGAGATTTAAAGGTGTTAAATCCCGAAAACAAGTAGTCGCGACCATAAATTAGCAATATACCCGGCTGGGTTATTAATATCGAATTTTTTTCTTTCGTTCCATGATACTTTAAAAAGTGGGTCAAGGGTATTTTGGAGCACACGCACCAGCTGGCCTAAATCTGTAATAAAAATGGATATCTCTTTCGCTCTTCAGCTACGGCCATTGGGTAATTTTCAGTGAGTCAACATTTGTATGCAGTTACAAAGATAATATTAATCGTGCGCGAGAATTAAGGAACATCAGAAATTTGGAAAAATTATGGAGGACATTTATCTTTCAGGTGTTAAATTATAATCTTGACCTAAAAGTTCAGGTAGTAGCCAAGTGGAGTGTCAAAGCATTATAATATCTTCCATAAGGTGTCCGGACCCATTTTACGAAGGACTTTCGACTTACGTTGGTCAAATACATTGTCCAAACTCTAATGGAGGCTGGCAAGCAAGCTTAGAGCTGTAATACACCAGTCTGACCCTCGTAGAGAGAGAGTCCCTTCCATCCCCTTAAATTCTTAAATCCACTTAAAATCCACGCCACCCTTAATCACCTTGTCAGTTCTCTTCGTTCTCAGGGAAGAGGGGAGGGATTTTTCCACTAATCCCTGATTTCCTTGGCTTACGACGGGACCCAAAACTGTATAGAGTGTTAGCTACAGCGATCAAACAATGCCGACAAAAGGATCTTTGGCCATACAAGATCTACTTCGGCCTTTATATTTGCAGAAAGAAATTATTACGAAGTTATTCAATACTTGTTACTTTTTATTTAAAGGGATACCCTGGGCTAGAATTTTTTCCTTTTAAATGTAAAAAGTGTATAAAATAATGAATATATCAATTGGAACCATGTTCCTATCTACAATATTAACGAAGATACAAGAAATTAAGTTTCCGCAATGGCGTGAAATGGACACTACTCGTTAGGCTTTCCTGTGAAGCACTGGGAAGTACCCCTATTGGACGCCTAGTACCACCTGCCGGATTCGTCCAATAGGAGTAATCCCAGTGCAAAGAGGGAAAGCCTAACGTCTACGCGCCATTACGGAAACATAATTGGTCGTATCTTCTTTAATATTGTAGTTAAAAACATGGTTCCAATTGATAGATTAATTTTTTATACGATCTATCCATTAAAAGAGAAAAAAATCTTGTCAGAAGTTTCCTTTTAAGATGTAGACGCATTTTACTACTTTCTGAACTATTTTTAAATCCCAAGGCACTAAATTTCCCAGGCATTTTACTTCGAATTAATTCACCATAGTATTTAGTTAGTATACAGTTCGTCCCTGGCTGGCGTTGGAAAAGGGATGGACTTTTGCCTTGTTTCGGACACAAGAGTGGAAGGATTGCTTTATAGTATATAGGAACGAAAATCTGGTCAAAAGCTTTTGAAAAATGAGACGGGATAAGCGCTACCCGGGGTCTAATTCCGAGTTGCTAAGAGAAATTAATGCGCTCAAGGTCCCCCTCCCCCTTTTAAATCACCCACTCGTTGCCAAGGGACGAGTGGTTGTGTCTAAATATTAGCAACGTCCTTAATTTAGATTGTATACACTTTACAAGCCTGTTCTATTTATGATATAGTTTCGCATCCTATAAGAGGTTACGCGTTAAGCGGAACGGAAAGCAACGCTTTTTCGGTAATGAATATGAGCTAAATTCTTCTTCAAGGTGTCTCCTACTATGACGCGAGTGCGTCCAAATTTCTCCATTTTAGTTTACGTCGTATTTCTTCGTCAAGAGAATTAATAGAAGCGATACATTATTGGGATATTGGTTGGAGTTCCGTTCCAAACGAGACATTCTTGCTAAGATGAATTAATAACTTCCGGTATAATCACTTAAGATTTAAATTCTTAAAAGCCTATATAAAGGTAGTTAATTAGAATCTGCATACTGAAACATCCAGGAAATACCTCCGAATGATTTTAAAATTCAAATTAGTTTGAGATTTCGTGGATAATTTGGAATACGCACTTCCGACCAATAGCGTGACGTCCTGCCTTTTTGTTAATTAATTTCTCGTGGCACGCTCCATTTCGAATGAAATTTTGCGCGAAACTTCAAAAAAAAATCGTGCGCCATGTGAAAATCATGGCACGAAAATTAGAGTGTGTCACGTAAATTTTGTTAACAAGAAGCTTTACGCGATTGGTCGGAGGTGCAAATTTAAATTATCGATGCATTTTCAAACTAATTTGAATTTTAAATTCACTATGCAGATAGGTCTTAATCGACAAAAATTTCCTCTTAACCCTCCCTTTACGATTTAAATACTTAAAGCTCAAAATGCGCAAAGTTAATCTTGTGCTATGGTGCTACACAGGGAGAGCGAGATGAAAGACGATTTTGAACTAAGTTTCTTATGAAGTGTTTGAGCGGAAAAACAGAAAAATACACGAAGATAAAAATTGGATTGGGTAAAACTGTGGCGCAACGAGTAATTCCCCTCTGAGAGGAAAAAGAGACACTCTTGTAGGCGAAAGCCAGGCTGCAGGGAATAAGGAAGGAAATGGTATTAATAACAAGGATAAATTGGTCAGCGCGTGTCGGTTCCCTTTGAAGATGAGGAATGGGACCCTCTCCCACCCGCAGTCCATGGAAGCCCAAATAGTTTCTTCTTCAGACATATAAACTAAGCCTAAAACCGAGACCCCCGTTACCCAAGTGGTCGCGCTGAGCTGTCCGAAAAAGGCGAGCTTGTCCATTACTCCCGGTCAAACCCAGAATATATCTAATATATATATAAAACTAAAAGATATCCAAGATAGTAAAGTGATGATGACCAATTTATGAAAAGTTACCCCATAAATATGAGGCTCACATCTTCTAATTTTGTGCATCATGGTGAATGACATCAAAATTAAGTAATAATAATTAAGAGAAGACGAGGAATACCGTTCTAAATTTAAAATTTAAGTAAAGGTCAGTGGGGTCAAATCGCCTAAAATCTATCATTAGCACTAGCTCGACTCAAGCATGGAACCGAGAAAAAACTTCTTTCATAGTGGAAAGGCTCCGTGTCTTGGCTTCAACGGACGAAATAAGCCCTTGGCCGAAACTGACCACTTGACCGAGTCTCTCTAGCTACTATTTTCTTGGACGTTGAGACGGAAAATAAAACGGCCAACAAACTCGCCCTTCGTTTGTTTTATTTCTTTCCCGCGGTTCAAAGCGCGCTACTTACAGTATATATACTGAAGTGTATGTGCACTGTCCAGAGTTGACCCCTTTCGCCTCGATGACCTTTACGATGAGAAAAAGCCCGCTTCTACTATATCTTTTCTAAAACTCCGTCGTAGAACTCACCACCTTGGAACAACTAAACAAGGACATACCCGCTAAGTTCGTGTAGTGAATGCATATAGTCGAGTTCTATATTCTGATATTCCTTTTTTATTTGATCCAAGTTGCCACTTTGGCCATCGCACTAGGATTTCGAGGATAACGATATAGACTTTGAAGGTTCGACTTGTCTAACCTAACAGTTTGTGGGTGGATTCTGGCTATATCCCGAAAAGAGAGCTGTCTTTTAGAGTTGAGAAAAGAGAAGAGATATAACTACAAGGCGTGTCTGAAAGGAGATATTTTTGTGGTTTAAAGGAGTGGTAAAATATGTACACTGTCCTTTAAAAACTTGATAACAGCTTACAGAGCAGGAAGAGTAAGTGTATTAGCTGATCAGCGCATCTATAAATGAATTCTAGACCTTGGACGAGAGAGAGAGGTGAGATGATGGAGTAGAAATCTCCGTACCTATAACGAAGCCTACGGCAAGGTAGCCTCCTATCATCCTCGACGTTTTGTCTTAAAAATCATGAGAACTAGCTTCAATTTTTAAATTGCGCTACGCGGCAGCACTTAACAACCCCTACCAAAGATAGGAGCTTGGCGAAAGGTACTCTGGGAGAATTTCAACGTCCCACATGACCCGTCTCATATCCTTCCTCCAAGTCCTGACTAACTGATCTTCATGCCCAACTCTTCAAAAATGTACTTATATATTTAACAAAACCTTCACTCGTAACAAAACCAGTTTAGCTCCAACAACCTATATATATATATATATATATTCCAATTTCCATATTTCATTTTTAATATTATTTACCAATTAATTTCCCGGATGTCAGACTAAAGTCATCGCAACCACGGAGACTAATTTTGTCGTTGAAATATCATAAATTTCTACAGAGTCTAATTAAGTCAAAACTAAATTAAAATGAGCCCATATCCTCCTTTAAACGTCAGTGAAATTTGGACACATTTGCCTGCGAATAAATATATAGCTTGTCTGACTCAAACGTCGTGACAAAATCGCAGCTGGCGCCCCCACTCCAACGACGATCAAGAAATTTAATGAAAAGAGAATACGTGTAAATTAGGATATTCCCAAAACGAAGCTCCTATCCCGCAAAACCACCACCACGACCACCACCTTCAAAGTCCACCATGCGTGGCTTATTAATGTAGACCTCACAGGCAGATGTCGCTATAGTACATGTCTGCCAGACTGTCAAATATTTCCAAAACTCAAATTATAATCAGCGCTATACCTCTGAACTAACAGAGTTTAATATATGCCAGTAGTTTATCTAACACGCGCTAAAATTGTTGTCGTTTCTTTTGACACCAGTTTTATCAAACATTTTTCGTTATCTTACCATAAACCAGGCAATGGATGGACCAAAACCTAGACGTTTCTTTTGAATGAATGAATAAATGAATGTTTATTGACCCAGAAAAATCCCTTTCGAAGCAGGGAGGAACCCTCAAGTAGGTCGAAAAAATTCTTAAAAACTAGCAAAATACCGATAAAAAACGCATTAAAAAAGTAGAGATGTTTTAACCATCGCACATCGATGTTCATAGGAAAAGCTAAAAAATAGGGGCAATCCTCAACATGTATTTCCCATAGAACGCCTGTAGAAATGTTTTTCCCGCTGAGCTTCACTTTTTAACGAAAAGCTACTATACAGGGTGAAATGGAAAATCATAATTTAATTTCTGAAATGTGAATAACGAAGTTGAATTTTAAATTACCAGCATTTGAACAAGGTCGTAGCAAAAAGGCGCGACGGTTCATTAAAAAGGCATATTAACATTTGGGCGCGTTTACCGCCAGTCTGTTAATTTTCTACTATCTCTAATTCCCATGCAATTACGCGGAAAACTTTGCTCCCAAAACGAAAGGGCGAGTAAATGACAAAATCGCGGTTCCGCTGTCAGAAAAATGGCGCTGCTCACTTTGCTTTTGTCTAGAATAGTTTGCCCCTTTTTTTCTCTAACACCTACCATTTTAATGGTACGTTATAGCTACTTATATACCACCTTTCACGATGTAACCATAATCACCTAACTAAAAGGCAGTGGCGATAGTATGCCGGAAATGGATTAAAACGGTCCATACGTTTACCCCGGGATTATCTGCCACGGAGTTTCTCATCAGGAGGGCGAGCGTGCTACTGCAATATGTTGGGAGTCATTACCAGGAGCTCTCTTTTCTATAAATGTATAAAGAAAAGCAGGAATAGGTGCTACGGTCCGAATAATTGCTAATGCACCCCATATACCGTGTAATCTTTCTGACGTATTTCCTTGCAACCATGAGATCAATGAACTCTAAACTAATGTTAACATATACTTGTCTTCCCTTCTCTGCCCAGTTCACGTATTCATGGACTCTTGCGAAGCAAACGGTATATTGTGTTAAAAAATAAACAATATTTACAACCCATACAAATATGGGAGCAGGTCCAAAGCCGGTTTGAATTAAGGTTGCAAAACCATTCCGTTGTATTTATATCTTACATTATACTTAAATCTCTTCTAATCTCAGCTTGCCCAGGAGTCCCATTACCTTTAAAACAAACATACCTTTAAGTCTAAAGAAATTCTAAGGATTGGAAAGAAACGGAGGGTCAAAAGCGTAAAAATACTGAAGAAAAAAAAGAGGTAAAATCCTTTTGGCAGTCAAGCTAAGAGGCTATATGGGCAAGCACCCTTTATAATTGGTCTCCTTCTTATCGAGGTAGCGATTTAAGGCTAAAAGGGTACATCCAAGAAACGAGAGAAGATGTAGGTATATAGAAGAGGAAGAACACCGAGTCAGCAGATGTTTCACCTTATCCGCGGCAGAATCCTTTACCTCTTGTCCCTATGGTTCACCAATCCTACCAGGCGGAATTCGCTCTACAGTAGAAGATCCCTTTGGGGTTGGCTTACTCCTCGAAACTAAAATAAACCAAAGTTATCAAAGCTTCGTGAAAATAAACCAGATACGATTTCGAGGTCAAAAACTACGTGTTTCGAAGGGATTGTTGACCCTTGTGACCTCTATGTAAAAAACTCAATAAATTTTGATCATACACAGGGGCGAAATATTTACATCGAAATTTGGTCAACAACGGTACTAATTTGGTAAATACTGGTACTAACCACTTTTAAACAGCTTTGTGCGACTCCAAACTCCGTTTAACATTGGATATTTTGAAGAAAACTAAATCGCTCAAAAGGTTATAGTCAATATCGAAGAAAGATTGCCGATATTGATAACTGGGGATTAAGTCACTTCTGACGAATGCCTATCCCCTTTGGCAGTATTCGTTCAGACTGGGTGGATGAAAGCGGTTGAGATCTCTTTTCCCTTTAAAGCAATTGATCGAGCAACAAGGTGGGCCAATCCGATAAGCATTAAATGCTTTCTCGGCGCCCCTTGTAATTGAATCGCGGACGAAACACTCGTCTTCTCTTCTCTAGGACCTATACACTTCTCAAAAGCTATAATGGAAATTTCGACCGAGCTACGAGATGCCTTTAGGTTCATTCTACTTTTTCAAAAATCGGTCTACTTATCAAGGGCGGACGAAAAATAGCGCCAGGTTTCAGTCGAAGTAATCTAAAGGGATACACGGAGAAGATGGGAAAAAGAACTGACAGAAGAACGCGGTAGAAAAAAAGATGTATTCATCCTAAGGCGACACGGAGCGCGGGTCACCATTTCCTTGGTTGGGTGAAAAACTTTGGGTTTAAAAAGACCGCGGGGCTGTGATGACAACGTCAGTACGTCACAACCATACGCATTTCCTCTTTCAAGGATGTAAAATTTTAAGCTATTTTAGTTCAATTAATATTTGGAGTAGGTACATATTTTCCTTGAAAAGATTAAAAAAAATCTAGAATTTTCAAAACATTCCTTCGGTATATGTTCAGTTCAAATATACCAGGTTAACTCGAGGGATTCGCATTCTTTTCAGAGATACAATTAGGAGTGGCCGGGTGGGAGGGCAGGCGGGTATGCAAATTAGGAGGAATAGAGATATGAAAGATTGCGTCTACGGGGACAAAAAGA
>JAEQBA010001251.1:0-47072 GCA_019434445.1 Phalangium opilio
CAAAAAATAAATAAATAAGGCCTCGCCATATGTTTCCATCATCAAGGGAACACCGGGAGCCCCTTTAGCCACTCGAACCCCCCCTCCATACATTATTGGTGCAGTAAATCGCAATTAAAAATCTAAAGCCCTGCACTTTGAGCACCTATTCTCGACGCCAACTACCACTCTATTTTTACTAGAGTTTGAAACGACAAGCGGTATATTAAGGTATATCGATTTTGCGCTCACGGACGAAAGCTGCTCGTGCTAAAGAAGAGCGTTATTCGACGTGAAAAAAAGCAGCAAAATATCATTGTTTCGCTTATATAAATAATAACTGGCTGAGCTCCCCCGGGCATTGCTCTGTGTTTTAAAGTAGTGAAAATAAGGAATATGTTCTGTATATGTTTATACAGTGTGGAAGAGATCAGAGTAACACCTACCTTTGTGGAAAACCCCCAAAACCCTTGACGGACTACTTCACTGCAGTACATTTTCGAGCTCGTATACAGGGTGTGACATACATGTGTCATTGTATGCAAATGAGAACGTGCAACAAGTATCATAGTGAATATCGTTTAATGATACGCACTTTGAAACGTTAAAGACCTACGATTAAGCTTAGGAACTAAGGCATCACACTACAAATTAAAGGGCTGTTTGGTAAACCCATCATCGTAAATGTTCGACGTGCCTACCGTCGTGGTGTAGGCACTCTTCAAGACGATTGTCCATTTTTTACGTTTTCTAGTATTTGAGGAGTGATTACTTATCAGGACAAAGCAGGGTTCACCTTATGATTTGGCCTACTTAGATAAGGAATCCATACGAGACTACGAAGGTCAGAATTATCCGCGGCACTGAGAATTCGGCACAATATTCAATCAAACGTACGCGTCGTTACTAGCAGCTTAGTTCGTATAAATGTTGTAAGTCCTGTGTCGTAGATGAATGGCAGCCTACTCCAACCGAGAAAAATTGGACATGATGTTTATTTTGGGTGAATGTCGCGGTAACGTTCAACAAGCGGCATTGCTTTATGCTGAACGCTTCCCACACCGACGAAGGCCGGTTCGAAGAACCTTCATGAACATTAGAGACAACCTACGAGATTTCGGGAGTTTCGTCGTGCAAGACCGTCAACGTAGAAGAGACCGTATAATTGGTAATCATGATAGGGAAGTCAACATTCTAGCACGTTTTGAAGCCAATCCTCATATTAGTAGTAGAGCGGTCGGAAAAGAGGTTGGTCTAAGCCATTCAATTGTTCTTGCCATTTTACATCGGCATCACTACCGGCCCTATCATATCCACCTCCATCAAGCCTTAACGGACGACGACTACCTAAGACGTCATGACTTCTGTTTTACCATGCGCGAGCTAATTGAAGCCGATCCATTGTTCTTAAGAAAGGTTCTTTTTTCTGATGAGGCGACATTTCACAGGGATGGTACGGTAAACCGACATAACTTTAAAGGTAGGATTGCACTTTACGTGACCCACCCAACTAACATTGGTTTCTAATTAATTGGACCCTGAGGAGTCCGAAAAAAATAGTTAAAAAATTATTTGACCGCCGCAAGTTGGTGAAAAAATTTTGAAAATTTTAAAATCCATGCACTTACCGCCATTACGAACGCTATCCGCTCAACGCATTCTGCACTCAATCTCGCAAAATAAGCCGGGAGCGACTGTGAAATATTGACGTACTCGCGCCGGAGTTATAGCTATGGAATTTTTTAAGCTTACGGAAACCGTTCATTTCTGATAAAAGGACGGAATTATAATGCGAGAAAAACTGAAATGTTTTGGGGAAATCTTTGAAATTTTGGGAAATTCCGTCAGATTTTCTGGGAATTAGATAAATGTGAAGGACGATATTTTGGAAAAGGTGTCAATTCGGGAATTTGATAAATGTGAAGGACGATATTTTGGAAAAGGTGTCAAATTATTTGGGAATTTGATAAATGTGAAGGACGATATTTTGGAAAAGGTGTAAATTATTCCTGAATTTGATAAATGTGAAGGACGATATTTTGGAAAAGGTGTAAATTATTCCTGAATTTGATAAATGTGAAGGACGATATTTTGGAAAAGGTGTAAATTATTCCTGATTTTGATAAATGTGAAACGACGTGTGGCCACCTCCAAGTGGTGTTTCTCGGGTAACGCTAAGTGCCACAAATTACTGCATACCATTGAGTTCCTCCCTAGTACTCTATTTACATTTCGTTACATCCCGGAATAATGTGACACATGCTCCAAAATATTCCCCTTCACATTTCGAATTGGCCAAGGGTTTGAAACCTCTCTCAAAATATGGTTGATTACAATAGTAAAATTACCGAATACTTCGATACATTTTTGCGAAATATTGCCATTCACATTTAGCAAATTGCTGAATACTTAAACACCCTTCGAAAATTTTCCGCTCAAACTTAACAAATTCACAAATAATTTGACGCCTTTCTAGAATATTGCTGTTTACATTTATCAAATTGCCGAAAAATAGGCACCTAATAAATATAGTTGCAATAACTATAACGCGTTTTCCAAAATATTTATGTTGACGTTTGCTAATTACCCATTAATTTGCCGCCTTTTCCAAAATATGGCTGAAATAACTAGACGCCTTTTCTAAAATGTTGATGTTGACATTTGCTAATTACCCAATAATTTGCCGCCTTTTCCAAAATACGGCTGAAATAACTAGACGGCTTTTCTAAAATATTGATGTTGACATTTGCTAATTACCCAATAATTTGCCGCCTTTTCCAAAATATGGCTGAAATAACTAGACAGCTTTTCTAAAATATTGATGTTGACATTTGCTAATTGCCCAATAATTGTGTCACCTTTTTCAAAATATTGCTGAAATAACTAGACGCCTTTTGCAACAGTTAGAATTCTTTTCTAAAATATTAATGCTGACGTTTGGTACCTTCCCAATAATTTGTCGCTTTTCCCAAAATATAGTTGCAAAAACTAGATTCCTTTTCTAAAATGTTGATGTTGACATTTGCTAATTACCCAATAATTTGCCGCCTTTTCCAAAATATGGCTGAAATAACTAGACGGCTTTTCTAAAATGAGCGGATTGATGTTGACGTTTGCTAATTACCCAATAATTTGCCGCCTTTTCCAAAATATAGCTAAAATAACTAGACGCCTTTTCTAAAATATTGATGTTGACATTTGCTTATTACCCAATAATTTGCCGCCTTTTCCAAAATACGGCTGAAATAACTAGACGGCTTTTCTAAAATATTGATGTTGACATTTGCTAATTACCCAATAATTTGCCGCCTTTTCCAAAATATGGCTGAAATAACTAGACAGCTTTTCTAAAATATTGATGTTGACATTTGCTAATTGCCCAATAATTGTGTCGCCTTTTTCAAAATATTGCTGAAATAACTAGACGCCTTTTCTAAAATATAGTTGCAACAGCTAGAATCCTTTTCTAAAATATTAATGTTGACGTTTGGTACCTTCCCAATAATTTGTCGCTTTTCCCAAAATATAGTTGCAAAAACTAGATTCCTTTTCTGAAATATTGATGTTGAACATTTGCTAATTTCCCAATAATTCCTATTCCAAAACATAGTTGCAATAAATTGACGCCTTTAATTTAAAAATTTTGTTCCAAAAAATCTAATTCCCCAAGGATTTGACACATTTTCCTAAAATAAATTCAAAAATAGTTTGACGGCATTTACCAAAATTTACCATTATCAATTATCGAATTCCCAAAAAATTCAACGATTTTCCCAAAACATAGCAGTTTTTCTCGCATTATATTTCCGTTCTTTTATCAGAAATGAAGGGTTTCCGTAAGCTTAAAAAATTCCATAGCTATAACTCCGGTGCGAGTACGTCAATTTTTCACAGTCCCCCCGGCTTATTTTGCGAGATTGAGTGCAGAATGCTTTAAGCGGATAGCGACTTCAATGGTGTTAAGCGCGTGGATTTTAAAATTTTCAAAATAGCTTTTCACCAACTTGTGCCGGTCAAATAATTTTTTAACTATTTTTTTCTTTCTCCTCAGGGTCCAATTAATTAGAAACCATTGTTAGTTGGGTGGGTCACGTAAAGTGCAATCCTACCACAGAGATTAATCAAAACTGTCATTTTAGACAAAGACCGGAAAGTTTAAAAGATAAATGTAGAAAATTAACTGCCTGAAGTAACTGATATTAAAATTTTACTTTTGAAGACATGATTATAAAACATCAAATAATTTTAAAAATTCTTATCTTACTTTTTCACCAAAATATCATTTTACCAAAATAATTTTCTACAAGATTTACCCAAGTATTTTGTTCTTAATAGTAGTTCAAGGAAAAATGTCATCTGGAAAAATTTACAGGATACTAGCTTGATACTAGGTTATACTTTCGACTAACATTCGGTATTTCGATTTACAAATAATTGGATATCTGAAAAGATTTCTCTTGAAGAGTTTATATTTTTATATTTTAAAATGGGAAATATTGCGAAGCGGAAAAAACATAGGCCTTTTCATTGTGATTTAGTTATTAGTGTCGAAAAGATCTGTAGATAGATCGTTATCTTTAAGAGCTTCATAATAAAAAAAAGCTAAATACCGGCGTTATACTCTTTGGTTTCAAACCCCCTTTTTGCACCTTGCATCAAGTTGCATGGATATTTTGCCACAAGGATAAGAAAACTTTCAACGAAAACGAGCATTTCATTCTTCAAGCGTCGAGGAAAGCTATATTCAAAACTCTTTATAAAATCGTAAGTACATTTCATTTACAAATGATCTAGGCTACAGCAAAACTACTGAAAACTTGTAAAAAAAATTGAAGATTCCTTACAAATCTTTGAAATATAAATAATGCCATATTTTAATCTTAAAAATGTTCTCTATGTTGAAGCTGAATAATGCTAAGAATATATGAGGTATTAGATTATTCAATTAGCACTGTAAATTAGGAACCACATTATTAAGCCAGGAGTGTTTTTTGGTTTTAAATTTCTAATTGGAAACGTACAGTACAGACATATCCATTATTACAAATCTGGATTTAATTGATGTACAGTAAGTGTAATAGCCTATAGTTGAGGATTTATTTAAATATATGGGTTAATTTCAATGTTAGACTTATCAAGATTAAACCTATACCTACATCGCTATCATAACTTTCTTTGTAAAGTTATCATTTATTTTAAAACGATTAAAATGGTTAATTATTTAGTAGTTAATGACCATGTTTTAATTTAGGTTTTCGTCCATCATACGAATTGTTATTTTAAAGAGACGTACGAAGCCTTCATTTTAAAGTCATGAGTGATGCAAAAGTAAGTCTTACTCAATTTTTTAAATATATTTTGTTTAATAGGGACTTGGCAGTACTATGGCATGCAAACTCACTCTAGGTTCCACTCTAGGTAGAAAGTATACCAAGAAGGGGGGGTCAGAAGAAGGGCTAAAATAGCTTCCACTTTGCAAAAAAGGAATACCATAATGGCGGCAGAGGGTGGAAATACCCCCAAATTGCCAAGTCCCTATATAGAAAGCTTTCAGATGGGATAGTAGTACGTCACACCCTCCCAAGTCTTACCGCTTTTCTGGTAGCCATATTGGGTGGTCTCAGCTTCATCCCTGCTTTAAACCCACCAATATGTCAATGTAAGTTACGGCACGAGACTCGGCTCCTCCAACTGAAAGCTCTCTATACTCGTAAATTCAGAATTCTACTTATTCGGCTGGCTTGCAATAAAAAGCGGTTTAAATTTTGAAACTGCTAAAACTTATTATTTCACTGAAGTATATTTTTTAGATTTCATTTATAGGTCGAATTAATTCCGATAGCAAGTGATTAAATTATTCATTTGTTATCTTAAGCCTTAGTAATTGATAACAAGATGGCCCAAGTGTTGGGCTCATAAAACTAGCTACCTTTTTTTGAGTAATCCCTTGACTCCCTTATAAAATCGCCAATGATTTAGTGAGTAGCGCCTAAACGCGTATCCTATCATTAAAATTGCCATTGATTTAGTGAGTAGCGCCTAAACGCGTATCCTATCATTAAAATTGCCATTGATTTAGTGAGTAGCGCCTAAACGCGTATCCTATCATTAAAATTGCCATTGATTTAGTGAGTAGCGCCTAAACGCGTATCCTATCATTTAAATTGCCATTGATTTAGTGAGTAGCGCATAAACGCGTATCCTATCATTAAAATTGCCACTGATTTAGTGAGTAGCGCCTAAACGCGAATCCTATCATTAAAATTGCCAATGATTTAGTGAGTAGCGCCTAAACGCGTATCCTATCATTAAAATTGCCATTGATTTAGTGAGTAGCGCCTAAACGCGTATCCTATCATTAAAATTGCCATTGATTTAGTGAGTAGCGCCTAAACGCGTATCCTATCATTAAAATTGCCAATGATTTAGTGAGTAGCGCCTAAACGCGTATCCTATCATTAAAATTGCCATTGATTTAGTGAGTAGCGCCTAAACGCGTATCCTATCATTAAAATTGCCAATGATTTAGTGAGTAGCGCCTAAACGCGTATCCTATCATTAAAATTGCCAATGATTTAGTGAGTAGCGCCTAAACGCGTATCCTATCACTAAAATTGCCAACGATTTAGTGAGTAGCCCCTTGACGCGTAACCCTCCCTGATTCGTAAGCGATTGAAAGAGAAAGAAAAAAATTTAGAATAAAATTTCGCAACACGTGGAAATAATTTCGAATTCGTCCCACACCCTCTTTAGTTGAGAGATGGACACGCGATAATACCCGAAACGTCAGATTCTTGTGGCATTGGCTCGCCTAAGCACATACCAAATTGCGGAAAAAAACCACCCCCACAACTTCCATCTCTTGTGATTAGCCCCATCGTAGATATTATACGAAGTGGCTAGAAAATAGCTTTGTGTCGGACTTCGCTCTCCCTTTAAGAAATCACCGAGGGGGTAGACACTTTGGATCTCTGTGTACACCAGAGTTCAAAAGAGTTCAGCTTTGACAGTACATTGAGTTCATGACATATTGTACACCTGAGTTCTCAAGTGTCTACCCCCTCGGAAATCACTAAGAGAGGCTGCAGCGTGAAAATGATTCCCCCTTTCTTTTAACTTGAACCATTTTAGAAAACGATCGCATGATATACATAGTTCCCATGCTAGGAGGATCCATACCATTTACACAGGGAGGCCAGGCTTCAGGTGTTACACAAGGAGGCCTGCCTCACTAGGTGAGGCTAAAGCCAGGCCTATTGAAAATGGTATGGATCCTCCTAGCATGGGAACTATGTAATGTAATAATCCATTTATTAGAACCATAACGTACTTTAAAATCAAAGAATAAAATATATTCGTCCACTATGTTATTTATAAATATATATATATATATATATATATATATGATTTATATATATATATATATGATTTATATATATATATATATATGATTTATATATATATATATATGATTTATATATATATATATGATTTATATATATATATATATGATTTATATATATATATATATGATTTATATATATATATATATGATTTATATATATATATATATATAAATCATAAATTTCGAGGAAAACCCAAGAAATTTGGCATAAAATTTAGTTTTAAAGAGAGAATGAAGTGATGAGACAAGTTGCATTTATTTGAGAAGTTCAAAAACAATATTAAATCGTAAAGTTTGAAAATAATTTTTATAACCAGAATTTTATCCCTTGTAGCTTATTTATTTTAATTTCGCTCAGATATATAAGTATGGCTACAAGAAAGTTATGGTTTGAATTCCTACTCAAATTTAGGTCCGGGTAACTCGCGTCAATTCACTATTGGGTAGAGGGAGGTTCTGAAGATTATTGAAGGAACTACGAAGAAGCTATCAGCGGGCGGGTAAAAATGATTTGAAATACGTCACAAGCACCACGTGACAACAACATACAAAGACTCCACATAGAGTGGGACTGGACACCTAGTCCTCGTTTTTCGCCAGATTTCAGCGCCAATTCCCCGAAGTGCTTGTTTTCGAAATAAAACGAACTAAGTTTCTTTGAACCACGCCTCTCCTCGGTCACGTGACTCTGACGTATTTCAAATAATTTTTACCCACCCTCCGATGCCTTCTTAACAGTCCCTTTAAAATAAATGAAAATGGCTAGGGATGTCTTTGGAGATAGGCTTAACCTAAAGGAATGCAGCGGTTTGAGGTTGCCAACTTGAATTAAATTTAATACAAAAAAAATTATGTGTTGCTTTGATACTATTAAGCACATTAGAGTCCAAGCGCGCTCAACATGGCTCTTACACGCTGTGAAATATTTCAAATATTTCTCTGTATTTTTTATTTTATTTTTCTTCTTAATTTTCAAACTACTAATTCAAAATCTCAACATTTAAATTTTAACAAAAAAAACCACCTGTATAAATAAAACTACTAGAATCTTTTTTGTCAATACCATATCTAATCCTATTATTTTTGTAAACTTGAAAAACACCTTTGTAAAGCAAGAGAGTTGGGGTCCAGTGATAAACCAGTGATGTCGAAAATGTTTATTCTTACACGTGCGTCACTGGTTTATCCCTGGACCCCAACTCTCTTGCTTTACAAAGGTGTTTTTCAAGTTTACAAAATTAATAGGATTAGATATGGTATTGACAAAAATGGTTCTAGTAGTTTTATTTATACAGGTGTTTTTTTTGTTAAAATTGAAATGTTGAGATTTTGAATTAGTAGTTTGAAAATTAAGAAGAAAAATAAATTAAAAAATACAAATAAATATTTGAAATATTTCACACTCCCGCAAGTAATACGCAGTATTACTAGGATTTTTTTTGGTAATTAATTTTACAATTTTAAACAATTTATACATTTGATACATTTTCATTTTGATCAAGCTCTAGCGCGTACAATAATTGGATTGGTCGCTTAATTTCACTGCCATTTCCCATTTTAACTAAACATGATCTTATTTTTGAATCTCTTCTCACCATTGCAGTTTCACCTTTACATGTCTGCCATCTTGGATTAATCGTTTTCATTCACCAATCACATTATTCAGTGATTAGAAAAATAAATTATGACCCGAACTGAGCCCCATAAGTTTCACTGACAAATTAAATTTTGATATAGAATCACGCAACGATGTTCAAGTGCCCAGTTTCAAGTTGCTTTTCAACCAATATTTACAAAGAATTTGTAAGCCACTTATCATTCCACAAACATGACCACAATATGCTATATCGATGCCCCATTTCATCTTGTGGGAAGATACACGCGAATTATAATTCCTTCAGAAGCCACGCCCAACGCATCCATAAAGATTTTAGTAACCATCAGTGTAATGTTAACTCTAATACGGTTTTAAGTGTAGGAAAAAAACCACACGTGCAATGTGAAAGACTGCAGTGATTCTTTCAGTCACATGACCCTTCTAATTTCTCATCTAAAATCTCACATAAAAAAAAAGACTCCAGTCTCTTATCCTTTGTGCAGGACCACTTTTGTTAAGTATACTCTAATAGGATCATTTACCAGTCATATTTCGAGAAAACATAAGACAGTCCTTACCAAAAATCGGACATCAAACTGCGATGTAGAACAAAATTGCAACACGATCCTCGAAACTTCAAACCATGAGGCAGTCAACGATAATGATATGGAACAATATACTTCAGTTGATGAGCAACAATCTGGTAAAGAGCGTTGCAATTTGCCAGAACTTTACAAGAGAAATTTGGGACTATTTTACTTGAAGTTACAAGCCGTTAAATATGTTACAAGCCGTTAAATATGTTCCAAGCTCTACAATTCAGATAGTTGCTGAAGAAATAGCGAATTTGCAATCCCTTGAAAAAAAATTAATCACTGATAAACTTTATGAGGATATGAGAAAGGCTGGTTTAGAAGAAAGCGTCATTAAAGAAATTTTAGGAATAGGTTCGGGATATAACTTCGCTGAAAAAGCTAATGAGGAGCTCAAATCTATTCATCGGCGCCATGGGTATTTTAAGGAGCAGTTTAAATATATTGACCCAGTACCGGTTTTTCTTGGTTACCATAACCTCAAAAAGTGCTTCTTGCATTACGTACAGTCCCCGACAAAAGTTTCCGGACATTTTCATTTGGCTGCCATTTTGTTCCTATTTGAGCTAGAGTAACAAAATAGGACTTTCTAGATAGGTTGCCTTCTCAAGATTATTTTAAAATTACAAATGACACTGTGGCGCTAATAGGGCGTTAGCCATAGCGGAAATAGTAAAGCCCCCCGATAATGACGTTACGAAATAATGCTTCAAATGGATCAATAATTCTATCCTTGCACGCGTCTTGTCACGTAGAATCCGAAACTCTTTTCAAATTGTAAATCGGTTCAGTAAATCAAAAGTTATGACAAAAAACGTGACGTTCAAAACAATAGCAAATAAGCCTAACGATTATTTATTTCTTCTATATCAACTTAGCTCAGTAGTAAAACATTACGATCAGAAAAACAGGATGTTCAAGCCAAAGCATAGTTTTACTCTGAAATTATAGAGATGAGGTTTTAAGAATTACGTTCAGTAATGTGGCGATTTATTAGTTAATTGCCAATAGGGTCTCGATTTTAAAAGGACAATAGGGTTCCAACTTAGAAATAAAGGTTTTGGATGGCGCTTTGGAAAGTAGAAATTCTGGATTTTGTGTGCAGGGTAGTGTTAAGTCTGTGAATTTGGAATAATAAGCAAGTTGTGATTGCTAAAGTGGAAGGATTTTCGACATTAAAAATTTTCCAAATATTCTATAATGCGCGAAGTTTGCGTTTTGGGTTGAATTCTTCTGTGGCTTTTCTGTAGTAAATCTTTTAAGCTCTTAAAGCAAAATATTTTGTGTAGCTTACGGGTGGGTGGGTTTAGAGCTCGGCATTTTCGATCAATTATCCACTTTATTTTATCTTTATCCATACCCGAAAATTATCCACAGAACTTACATGTTAAATCGTATTATAATCCACAAATTTGTTTATAAATAATCGGTTATCCACCAATTTGTGGATAATTGATCGAAAATGCCGAGCTCTAGGTGGTTTTTCGATGATTAATGTTTTTGTGTCTTTTCGGTATAAAAATGTTTGGTTTGGATTTTCTTAAGAAATGTTTTGAGTGCTTGGAGAATAAATATCGTGGCAGAACTCCAGTTTGCAGAATAGGTGACGTGTCTACCATGGAAATGTAGCGGAGAAGATTCACGATGACATGAATTAGAGAAGAATGTAACAACGACAAATTCTTGAAGAAGGATGCCAATATTAATCCTCATTGTGAAATGGATGGTAATCTCCGAAGATAATGGTTCGAATTATTATATTATTTAAATTAAAAAGACTCACTTGTCCTAATGACATGAAAATATTGATATTCGAATACTTCTCCTTTTGTCTGGAAGTTTAATTTTTCCACCACTTTTGAAATTAGACAACTATCTCTTTAAATTTTAGAATGCCATATATTTTTTGTTAAATCTAAGGTTAATTAGAGAACGTTGTATTTAAAAAAGTAGTCTTCAAACAATGAATGAAATGGATTTTTAATGTGTATATAAAAAACTATATAAGTAGTTCACTGGAAATTACACAGTCATCAACATCATAATAATAATAATAATAGGGGCTGGGCTCCATGAAACGAGAAATAAATACCTTTTGTATTTTATTTCCGAGTAGGTAGGCTGCCTTGTTTTTTAAGCTTGCAGCATGGCAATCACTTAATTCATCAACCACGCCAAAGTGTATAATCACGGTAAACAAGTGCCTGCCTACGTTGGAGATGATGTTACGACTTACATTTATTCACTAATGAAAATATTCAGGAATTTTATCATGAATGTTTGGAAAAATTTAATCATGAACATTTTTGAAAATTTGATCATGAACATTTTTAAGAATCTCATCATGAATATTTTCAAGAATTTAATCATGAAAAATTAGAAAAATTAATCATGAAAATTTTAGAAAAATCAATCATGATAACTAAGAAAAAATCTATCATGAATATTTAGAAAAATCCATCTTGAATATTTGAAAACAAATTCTTCATGAATATATAGAGAAAAAATGCATCATGAATACTTGGAAAAAATACATCTTGAATATTTTCAAATTATAACGAATGGTTTTATAGATGTTAAGCCTAAAAGTGTCTGACCTTTCCTAGACGTCCTTAAGATTTAAATTGAAATTCCCAATGTAAAAAAACTCGATGTCTTAGATTAGTGGTGTCTTTGAATTTTGAGTAACAAATGGTATATAGGACATTGTAGAACATGGGTTTGATTTATTGGTCGTCCAGTACTAATTTCTAAGTTAGTATACATACACTTCCAAGACAAAGAACCCCAGGCATAATCTCCCATTACTGAAATTGTACAAAATCCGCCATCCCCAGACAAAATCCTCGGTTGTTAACCCTATCCGAGAAAAGTGAAAAATCCCCCGATAATTATCCCCATCATAGAAAAAATACAATATCAATATAATCCGAAACACTTCAGCAATCCGGTAGTGCAATAGATCAGGTGTTGGACTATTTCTTATTAATTCGTTGACTTTCATTCATTTCAAGGGAAAAATAAGTTTAACCACTGAAAGAACACTTGTGGGAGTTTTTGAATTACTCATACCATTCACGGGGTCTCAGGAAACTCTTTGCTAAATTTCAACCTTCTGTTTTGGATAAAGAATGCGCGCGAGGAAATTTGTTTCCACGCTATAGGATAGGCAACTCCCCGATCTCCGACAGCAGCTTATTCTGTATATACTCTATTTTCAGCTTCGGTTGTTAGCACGCGCAAAGCTATGTAGCTTTGTGCGTGCTGACAAGAGACGAAGAAAAAAAAAGGATTATAAATATCCGCGAGATTTTTACCTCAAATGCAAGGAACTGTAGGCTTTAGTTTCAAATACGTGCATAGTCGTATGTAATCAATTGGTGGGTCCTTCAAACATTATCAAGGAACGTTTGCTATTAAAAATAGCGAAAATTATTTCTTGAGACTCCCAAAAGATTTAGAAACGTAATAAATATTTATAATACTAACTCTAACATCCTTCTCTAATAGTCTAAATTAGTATTACTTGAAATTTTAAAAGTCACTGGCTCGACTATGAAGTCGACACTCGACAGTCGAGGCACTTCAACCTTTTTCGAAGACTACTAGAATTTCCGCCCATACATTTGAGCTAAAACTCGCGGATATTTTAACTCCAGAGAATCATTATTTTCTTCGTCTCTTGTCATCACGCACAAAGCTACGTTACATTGAGACCCAGCTTTGCGCGTGCTGACAACCCAAGCTGAATCAGATTATACAGAATAAGCTGTCGTCAGAAATAGGGGAGTTGCCTATCCTATAGCGTGAAAACAAATTTCCTCACGCGGATTTTTTTATTCATGCTCCTATGGTACCCTGTAGGATAAAAACCCTTGGAAGGAAAAACAGACTGAGATCCGCATTTTTACATAAATAGAAATTGATTTTTAAAATTTTTAGCGGTAGAACCTTTGGTAAACATATTTTACAATATTTACATAGAAATATACGAAAAGGTTTCCTCTTAAAGAGCAATAATAGCGCTTAGTAAAAATTATAATATTTGAAAAATGCTAAAACCATTCATAATTTGATATCGCAGCTTTTTGAAGATCATTTCATCACCTAATAGAGAAATTATGAAAGGCAACATATAAATTCTATTATTTGAGTTTAATTAATGGCATTCTTTAACTTCCGTTTTAAGGCTTTTACCCTACTAAACCACATTAAGCCTTTCGAGAGCTCGAGTGGATGGGCATAAATTGGTGCATATCCATCCTCTAAAAAATTATCTGGCCATCGTGTCCGACGATGAAACGTTTATCATTCGTAAAGACTACACATTCTAGCTGCTCGAGTGTCTAATTTGTGTGCTCTGTTCCAGGGTTGTTTGATTTAAATCAAGCATTTTTTTTAAAAAAAATCATTTGATTAAAATCAAGAATATATTTTTATTTTTAAAAATATTTTCTAAGATTCCAAGAAGTAGGTTAGGAAACTCGAGAAGAAACTTAACTAGAAAAGACCTATAATTAAAAACAATCACAGTGTTGTTATATTTCAGTTTACGTTTTTCCCAGAACTTCAGTTTGTCTTGCTGGACAGGCTAAGAAATGAAATAACGGTCAAGCTAGTCTTTTTATACAAGCATTTCAATAGCAACAATATCCAATAGCTGCTTAAATGTCATGATTGTTTTCCTTTTGGTTAGTTTTGACTCAAGACTTTTCATGTTGGTAATTTACTATCTAGTAGTTCAAGAAAAATCAAATAAATCGATTTAAATAAAAAAATCGCTTTTTTTGTTTTATTTGAAAAAATCCAAATAATCAACAACCCTGCTCTGTTCCAAATTGAAGCCTCTTTAGACTTTTAGAGAAAAGAAACTTCACGTTTCTTAAGTGCCACGCGAAGCATTCAAAAAGACCCTGTCTCACCAAAGTTCATCTTACGGTTTTAAACTTATTTGAAGTTGCTCACAAGTATCACGCTTTAAAAACTTCTCGGTAGGTCAAACCTTTGGTCGTCCTATTCTTTGCCTATCACCTCCATCGTTAAATTAAGTTTTTAAGAGTGTCAATTTTCAACCAAAAATTAATGTTTACCTTCCACTCGACGAAAAAATATTTTCACCTATTCACGCTTACTATATAAAGAGACCGCAAACCACTCTTCTTATCACTTAATTTTTATATTCTCCGAACAATTAAAATGGCTGATAGAGTATTAATTCGTCGTCAAATTGTTGAAATTCATGAGCAAGGTTTTTGTAATCGCGAAATCGCTCGGCAGTTAAATGTTTCACCTACGACAGTGGCTACTTGGATTGACCGTGACAGAAATAACGAGTTTAACGGTGGAGCTGATAGGCAAAGAGGAGGACGACCAAGGGCTTTAACCAATAGAGAAGTTCGACTAATTGGTAGGACAAGCAGGGCACAGCCATTTCTAACAGCGCGGCTCGTTAGAACGGAACTTGCGCTGCAGACAAGTGTGAGGACCGTACGAAGAGCCTTGGCAAGTCAAGGCCTTCATGGAAGGATCGCGTGTCCTAAAGAAAAGTTGAGCGCCATGAACCGACGAGGGAGGCTGGAATTTTCTCGTTTACATTTAAATTGGACACTAGAGCAGTGGGAAAGTGTAATTTTCACGGACGAGAAAAGTTTCGTCGTCGGACATAATGGGCAGGTAATTTCATTTATTGAGAGGGAGCAATGAGATGAATGACAGGATAAGATCAACATAGTCTATTAATATAATTATCAGTGAACTTGAGTATTCAAATATTTATGTTTCTTTAATGTTATAAAGATATGGGTGAGGAGACCTGCCTGTACGCGCTACAATGAACCTTACATCGCCGAGGTCCAACGCAGCGGCCGTTTCTCAATTAACGTTGGGGCTGGCTATCGGCAACGAATTCCGGGTGTTTGGTTCATATCGAAGGACGGAACAATGTCCAACGATATGTCCAACTCCTGGAGAACGATTGCTTTCCTAGCATATTGGAAAGGTTCCCCGACGGGAACTTCACGTTTATGCACGACCGAGCTCCGATCCACACGGCAAGAGTGACCACTCAAGCTCTGGAAAGGCTTAGTGCGGTTCATGGTTTTACGGTAAATATCTTGTCACTGTAGTTAACAATGTAATTCATTAGACTGATTTAATCTCTATTTTATACGTTGCAACCGTTAATTTCTCATGAAGGTGATGAATTGGCCTTCAAAAGGTTGTGACTTGAACCCAATCGAAAACCTGTGGGCAGAGATGGTTCGGAAAGTTGACCATGTCAACGTCAGGAACGCTGCTGAGTTGTTGGAAGCGGTACAGAATGCTTGGCGCGATCTCAAGTTGAACGTGGAACTATTCCAGGCGTATCATCATTCAATGCCTAGTAGAGTTCGGGAGGTTTACGAAAACCAGGGTTATTGGCCACTTTATTAGACCGTTAACTTCGTCATGGAAAAACTTAAATTTGTTTTGTGTAATTTTTTAGAGTATGTTTAGATCTAATATTAGATTTGACTAAAATTTTCTTAAAATCTTGTATTATAAATATCGTAGGAATTATTTCTAACGGATAATTATTGGTTTTAGTGGAAAGGTGTCCACACATGTAAATACTGAAATAATAACTGGCGATGTCAACTGTTTTTTCACTGATCAAGATTTAATAAAAAAAAGCATTAATTATGATCGTATAGTTCTTTTAAAATTCATTACACAAGTTGTCCTGTGATCTTATTTAAAACCTAATTACTTCCAATAACCGAAATGGCGACGTTGAACTGCACGCAAACCTCTATCGCGTATTTAGCAAAAGTAAATAAACCGTCAAAAGTATAATACAACCGGAAACAATACTCGAAAACCAACAAATCAAACCCGTGTCCTAAAGTGTTCTCTAAACCATTTATTACTCAAACTTGAAAGACACCACTAATCTAAGACAACAAGTTCAATTTTAAACTCGAAATTTTAATTTAAATCACAAGGACGCCTACGTAAACCTCAGTAACTTGTATGCTTAACATCTATAGTTACAATTTGACTGATAATCTACTCCGAGTCCAAACAGCTTTACCTAGAGGTATGAAATTTTGCAGGGACGGTACTCAAAGGCAGTAGGCGGGCTCTTAGATTTTTTCCAATTCCTCATCATCTTGAAAAATGGCGGCGTCTACGTGTTTCAACCGAATCTATAACATTTAAAACACTGGTTCCCAATTTCCGTATGACTGATTCATGTCTTTTGAAGCTCGATTTTCCACCTTCGTTAAAAATGGCGGCCTGAAATGTAATAATATATCTCGGTGGGCAACGCCGGTTGTTTTTTTTCTACTCTGTTAATACCAAAGATTCAAGATGGATTTTTTATTCTAAATATTCAAGTTGGAATTCTCCTAAATATTCAAGATGAATTCTTTTCTAAATATTCATGATATAATGTATATGTAGTGAAAAGTAAAAAATAAACATTTTGAAATTGAATTGAATAATTTCAGTAAAACTTCATCTGCGAAAAAATACATAAATAAAATAAAATCTCTATGCGAACAAAGTAGGAGAAGCTTCAACCTTTGACAGGGCAAGAAAATGGTATTTAACTCTATACATGGGCGCCCGTTAAATTTCTCATTTCAAGTAAAAAATCCAAGGCGTCTTAGATCATTGTGTAAATCTAAGTGTCCCTCTATCCATATAGATTATAAAACGTAAACTTTAAACTACAAAAGAATAATATCAAATTATTTTAGGGGAAATAGTCAAGGTTAATAATGGAAGCAGACTCAAGTTTTTGGCCAAATTAACGATAGTAAAATTGAGATATTAAATTCTCAATATCACAAACCAAGGCGCTTACCGACTATATTTTAGAAGGAAAAGTATGGGCTATCGAGTCTGATTGTTTTCAGATGATCATTGAAACTGCTCTACTCTAAGCTAAAAAATATATAGAGCAAGCTTCACGACACAATTGCAAACGCTGTGCTTTTTATCGTTTGTAGGGCCTCTCTCTCTTTTTTGCTCTATGTTCCAAAAACAGCTATAATTTTCAAAAAACCAAATTTTTAAGTAAAGTTTAAAGGGATAGTTATCACGTTTAAAATGTGCTGGGAATAAGAAAACTTGCAGAGTAAAGCCGAGAAAGCGGGAAATACGTTAAAATTATCCACGTCGTAAAATATTTTCATGTCATAAGAACTTGCGAATAATTTAACCTGTATATATATATTATTATAATTCAAACCATTCTCATCCACTTTGAATTGAACAATATGTCTTCTCAACCATTCTCGTCCACTTTGAATTGAACAATATGTCTTCTCAACCATCCTCATGAATTTGCCGTCGAAATATTATTCCCACAATATTATTTTCAGAGCATTTCTCAACATCCAATTCTCAGGCGTCCAAAAATTGATTACCGAACGTCAAATAAGTTCTGTTACACCTGTATTTTAGTCATGCCACCTATTTTGCTCCTTAAACCTTCTCAAAGTATATTTTTGAAACACTGTCCATCATCCAATACCGCGGCTCGTCCAACTTTTAATACCAATTCAACACATGACGCCGTCTGCCGTAAAATATCCGTCAAAAGAATTATCCCCAAATATCCACCCACTGTATAAGCAACTAGTAAATTATTAAAAATCTTTAAACATATCCAAATCTCTAAATATTTAGACGTTTACAAACCGCCACCAACAACCCTCCACTTCCCAAGACTGAGTCTAATTCATAAGTTCCCATTTCTCATATGTCAGTGTGGAACTAAAAATTCTTGGGCTGGAACATCTTGTTTTTCTAATCGTAATGTTTTACTACTGAGCTAAGTTGATATAGAAGAAATAAATAATCGTTAGGCTTATTTGCTATTGTTTTGAACGTCACGTTTTTTGTCATAACTTTTGATTTTCTGAACCGATTTACAATTTGAAAACAGTTTCGGATTCTACGTGACAAGACGCGTGCAACGATAGCATTGATGATCCATTTGAAGCATTATTTCGTAACGTCATTATCGGGGGGCTTTACTATTTCCGCTATGGCTAACGCCCTATTAGCGCCACAGTGTCATTTGTAATTTTAAAATAATCTTGAGAAGGCAACCTATCTTGAAAGTCCTATTTTGTTACTCTAGCTCTAATAGGAACAAAATGGCAGCCAAATGAAAATCGGATGTTACTTTTCACTATTAAATCGGAAGAACAAATATCGTTAAGTTAAGCGACATTCAGTTTGTTTTTCGTGCAAAATCTTGCAATGTGGATAAATATGGGTGGGGCGAAGTTTTTCGTCCACTTTTATTCGATTTAAACGAACTGTCAACAAAAGGATTGTACATCAAAAGTGAAAATAAGATTGTGAAAGGCTTTGCCACAATATTTTCTGGTGACAATTTGGGGCTTCACAAGCTCGGAGGCTTCAATCAAAACTTCAACTGCGGAAGAATCTGTCGCTTTTGTTTAATAGACTATTCAGAAATTAGTAATAACGTTAAGGAAAGTGATGTTATTTTAAGAACCATGGAAAGACATCTCTATCATTTGCAATGCTTAGAGCTGGATGATGCTGAAGGCTCAATTTATGGAGTTCGGTCAAAAAGTCCGTTACTGAAGCTAAAACATTTTGATATAACACAACAATTACCAGTAGACATTATGCATGATTTGCAAGAAGGCGTTATTCCAAAAATTTTGAAATTTTTACTTAATCATTTAATAACAATTGGCATCTTAGATTTAGACAGAATAAATCAACGAATTATCAATTTTCCCTACGGCAGAGTCGAAAGAAATCGTCCACAAATTCAAATAAGAAGCGCAATTCTTGGCAATTCCAACCTTAAAGGAACAGCAAGTGAAATGTTTTGCCTTTTTAGGTTATTACCGCTTTTGTTAGGCGAGCTGTGGCCAGAAAATGATGAGGTTTGTAAACTCTACTTGGAACTTCGAGAGATATGTGACTACTTGTTTGCCTCCAACATTGTAATGGGACATTTGCCTCTCTTAAATACTAAAATAACAAATTTTCTGAAAAATGTTAAAAGGATTTGTGGCGATAACTTTATGACACCTAAATTTCATTATATGGTGCATTACATTACCTGTTTAAAAAAATTTGGCCCCTTACGATACATTTCTTGCATTCGTTTCGAAAGCAAACACAATTATTTTAAGGAAATTTGCGAAGTAACAAATAATTTTAAAAACATAACACAGACCCTTTCAAAAAGACACCAGTTTTATCAATGCTATAACTGGCTAGTAGAAAAATCCCCTGGAATAGAAAAAACCTCATGTGGAATTTTAATTGACAAGACAGATTTGCCCATTGATTTACAGGGTTTGTTAGGTAATGAAATACCAAATAAACTATACTCCGTGCGTTTTGCTATTTACGACACTATAGAATATTGTGTGGGAAACCTTTTCGTTAATGATTTGGAAAACTCTAAAATAACATCTTTTTTTGAAATCAAGCACATTATTTCTTATAAAAATGAGCTGATACTTTGTGGGATAGTACTAAAAAAGCCATTTTTTATTAAAAGATTGCATGCCTATGAAATTCCTGTTTCAGCAGGGAATAATTATTCCTGGAAAATAATGAAAGCTGGTAAAGAAAAGAACTATCAAATGCTAAGCAAATATAATGTAAATGAAAAATTTTACGTTCCTCTTAAATTTGGAGTTTACTAATTTTATAAAAGTATTTTTAACCTCATCGAAGATCAACAAAGAGTTAAAATAATAAAATCATTGTAGTGAAAAAAAGAGAAAATTAATTTTGCTTGTAAATTGCTAAACTGAAATCAGTTATCTAAATCTTATTTATTAATATTGAAGAAAATGAACAAAATTTCATTTATTAATTTGAAATAAACATAAGTAAAATTTAATTTATCACTACTAATTTTATTCATTATAAATGAAATTTAGCTTATGTATATTAAATTAATTCAATACAAATGAAAAATTAATTTCTCACAATTAAATTTATTCAATATAAATGAATTGGATCCCTATCTTCGCGAACATTCGAGAAGGATTTCCCGATTTTTTTTTGTATCAAATTAAGTTATAGATTATTACTGCTATCATGGATTTAAATTGAATTAATTCTTTTGGAATTAACGGCGTGTTAAATCATATTCTTTTCGGGATAAATATTTTTGAATAAATTATTTTATGAATTAAATGAACACTCCCGAATCGTTCCCAAATTTAAATTTATACCGTGAAAGACGCGATACTGAGTCTACTTCAACTCAAGATAATAATTCGGACTCTTCAGAGTCAACATTACCGTTAGCTAAGCCTAACATCGTGGCTGCTGATATTATACGTCCCCCTAAATTGCGTGATTTAAATATGGCATATTCCCAAAACCCAAATAACGATCCCTTATGGGACGATAATCTGGATTTAACCCCATACCTCCATACCGGGGAAGAAAGACCTAGACATGAGGACAATTTAGCCCTATTTGAGAACATAAGACAAAGTTATTACCCCCAGGGGAGTAGTCTCACTACACACAAAAAACAACGTTTAGGGTTTAAACACAGCGCAAAAAACTAAACACGCTTAAATTATAAACATTTATTTTAAAGTGTTTAATATTGAAACGACATACTGTTTAAATCCTAAACACATAAAAGCTAAACATAAATATATGAAAAAACTCGTCATAATCACGTATAGAACCTAATCACATAGGAAACTAAGCGCACGCTCAACGCTTGTCTAAACAGTGGGGTTTATATCTGAACACTGGCATTTAGAAAATAACTATAGTGATTTGGAACTGTTTAGATTTTAAATACATGTATATTTTTGGAAAGGAAACAAAGTGCCTTAGAAATAGCAGAAGGCTCTGAGCATTACTAAATTAATAAAAAATTGTCTTTGTACACAAAGACGCGAAAAAGTAAGAGATAAGTGTAGAAAATTAATTGTTTGAAGTAACAGATATTCAAATTTTCATTTTTGAAGACGTGATTATAAAACATCAATTATTTGAAAAAATTGCTTATCTTAGTTTTTTTCACCAAAATTCCTTAAGTAAAATATTTTATCCTTAAACATGTGCATCATTTTAAAAATAGAAAACGTATGCATTTTATTTTCTTTTTAAAATTTAGAGCTAGTTTGAGTATTCGGGCCTATAAGGAGAATAAAATGGGCAGAAAATTGTTGATAGCAGACAAAATAAAACAAGGATGAAAACTTAACAAAACGTGTTCGTTTATTTTAAAGTTTTCGAGGTTTCAAAAATTGACGTGTTGTATATCGCTCAAAGCTACAGATATTTTGACTCTAATAACTACATCACAGTCAAAGGGCGAATGTAATTTTCGGTTCGCAATATTTTCAATTTTGAAATATAAAAATAAATACTTCTAGCTCTATTTTTCAGATATCCGAGTATTTGAACTTCCTCGAAGCAAATGTTTCTCGAAAATAAACAGTAGTATCAAGGTAGTTTCTCTGAATTATTTTTTCAAATAATTGATGTTTTATAATCACGTCTTCAAAAATGAAAATTTGAATATCTGTTACTTCAAACAATTAATTTTCTACACTTATCTCTTACTTTTTCGCGTCTTTGCGTACAAAGACAATTTTTTATTAATATCTGTCACTTCAGTCTTAATATGAATTAAAACTGTTTAGAAACTGTTTAGAACTAACCATCTATTATAGAAGTATTTATCTTGATTGCTTCAACGCCCAGTCCAACTCAAATTGCCTTCCCGTCGTTTTCACGTGCAAAGCACAGTGGATGCAATAATACAAATAGATTCCGAAGACTCAGGCTAAAAAATTATTACGTAGACCTGTGTACAAAAACAATCTATACACCTGTGCACAAACATATTCCATAGACCTGCGCTGGGTGACCACATTTCCTAAATTTTATAATTTTTCCTATTTTCGGATGTCTTCCTATTAGTTCTCCTATAATTTCGATAATTTTCCTATATTTTCCTATTTTTTGAAATTGTAGATATTTTGTGCGCTCTCACTTTTGGTTTTGTTATATATCACCAAAGCTATGGAAGCCTAAAAATATTTGTCAGGGAAGTCTGTGATGTTTTAAAGTTATAGCATATGTTTCTAAGATTACTTTCCATAAGTATGACACTTCCTATATTTCGAAATGCTAGAGACTTAATGAGAGCTAGTTCGAGAACGACGCGAGAATTGACTACACATGATTCTCTACTCCATCTTCCTATTTTGTCTGTACTAAGCCTTTGACAGGGCCTCATCAGGCGTCGCTTTACGAGAATCTATGACGTTTCATTTACGTCACTTCGAGACAAGCTCTCAGTTTCCAGTGACAAATTTATGTAACATATCTTACGAAATTATGGTTATAATTAAACCAAAGCTCCTTTGTAAATCTTGTCTTATTACTTTCAAAGCATTTGCAACATATATTTTGCTATTTTTTCAAGAGTAGTTCTCTTGTCTTTTCCTGTTTTTTTAATTATACACCTATATCTATATAAATCAAAGTCCTGACTGACTGACAGACTGACTGATAATCATCGCCCAGCCCAAACCGCTGGCCCCAGAAGGCTGAAAATTTGGAGGAACGTTACTCGTAAGTAGTAGGCGCGTACTAAGAAAGATTTTTCCAATCCGCCGCCATCTTCATAAATGGCGCCCAGAAATGTAACAAATCTTCTCTTTGTAAGAAAGTCCGTGAGTTTCAACCGATTTCACAAATATTTAGTACACTGGATTCCTTTAACCTATAGACGGGTCTTGGTCTTTCGGGATCGATTTGTTGCCATCATTTTAAATGGCGGCCAGATATTTAAAAACCTTTCTTTGTAGAATGTCTGCGTGTTAAGTAATAAAAAATGTCCCGACGATCTGATGGGCGACGCCGAGTGCCTTCGCTCCTAGGATGCTACAAAAATATTAGTCAAATCAGTAAAATGGACCCATACTTGATGGAAGTTCTTACTACACTCAAGCGATGCCGCGGGTAACAGCTAGTCTCCTATAATTTCCTGTAAATCAATTGTAAATTTCCTATTTTCCTATAACTATTACAAGGTTATTTGTGGGTCACCCTGAGTGCACAAACATATTTCGTAGATAACATAGACTTGTGAAAACACATGTCATAAAATTGTGTACAAACAGATCCCGTAGACTTTTGCACAAACAGATCCCTTAGAATTGTGCAAAAACAGATCCCTTAGAATTGAGCACAAACTGATGTCATAGACTTGCGCACAAAATTATGTCATAGACTTACGCACAAACAGATGTCATAAACATGTGCAAAAAGAGATGTTATATACCTGTACACAAAACGATTCCATGGACCTCTGCACAAAAACATTTCATACTCCTATGCTCAAAAATATGCTCAAGAATATCTCTTACACCAGTGCACAAAAGTACTGCATATCCATTTGCACAAAAATATCCCGTATCCATTTGCAGAAAAATGTTCTTTAGACCTGTGCACAAACAGATGCAGTGGCCTTTGCAAAGACAGATTCCTTGGCCCTCTGCACAAACCGATTCAGTAGGCTTGTGCACAAAAATATTCCGTAGACCTGTGCACAAAAATATTCCGTAGACCTGTGCACAAACAGATACCGTAGACATGTGCACAAACAGATACCGTAGACATGTGCACAAACAGATACCGTAGACATGTGCACAAACAGATTCCGGATACTTGGACACAAACGGAAGTCACAGGGTAGTGCAAAAACAGAAGTCTTAGACTTGTTTACAAACAGAAGTCATAGACCTGTTTCCATAAAGATTCCATACCCATTTGCACAAAACAATTTCATACCCATTTGCACGAAACGATTCCATACCCATTTGAACAAAACGATTCCATAGACCTGTGCCCAAAGAGATTCCATAAAACAGTGCACAAAAGATTCCCTAGACCTGTGCTCAAAAAAATTTGCCGTAGGCCTGTGCACAAACAGATGCCGTACACCTGTAAAGAAACAGATTCCGTAAACCTGTGCACAAACAGATGCCGTAGGCCTGTGTACAAACAGATTCCGGAGATCTGTGCACAGATTCCGTAGCCATGTGCACAAACAAATTGCGTAGACTTGTACACAAGTGGAAGTCACAGGCTTGTGCACAACAGATGTCATAGACATGTTCAAACCAGATTCCATAGTTTTGTGCACAAACAGAAGTCATAGACATGTGCACAAAAAACATTCTATAGACTTGTGCACATCAAGTTTCCATAGACTTGTGCACATCAAGTTTCCATAGACCTGTGCACAATCTTTCTCGACGTCAGATTTCATGGAGATGTGCACAAAATATTTCATGGAACTGTGCACAAAACATTATATATGCTTGTGTACATAAAGATTCCATAGACCTGTGTACATAAAGATTTCATACCCATAGCACAAAACTATTCCATAACCATTTGCACAGAAATATTCCCTAGACCTGCGCACAAAATATTTCATAAAACTGTGCTGTGCACAAAACGATTCCATTGACCTATGCACAAAATATTCTATTGGCTTTTGTATAAACATGTGACATAGACCTGTGTACAAAAATATTCCATGGACCTGTGCACAAAAACATGCCTTGGACCTGTTCAGAAACATTCCATACCCATATATGCTCAAAAATATTCCACACCCATTTGCACAAACAGATGCCGTAGACTAGCGCATAAACAGATTCCATAGATTTGCGCACAAATATATTACGTAGACTCGTGCACAAATAGATTCCACAGACTTGTACACAAACAGAAATCACACGCTTTTGCACAATCCGATGTTATAGACTTGTGCACAACAGATGCTTGTGTAAAAAACTGATTTCATACTTCCTCAAAAAGAGATGTCATCGACATTTGCACAAGAGATTCCGTAGACTTGTGCACATAAAGATTCTTCAGACTTGTGCACAAACATATTTTGTAGACCTGTACACACAGATACCATAGACTTGTGCAAAAATAGATGTCAAATATTTGTGCAAAAACACATACCTTAGACTTTTGCACAAACTGATGCCATAGACTTGTGCACAATCATATGTCCTAGACCGGTGTACAAAACATTCTATAGATTTGTGCACAAACATGAGTCATATACCTGTACACAAAAATATTCCACGGACTTCTGCACAAAAACATTCCATATACCTGTACACAAAAATAATCCATGGACCTCTGCACAAAAACATTCCATATCCCTATGCTCAAAAATGTTCCTTACCCATTTGCACAAAAATATCACGTTCACCTGTGCACAAAACTATCACGTACACCTGTGCACAAAATTATTCGGTATCCATTTTCACAAAAATATTCCGTACACCTGTGCACAAAAATACTCCAAATCCATTTTCACCATAACCGGATTCCATACACCTATGCACAAAAATATTCTGTACACCTGTGAACAAAAACCGTTCGTACACCTATGCACAAAAATTTCCGTACAATTGTGCATAAAAATATTCCGTACACCAATGCATAAAAATATTTCGTACACTTGTGCACAAATAGAATCACAGACTTGTGTACAAAGAAATGTCGCAGACTTGCGCAAAAAGAGATGTTATAGACATGTGCACATCAGATTCCATAGAGTTATGCACAAACATTTTCAATGCCCCTATGCTCAAACAGATTTCAAACCCTTATGCTCAAAAAGATTCTATACCCATTTGCACAAAAATAATACGTAGACCCGTGCTCAAAAATATTCCGTAGACCTTTGCTCAGACAGAAGTCACTCGCGTGTGCACAAACAGATGTCATAGACTTGTGAATAAACAGATGTTATAGACTTGTGCACAAAGAGATGTTATAGACTTGTTCACACACAGGTGTTATAGACTTGTTCACAAGCAGGTGTTATAGAATTGATCACAAACAGGTGTTATAGACTTGTTCACAAACAGATGATTTAGACTTGTGCACAAACAGATGCTTTAGACTTGTGCACAAACAGATGCTTTAGACTTGTGCACAAACAGATGGAATAGACTTGTGCACAAACAGATGTTTTAGTCTTGTGTACAAACAGATGTTTTAGACTTGTGCACAAACAGATGTTTTAGGCTTGTGTACAAACAGATGTTTTAAACTTGAGCATAAACAAATGTTATTGTCTTGCGCAGAAAGAGATGTTTTAGACTTGAGCATAAACAAATGTTATTGACTTGCGCAAAAAGAGATGTCATAGAAATGAGCAAATCAGATTCCATAGACCTGTGCACAAACAGAGGTCGTAGACCTGTGAACAAACAGATGTCGTAGACCTGTGCACAAACAGAAGTCGTAGACCTGTGCAAATAAAGATTTTTCACTTGGACACATAAAGATTCTTCAGACTTGTGTGTGCACATAATGATTCTTCAGACTTGTGTGCACATAAAGATTCTTCAGACTTGTGTGCACATAAAGATTCTTCAGACTTGTGTGCATATAAAGATTCTTCAGACTTGTGTGCACATAAAGATTCTTCAGACTTGTGTGCACATAAAGATTCTTCAGACTTGTGTGCACATATAGATTCTTCAGACTTGTGTGCACTTAATGATTCTTCAGACTTGTGTGCACATAAAGATTCTTCAGACTTGTGTGCATATAAAGATTCTTCAGACTTGTGTGCACATAAAGATTCTTCAGACTTGTGTGCACATAAAGATTCTTCAGACTTGTGTGCACATATAGATTCTTCAGACTTGTGTGCACTTAATGATTCTTCAGACTTGTGTGCACATAAAGATTCTTCAGACTTGTGTGCACATAATGATTCTTCAGACTTGTGTGCACATAAAGATTCTTCAGACTTGTGTGCACATAAAGATTCTTCAAACTTGTACACATAAATATACCATAGACCCATGAACAAAAAATTCCATAGACCTGTGCACAGAAGATTCCATACTCCTATACTCAAAAGGATTCCATGCAGATTTGCACAAAAACATTCCGTAGACCTGTGTAAAACAATATTCCATAGGCCTGTGCACGAAATGATTGCATAGGCCTCTGCACAAAGAGAATTTATACTCCTTTGCACAAAAATATTCTGTAGGTCTGCGCTTAAACAGATTCCGTAGACTTAAACACAAACAGATGTTATAGTTTAGACTCGTGTAAAAATTTAATTACCTATAATTGGTAATTATCTTTAATTGCTTATTTTGTTTAATTAAGTTTAATCTGTACTTCGCAACTAAATTAGTTGGACGCGCAATAGTTATAATGACAATTAAGCTAGCTAATTGCCCTACAAATTTGATTATCCGCAGTAAAACGACGTAAGTCCTAGAATGACTTTCCTTATTACTTAACCCAAGCAAAAAAGTCTTAAGTTCCACAGTTTAAAGGTAAACCACGTAATTCGAAGCAGGTACTTAAAACTATTAAAAACAATACTTAAACTTTGTTTTTCTTAATGAAACAAAAATTGGCGCCCACTTTAAAAATGGGGCTTTCATTTAAGACCGTTTTCAAATCTATCAAACGTATAGTTATTTTTGTAAGGGTAGTTACAAAATGGGTAAGTTTGGAAAATTTCCCATGTTATTTCTATGGAGATTCTCAAGTTTTTCGCCAAAATCTGTGATTAATTTTATGGAAATGAAAACCACCCTTAGCAACTTTATGCTTTATAAAATAAACTATTTGGTGGATCATCTTGAAATTTTTACCACATATTAAGGGCCCGGATTTTAGTTCAGTAGAAAAATTTCGAAACAATAAACTTAATACGAAAAAAGTTAAAACCAATCCAAAAACCTTCCTTATATATTAAAGCCGTCATCAGGCCTTATCTAAGGGAGCTACCGCTCCCTTAGAATTTTTAGGAAACTTCAACATTAACATCATGTACCATATTTTTATCATACAAATATACATGTTTAACATTTATTATTTAAATATAAAATTTAATTTTTCGTAATTATATATAATGTGTATCTCGCCATGACCTCGCTTTATAGAAATACACAATTTTCAAACTAGGAGGATTACACCAGGAGGCGTGGCTATTTGGTACTGACCTTTGTCCACTAAGTAGCCTGGCCTTCTGGTGTAAATGTTATAAATTCTCCTAGTCTGAAATAACGAAATGCGGGAAATGTAATTTGGCCTAAAATTTCTTTCTTCGAAAATCTATTTTGACACGTGACTAACAAAAAAATTGGCCGAAGAGATATATATTAAAAAAAAGAAGTTTTTCCATCTCTGTTCCGTCGTCTTTGTTGCGGTCCCCCATGCTGGTCTGCAACGCCCCCCCCCCACTCCAATTCCTAAGAACGGGTGAACGAATTAAGGTTCGCGCGCTTCTAGTGGGCAGTAGGAAAAAAAAAGGTTCGCGCGCTTTACCTCTCAAGGAGGGAAAACCCATTGCAGTCGCGCGGTGCCAAGATAATTTGTCGCTATTTGGAAAATTAAGCGTTTTGCAAAGTTTCCGTACGTCAAGTTGGAAGAGAGTGTCAAGTTCAAGGTAACTCTTTCGCGAAAAAATTCTCCTAAAGAAAGGCGGCCATTCCTGCCTGCATTTACACGAGGTCAGGCGACACTGAAGAGTGCAGAAGAATATTAATTGACCAAGGAAGATATTTATTGCTACTTTGGTAAGTAATTATTAATGATAATCCATTAAGTTTAGTAGCATTCTAGATAAATAAAGGTTATTTTTTAAAATGAAATAGCATCATTTGAATGCTTTTCTGATATTCAAAAACTAAGCCTAACTGGTTTAGTTTAGTCTGGACTCAAGATACTGTTAGATAACTTTTGGTTGAAAAATAAGTTATCAACGTTGGAAAACTTTTAACGAATAGGTTAAATTATTTTTTTTTGTATTTATCGTTATTAAAAATAGATAGTTTTCACTGTTGAGGCTACAGAAAATCCCTCCCTCTTAGCTTAAAGTCAGTGCAGTGTTGTCAGACCCTTGGTGTAACAGGTTAGTCAAGTAATGAATACTGATTCAATCTGAACTTTTAGCCATCTTTGTTCAGTCTTCTGACTCATCAACGGTCTGGCAACACTGGGGGAAAGGCAAAAATCCCCTTTAGTGGAAACTATGTATATTTTTAAATTGAAAACCTTTCAATTTTAAAATGTTTTTAATTTTCAAATGCTTTTAATATATTAAAAAATATTTCCTTACAATATTTCGAATGTGTATATTTGTGTAATTTTTCTTAACTTCAAACCTTGGGCATGGAAAGGCAGTTGAACAAAAAAGGTAGGATAGTGTATTTATAATTTCATAAAAGATTAAATAGCACAAAGATGTAAGGGTTATTAAAGTGGAAGGTACTCTTGTAAAGGCGGGAAAATTAAAGATTTACGGCAAATTTGTTAGTCTATACATAGTTTACATACTAGGAGGATTTTACACAGGGAGGCCAGGCTTCAGGGTTTACACAAGGAGGCCTGACTCACTGTGTGAGTCTAAAGCCAGGCCTCCTTGTGTAAATGGTATGGATAATAATAATAATTTAATAATAATAATATAATTCAATAATGATAATTGACTGCTTAATATTATTATTAATATTCACTCCTTCAATATTGTTCCACATGATTCCCCAACAACCAATAGCATTCTATTCTAAATGTACAAAAATAGACATTCTGGCTTTTAAAGGGAAAATGAAGTTGTAAAGCCAGTAATAGAAACTTGGCAGTACTAGGTCACTGAACCTCGCTCTAGCTAGATAAGATACCTAGAGGGGGATCCGAAGACAGGCTGAAATAGCCTCAAACTCTGAAATAAAAAGAAAAAGAAATACCAGTATGGCGTCAGGGGGCGGAGCTAAGTCCCTATTATAATACCGTTCAGTTAATAAATACAGTACTAGTATTAAAACTGTCTTTAATGCCATTAAGCTAGAGCCTAGGTATTAAAGATTGGGCCCCAACTAAGTTAATCTCATTGATAAACAATAACAAAATAACGTCGAAAAATGTTTTTGTTTAGGCAAATGCCACTTTCTAAATTGTAGAGATGGCACAAATTCTAGTTTGTCAATTCTGCAGCTACTACACCCAGGATGATAAACTGCTACTACGACACGTTCTTCGCAGTCACAAACATTCTGCAAAAATATCTTTCCGTTGCAATGCATGTGGGGTAGTGTTCAAAAACCATAACTCTTATCGTACTCATAAGTTCCGAAAACATAAAAATATTGATTTGGGAATTCCGAATAATGTTGAGCAATTTGAAGAGTTTGTACCTAATGAAAGAGATAATCATGATGTACCGGTACAAAAGTTTATAGAGGCAAATTATGCTCTAAAACTTAAAGAAAAACACGGTTTATCAGATGAAGTCATTCATGATATCATGGCAACTACTGCTGATTTAATTAAAACATACACTATAGAAAACATTAACTTAGACGGTAGACCGTTATTTGATGGGCTTGAAACCGCATATAGGAGGGAAATGTTTTTTAAGTTAGAAATGAATTACGTACCTCCCGTGCGTATACTGGTGGGACACTACAATCGCAGCAGCCTCACTCAACCGATGGCTAATGCTAATAAAAGTAAAAAGGCTTTTTCTTATTATGTTCCATTTCTTAAATCATTAAAAAATCTTCTGCAAATGCCAGAACTTGAGGAATATCTATCCAATGTTCCGCTAGAACAGGAAAGTGACATGATGTCAGATATATTTAGTGGGGAAGAAATAACAAGGAAGTGTCCTAATAAGAATAGCGGTAGACCTGAACTTAAAATCATAAACTTGTTAATTACATTATACTTAGATGATTTGGAAATAGCTAATCCGATTGGTGCTCATGCAAAGAAACATAAAGTTACTGTTTTTTACTGGCAAATCCTTAATTTACCTCCTCATTTAAGATCAAAATTAACTTCTATACAGCTACTTGCTGTTGGGAAACAAAAAGACCTTAAAGAATTTGGACTGGATGGTGTGCTCCATGATTTTTTGAAAGAGATGCGCGAATTTAATTTGGGTATTAAGTGCGTTGTTAATGGAGTTGAGAAACTAGTAAAGGGTAAATTAGCGTATGTGCTAGGAGACACCCTAGCGGCCCAAGAAATTGGTGGCTATAAAGAAGGTGTTGGAAGCGCTTTCAAGTTTTGCAGAACCTGCGAAATAACTAGACCTAATTTAAGACAACGCACCCAAGTAGATTTTCCTTTGCGAAATAACTTAGAACATCATGATAGGCTAGAGTCACTAGATAATTGCTCCAAAAAAAACTAGAGTATATTGGTCAAAACAGTGGGGAATTAATAAAAAAAGTCCATTTATTGGAATACCAGACTTTGAAGTCACTAAAGACCTTTTACATGACTCAATGCACGTACTCCTAGAAGGAGTAGTTAAGTATGAAACGAAACTAATGCTCGACCATTCTATCTATGGATTGAAACTATTTACGCTCGATGAACTTAATTATGCCATTCAATCATTCTCATATCAGAAAAATGAAATGGACGTGAAACCATCTCTAATAGAGAAAAAACATTTAAAGAAGGCAGAATTAAAGCAAACCGCATCGGCTATGAAAACCCTGCATTTTCTTATCCCTCTGTATATCGGAGAATTAGTGCCGAAACAAAATCCACATTGGAGAAACTTTATAATTTTAACTCAGATAACACAGATTTGCTTTTCTTCTCTAGCTAATGATAGTACCGCGATGACACTTCAATGTTTAATATCGGAGCACAATGAAAACTTTCAAAATGTTTATCCAGATTCCAACATCACCCCAAAAATGCACTATATGTTACATTTTCCTGATCAAATGATAAAATATGGCCCTTTGAGATTTCATTCGTGTATGCGGATGGAGAGTAAACATTCTTATTTTAAACTTAAACAAGACGGCCCAAGGGCTCGTAATAGTAGCCACATCGTACGAGTGAATAGCCCCTCTATACCCTACCCCAATGGGTGGATAACCCCTCTATACCTTACCCTAATGAGTGAATAGCGCTATATTTTACTATTTTACAATGCTTAAATGATTTACCGTACACAAAATCCGAGTGAATAGCCCCTAAACAGTGATAAAATTATTACCCGTATAAATTTAATATCTTCCTGGGGCGTTAGAGTACCATATGCACATCAAAATAAATTTTAAGGAACTTTTAATTATACACAAACTTAAAAATATATTTCTGACACAAAAAAACAAGGGACCAGATGCGAAGGTTAACGGGAAATTTATATGGCCTTAAGGGTTATAACGGAATTCTATAACTTGTTCTTAATATTGACTTCCCCTCGAACTTTTCAGTCAGCAATAGTTTAGACTGCTTTTTGGACTACTTGATTGGAAGGTTTATGGGTTTTGGTGAATCATTGATCTCCAGGGCTCCAGTTGTGTTGGTTTAGTTTTTTATTCATTCGGCACACACGGCTTCATTGGTTTTTGCCTCTTGAATTTTTTTTTGTAATTTTAAGTTGTAATGTTTTTCTCTATATTGGTAGAATTATTTCGAAGTGTCTTAGCAGCTTCCCAGGCATTGTTTCTGACAGTGAAGCACCGCTTTTTTTTGTATTGTGGAGGTTTCAATGTAAGTAGGGCACATACGTCACCGACAAGGATGCGCTTAGTCAGGGTTCAGTATGTGTTTAAGCAGGGAAGGAAATGAGGTTTACTTGGGAGGTGACGGAAGGGGTGTGGGGGCCAAGTCACCTCCGGCGGACACGGGGCAGTCGGCACCTATAGGGTAGGATCGCCGGCATGTGTCTTATTCCCTCAAACTTTGCCGCCCTGAAGCTTGGCTTACAGGAGTGCGCCATACTCCCGGCTGTGAAGCACCGTTTCGCTGATATAGTTTTATTCATCTTGTCTCAAAAAAAGCTTTTGGATGTGGTTTTAATTGGATTAAAACATTTAGAGGGGGGATATTCTTTACATGTGAGATGAACTTGAATAGTTTTCTAAAGAACTACATATCTGGTCTCCTTAATTTAAAAAATAATAAAACAATTTAGTTTTTTTTGCATTTTTAAATCTTGATTAGATAGGTAATTCAATTTCCTTAATTTCATAAAATAGTTTGATTATAGTGTCAATATACTTGGTTTAATATTTAAATATGGAAATATTATATATTTCGCATTTATAGAGTGTACATATTTGATAAATTAGTTTCTTAGAATGTACATATTTGATAAATTAGTTTCTTAGAATGTACATATTTGATAAATTAGTTTCTTAGAATGTACAAATTTGATAAATTAGTTTCTTAGAATGTACATATTTGATAAATTAGTTTCTTAGAATGTACATATTTGATAAATTAGTTTCTTAGAATGTACATATTTGATAAATTAGTTTCTTAGAATGTACATATTTAATAAATTAGTTTCTTAGAATGTACATATTTACTTATAGATAAGAAAGAAAAGTTTACGGGGAGAAATTAATAATAATGGGAAGTTTATAATTGAAAATGTATCAAAATAGGTGAAAACATAGAGGTAATGAAGTCTCTCTCAAAGTGATCTCTATCAGATGTATACACATCACTCTCTAAAGGCCAAGAAAGCATGAACAATATGAATGAATTCTTTATTTAGAAGAATTTAGTCAATTGGAAATGTTTTCTCCCTCTGAGTAATCTCGATCACGTGTATATACATCACTCTCTAAAGGCCAAGAAAACATGATGAACAAGATTAAATTCTATTTAAGAATTTAATCAAATGGATATGTTATCTCCCTCTGAGTGATCTATCACTCTCTAAAGGCCAAGAAAGCATGAACAATATGAATAAATTCTTTATTTAGAAGAATTTAGTCAATTGGAAATGGTTTCTCCCTCTGAGTGATCTCGATCACGTGTATACACATCACTCTCTAAAGGCCGAGAAAACATGATCAACAAGATTAAATTCTATTTAAGAATTTAATCAAATGGATATGTTATCTCCCTCTGAGTGATCTATCACTCTCTAAAGGCCAAGAAAGCATGAACAATATGAATAAATTCTTTATTTAGAAGAATTTAGTCAATCGCAAATGTTTTCTTCCTCTGAGTGATCCGGTTCACGTGTATACACATCACTCTCTAAAGGCCGAGAAAGCATAATCAAATGAATATGCTATCTCCCTCTGAGTGATCTCCCTTACTTTTATCAAAGAGAATATACCAAGAGGAGCTGAAAGTTTAGTCTTTCACAAGGCTTTTGAAAAGCCCGGCCACGGTTTTGGAGTAACTAGATCCGGTTTTTGTTGATTGGCTAAGCAGCGACGCCTTTTATTGGTTAAATTATGTCGACTGCTTATTTTTGGTGGTGGAAAAGGGTTGAACTTTGGGTTGACCCTTGACGTACAAAGGTAATTTTTAAGTAGACTACACGGTCACGTGAACAACCGGAACTAGTTTCTCCAAATTCAAAGCCGGTCCCTATTTCCAAAGTTTCTGCTCCTCTTGGTATATTCTCTTTGCTTTTATCGAATGCCACTTTCTAAGCATTTTAAGGCTTGTCTTAAACATTTCTAAAAACATAAATCGATTTGTGAAAAGAATAGGTCGATTCTCTATAATCAGCACTATATTTTTGGATTAGCAATACGTTTCCAAAGGCTAAGTCAAGCTGACTCCCTTTATTGGTTGAAACCTTGTTCTTCAATCCTGGCATAAGTTCAATTTGCCAAGGCAAAAAAAACTTTGTCAATGCCTGTTTCCTTAGTAAAAAGTCAACATTAAAATCTCCAACGATCAAAGTAGGTACGGTCGGATCGTATTTTTTAGAAAATAGCATAGACAAATCATCTAACACCAGTTTCAAGCTGGCTTGAGGCGATTTGTACAACAGTACTATCGCTATTTTCTCTTCTCCCAATTTACAATCGAGCCAAATCCGTTCAAGGCGGGCTATGGGCGATGGCTGCCCATTTGGAAGCCGACCATGAGTGACTTTACAATCCAAAACCTGTTCAGTCACTTTACTATTTCCATAAATCGTCGATCCATAAGATCTTCTTTCGGGAGCGTTCTCGGGCAAGAAAATTCCTCCAAAATTCTCGAATTGAGCGATACTTAAATCATCTTGCTCTTTCGCTCGAATTTCCACAAACAAAAGCAAGTCAGCACTGACAATGAAATCATCACGTCTGACGTCCTGCAAATGACCCCTTAAAGACTCGGGGTTATGGAAAAACAAAACTGGCCGTGAAAGCAATGTGGACACGAAGAGCTGCGCTTCTCTTTCCATTCTCTCCATTTCTATTTTAACGACGTCATTGTCCTTTGGAGGTTCGGGTGCTACAAAATCACCATCGATAAAAAGTCCCTGAGCGGAAGTGGCTCGGCTGCAAGCAACGTACAACATTGACCTTTGCATTTTTCGGTTTTTGTTGGTATGAACCACCACGCATTTGTAGGTATCACCCTGACTCTTATGAATGGTTATTGCTTCTGCCACTTGTAAGGGAAATTGTTTCCTAGACACAGTGACGTTTTTATTCGAGTGTCGAAGCGTGAATGATCTCACCGTCTTTTCAAGGGGAGTCCACGAAGGCTCGGCCTTGGAAGCGACAATCAAAGCGGTACTTTTAGCTCGAATATCTTTACCCACCCTTTCGTGGTCAAAGGAAATCTAAACCCTAATAGGAACACGAACCCCGTCTGGACGCACTCCGTAGTCAATTTGACGAATTATGCCAGTGGCTCCATTAACAACTCCATCTTGAATGTCAATGTTGTTGGTAACCATATAGCGAGCACTAATTTGCAAGCGAATTTTTTCGCTCAATCCGTAAGTTGAACTGGGCTTCAGTTATTTCGCTCTATCCAGTATATTTTTTCGCACAAGCGCTTGAAAGTCTCCTTTGACGTTATCGAAAGCCAAAGAATCGCAAAATTCAGTATTAAACTGACTAAGACGCATCTCATTGAAATCTGCCGCGCCTTTGTTCGTAGCATACAGATGTATGGCGTCGAGAGGAGGCTCGCCTTTTACATTCACCTGCTGTTTCTTGATTAGTGATACGTCATTGACTTCCATTTTTCCTATTGCCATTCGATTCAGAGCCATAGCGAATTCCTTGTCTTCCTTCTGACGCATGATCTCATTCAAGAAAAAAACCTTAAATTCTTTCCATTGCGGATTATTATCTAGCAATCCAGCATAAGGGGTGTCACGAGCTTTAGGAATTTGAAATGCGTAACTATCGCCTACTGGTTTCAGTTGGTTAAAATCGCCAACAACCAAAACTGATAGTCCACCGAATGATTCTTGTGATCCCATAATCTCTTGGCACCTAGAATTGACCTTCGTGAGGATCCCAACTCCTGCCATTGAAATCTCGTCAATAATTATCAGTTTGAGGTCCTTCCAGGCAACCCTAATTTTGTTCAGAGTTTCCGACTCCATTCTCGACATGGGCCCTCCGTATTGGCTAACTGGAAGCGAGAAAGCCGTATGTAAAGTGGTTCCACCAATGTTAAAACCGGCTTTTCCCGTGAAAGCGCACTTCAAGACAATAATGTTGGAGTTGTCAGCCCCAGGTTGTTTGTGAAAGTACCTAGTGACGCCTTCGCAAACTGCGTTAATGAGGACGCTTTTACCTACTCCAGCTCCCCCAGTGACAAATAGGCGGAGATACTGGTCGGGCTTAGTTTTGAAATGCCCAAGAATGTAGCCAAATACTTCACTCTGCTTTACGTTTAGACCCTGTACCATTTTGGCATACTCACTGTCCTCTACTATACGAACAGTTTGAACGACTGTGTAATCTGGGACACGGCAATCTGGGATTTCCCGTCCGATGTCTGCCGTAGCATCTCGTGCGCAAGCCAGAACGGCGAATTCTGGGTCATCCATCGTGTATTGGCGATCTCTTTCATCTTGATGCTCCAGTATTGGTTGCACATTAGCCAAACCTACTTGAGCTTCACTTTCGAGGAATTCTACCCTCGCTCTTTCAAAGTCGGCTTCACTAGTTTCATTTACAAATTCTTTTCTTTTCTGCGAAATCAGTTCCAGATTGCTTCGTAGACTTCTTTGAAATCTTTTTCCAAAACATCTGTGGCCTCGTCGCGCCAAGGATAGAACAAGAGAATTTGCTCTCTGTAGAAATCCAATGTATCTTTCTCGATACTGTAATTCCTGTATCGGAGGACTTTAGCCTGTGTACGTTTGCGTACAAACCCATGGCCATGCTTCAAAGCGATCCAAACCGAAGCTACATTAGATTCGGGCTCGCTATCAGGTCGTTCATCTTCGTTTAGACTTGAAACTTGCCGACCTCGGCCTTTTTTCTTATTGAATTCATACCAAGCTGAAAATTCAGCCAAACAGACTGATTCCATATCATCTGGCCTTAAAGGGTAACGATCGATTAGGCCTTCCGAAAAAATATCTGTACTATCTTCTGGTAAATCATCAAGCTGACTCTTTGGCTTGAGAATATGAACTCGTTTCTCTGGCATATTTGTGTTGATAAAGATGGTAGCTCTATTAGACTTAGACACGGTTATCTGCAGGCATAAGTACGCCGCTTCCTGGGCGGAAATTTCATGACCTGTGAGAAACTTGTTGGCGATAACTTTAAGCCTCTCTTAAACAGTAGAGCCCGCCTGCCTAGCGGCTCTCATAGCTTCCATGAGTAATTGGGATATACCACGCTGTGATTTTCCAATGTAAGCGATGACGTACATAATGCACGCGTAAGCATCAAGAACAAATTGAATGTCCATATTGGCTCTCCATAATCTAAGAATGTCTTTGTTGTAGGCATTCACTCTTACTTCCAGAGGAGATCTCTTCAGGAGAACGGTTTTTCTCTTAAGATTTAACGTAACGCAATCAATATAGACCCGTTCCGTCATTTGAAGAGGCCGCAAAAACTCTTCAAATGTGTTAGGAGAATTTTCAGATGTCAGAGCCGCTATGGCTTTTTCCACTTTCTTATATTCCAATGCGATATATTCACCGTATTCCTTTGTCCAATTTCTTAAAACAGGATCGTGAACATATGTTCTCAGCATTGGAGGCCAGGGAATTCCAAAACGACAAATCGTTTCTTCTCCCCGTTTCACTTTGCACGTTCTTGTATGTTTGTGTGTTTGAAGAGGAACCAGGTTAACCAAATCTTCATTTTCTGATTTGGCGCAAGAAATGAAACGCTCAACAAAAGTCTCGACTTCTTCCGTGTTTGAACCATCAGGTTTTAATTTTGGAGCGCCGGAAACCCAAATTATACTGTGCACGTGGGGCGACCCACGGTGTTGAAACTCAACTCGATAATAATAGTCCACCACTAGACCCAGAGGTCCAACCTTGCTCCTGAGGTACTTTAATAATGCTTGAAATCTGTAATCAAAATATCTCGCGCATGTAATAGGGTCCTCCTGAATCAACTTGGCTTTATCTTTGAAAGCCATAGCTTCAATGTCTTGGTTATTCTTTATCAATTTGCCAGCAGTTACCAACAACGCATTAATTAACTCAGGCCATCGGGTTTCGGCCGCGCTTACAGTCAGGAAAAACGTTGGAATTCCGAGTTGTCTCACCATGGCCAGAAGGTCCCTCGATTTTCGTTGCCAAAATGCGGGAGAGTTGCGAAGGGGCTCCAATATTCTGAAACCATCGTCATGGTGAAGCAGTGATTCAATTCCACCTTGTAACCTCAGTGTCCCCGCTGTTAGTCCTCGGCCGTCAGAAGACTTAGTTTTGCGTAAACAAATTTGAATTGCTTGACTGACTTTCATATTCTCAATCTTTAACCATTTGATAAATAGATTGGTGACGTCGCTAGCGCACCTTCGGTCCGAAGACAGCAATTCCCACTTTACAATATCTTGATAGCTGCATTTAATCTTAATGTCCCTTTTCTCCCCTCCATAAATACGAGGAAAGGACAGTTCTTCGCAATCCTCATCGTAAAGCAAAACACTGGGCGGCTACCTTCTCCTGGTGCAAACGTTATCGTGATATTTGTGTCCAATAAATCTTCAGCTGATAATAGCAAGGAATCTCTGGCTCCACAATTGATCCTTTCTTCCTCCTTTTCCTCAACTCATTCTTCGTCACTATCAATTTCCAGCACATTGGCACTGTTGCCTACTTGCCCATCACCTTCGATTGAGGGAGTCTCGTTCACCTGTGCGACTTCGCTTAGAGCAATACTTCTGTCGTTTTCGTCTACGACGAAATCAACGTTTTCATGCACCAAAGTGTTCATCAGTTTCTCCGAAAGAGTGATGGAATGTTTCTTGTAAAGTGGTGATTGAAGCAAAGCCTTAAGCGCGGCTAAAATAAGCTTAGGGCGCACTGTTTCAAACAAAAATGGGTTATTATACTGCATGCGACGCATTAATTTCACTTGTATTGTATGTGTGTTGTCAGGCAGCCTTGGTAAAACGGAACAAGACGTGTCCACGTTACAAGGAACATTAACAACGGTGCCCTTTAACCCTTTTTGCGAATCACAGCCAAGAGATCGTATTTGAATGAAGGGAATTCTAGGGCTAACAAGCCGTTGCTCGAGATAAGATAACCCTGTAATAGTCTCATTAACGACAGGGAAAAAAAAGCCATTAACGGGGCTGTATTTTGGAACCAACCCTTTAGATAGGGCTGCATGACAAGGCATGCATAATTCCACTAAGGGAGTCATAACACTGGTAATTAATCCGACGCGTGTCTGAAAAGTTTCTAAACTAATTGAGGTCGAACTGTTCTTAAAACAAAGTCTAGAACATATTTCGCACTTGTGCGTAGGTACATCCTTAATCGATTCAGAATATAAAAATTCTTGATATAATGGGTCATTTTTCTTAGTAGCCCTCCTAAAGCAAGAAGCGAAATTTTCATTCTGACGAAATTCATGGTCATCCCTTCGTTCCGCCATATTGGCCCTTTCCTTTTCCCGAAATTCAGGGTCATATCGTTCGGCCATATCGGAACTACTCTTTTCCCGAAATTCAGGGTCTCCCCTTCGCTCCGTCATACCGGCCCTCTTCTTCTCCCGAAATTCAGGGTCTTCCCTTCGCTCCGCCATACTGGCCCTCTCCTTCTCCCGAAATTCAGGGTCTTTCCTTCGCTCCGCCATATTAACCCTCTCCTTTTCCCGAAATTCAGGGTCTTCCCTTCGCTCCGCCACCTTAGCCCTCTTCTTCTCCCGAAATTCAGGGTCTTCCCTTCGCTCCGCCATACTGGCCCCCTCCTTCTCCCGAAATTCAGGGTCTTTCCTTCGCTCCGCCATATTGACCCTCTCCTTTTCCCGAAATTCAGGGTCTTCCCTTCGCTCCGCCACCTTAGCCCTCTTCTTCTCCCGAAATTGAGGTTCTTCCCTTCGTTCAGCCATATAAGCTGCGTACCTCATCCTACTTCCCTCCTCTTGCCTTCTTTCAGTTTTGTATGTTTTCTCTTTTTCCCGGAAATCGGGTTCTAGCCGTCGCTCCGCCATATAAATTCTAATCCTATCTCTATTTTTTGCATTTTGCCCTCCCTCGATACTTTTGGGTCTTGCCCTCCCTCGGCTTTGGCAATTGTCTCTTTATCTCGTTTAATTTTATATAATTTTCTGCGTCTAGCATTTAATTTAGCTTTAACCTCTGGATTCACAATTTTTTGGCTCCTAGGCCTTGCCCTCCCTCGGTTTCGGCAAATGTCTCTTTTTCGCGCTTAATTTTATATAGTTCTCTGCGCCTAGCATTTAGTTTTGCTCGAACCTCAGAATCCACAGTATCTCTCCCCTTTTTATCACTAGCTTTCTCTTCCGTGCTACTCTCACCATCATCTACATGGTCCTTTTTTTGCGACCAGACATTTTTCTTTATGAGTTTATCACAAAGAAATATTTTCGAATATGGGATATATAAGAAATGAAAAAGTTGTATATCCTACTTGAAATCTTCAAAGATTAACCAAATACTGTACCAGCCTTTCACTTTAAAAGGTAAAAAAACAATACGGTATAACTTAACTCTCGTTTTATACACAAAAATACTCAGTGACTGAAAATATACACCTTCGCATTGAAATTTCAGTCCAGAAATGAAGAGGATTTAGTTGCTGGCAGCAAAGGGAAAACATCCAACGTAAAAAAAGGAAGTGGTTAAAGGGAGGGTGAAATAGAGAATCGAGTTATTTTTTTTCAATTATTCTACAGATTATAAGACCAGTCTCCGTAGTGAAACGTCCAGGAAATATCTTCGAATGATTTTAAAATTAGGTTGAGATTTATGGATTATATGAAATTAGGTCCTCTGCCCTATCGCGTAACGCCCTGCTTTCTTGTTAACCAAATTTCCGTACCACACTTCATGCCGAATGAAATTTATCGCGAGATTTGATAAAATTTGAGCGCAATGTTATAATCGTGGCGGAGATGTAGAGCGTGCAACTGGAATATTGTTAACAGGAAGGCAGGGCGTTATGCGAATGTTCAGAGGTCCTTATTTTAAACTAGCCTAAAAAGGTCCTTATTTCAAACTAGCTTAAAAATCTGAACCTAATTTGAATTTTAAAATCATTGGGAGGTATTTCCTGAATGTTTTTCCACTTCACCCTCCCTTTAACATTCCAACGCAAGCAAACCTTATCTCCTTTTAGATAACCCCGACTCTCTGCATGATTTTTTTTGGGCGAAAAGCTAACGAAGACAAAAGATATATAGTAGTGTCATCCCATGTTAACTTGCCAAAAGCCCTAATACAGGCAGAGAAGGGTAGCAGAGCGGAGCCTCCGTCAGTCAGGGCCGGAGCCCGCTAGTCCTGAGCTAGGGTGTAGTGTAACGGCCGGCTACTTCACTCGCCGTATAGGCGCTAAAAGCCGCGAGTCTCCATACTCTCCAACCCTCTATGCCTTTAGGGTGTCCTATTGTCATCTTAGCTGGGGTGGTCCTCGTGACCCTGACCTCCCGGACTAGGATGCCATTAGGCACTAATTTCAGTTTCCAAGAATCTACCTAAATTTATGGCTTGATGACTTGGCGGAGAGATGTAAGAAACTCTCTTCGAATGGTTTTATGACAGGGTTGACTTGGGGGATTCTGTTGTTCCGAATAATAAAATATCAGTTCTATTTCTACCCTCAAAACGAAGAGTCACTTTTTTAATAGATCGAGCTCGTTAGGAAAAATAAGAAGGCGGGAGAAATCAAAAACAAGCTATGCTTTTCTATCCATTTAGTTTTTAAAAAATTTAGAGGTTATTAATGGTTATTTTAAGAATTAAATTCACAACTTTCAATTTAATGAAGTTTGGTGGGGTATTGAAGACTTCTTCGATCGTGGTCACTTATAAAGGCCCGTTTTCAATCAAGCTTTTCTAGTTGTTTTTTTTAGGAGCTTCGCTTCAACAGTAAATCGCGATTTGCCTGACAAAAACGCGATTCAAATGGTGAAGCAAAAGCGAAACTCTTCACCCGTTTTCAAATTCACTTCTCTCGCCTCTCCACGCTCGTCAGGACCCGTGTTTATATCAGTTGTCTTCTGTTCAATATTTAGGCTAGTTAAAAAATACTCATAAATGTCCTTAAAATAGTTAAAAACACCATTAAAATGCTTCTAAATATCCTTAAAATAGTTAAAAACATCATTAAAATGCTTCTAAATATCCTTAACAGTCGATATTGTTATTGAAAATTAGGCCTATTCTCACTTTAAAACACGCGGCGCAAAAAATTGCTCGTGAGAAATAACGTACCCACGTGACTACTAGGCCAAGCGCTTTTTCGGATAAAAGCGAAAGCAAATATCTACCCGAGGTAGATACCAGCTTTTCGATTATTTCACGCGAATCTGATTCAGAAGCGCCCAAAAAAGCGCGTTTGAAAACGGGTTCCGATTTCGCTTTAGCGTTTTGCTTTAGTTTTTGAAGCAAAAGCTTCATGAAAAGCTTGATTGAAAACGGGCCTTAAGTGCATTTTGTTCATACAAGTTCCGAAGTATCCGACCCCACAAATAAGAGGGCTTCGCCCCCATCCTCGACTCTTGAGACATATTTGAATTAACCGCCAAAGCTACCAAAAGCTACCGAACGAGAGCGAAACACACGAAGAGCGCGGTAGGAAACGGGAAAAATCGTTATCTATTTAATTAGCACATAAATAAAAAGAAAATAAATATAAAAACCTAAAAGAAAAAAAAGGAAAATAAATATAAAAACCTAAAAGAAAAAAAGGAAAATAAATATAAAACCTAAAAGAAAAAAAAGAAAATAAATATAAAAACTTAAAATAAAAAAATCTGAAGTGTCCTACCCCACAGTAAAAAAAAGTGTCCGACCCCACAGATAGAAAGGTACACTCCCCCCATCCCCGACACTTTCGAAATAAACTTAAGGATAAAAACTCGAACATTTTATCGAGTCTCTATGGTTCAGTGGTAGCGAGCCTTCCTTCTGCGCCAGCGACACGGGTTCAATTCCCGGGTGCGACGTGAAAAAATTTTAATTAAAATAAAATCTCTAACAGAGCCCAGCTACCCCTGTTGGTGGGTTTGGGTACTATCGAGTTCCTTTTAAGCTAAAATATAACGATAACGATAGCGAAAACTCCGGCCACTACTGTTAACTACTGTTACTACTACGGCTCGGGTCAAACTAAGAGCCTCATCGTATACTACGATGTGGCTAAAAATGGAGGTGTTTAAGGACGTGCCCAAACTATGGCTTTTAAGCATCAACGTTGGCTTTGCTTACAGCAAAGCAATGGTAGTGGGGGTAAAAATCAAATTTCTTTGGGATTTCGATATTGTTAAAGAGGGATATGACCGTGAAATTAATGAAGAAATAAGGAAATTGTTAATTATATTTGACGACAATGCAATGAACACTTGTTCTATGCATATAAGCCCAGAAATTACAATTTTGGTCATGGTTATTGTAAAGACGTTGTCTTATTGCAAAATTATTCTGAAGATTCCGGCCCATCCTTTATGGTTGTAAGTGAAGTTACGAGTATCAACCTCGTATCTTACATTTATGTCTCCAAGCTGAAATAGATTTTTTTGACTGCCATTTAAACCGTTATATGCTAAAAAGGCATTGAGTGGAAGGAAGTATCTATACCAATCAAAAAGCTTAAATACAAATGGCCACAGATATCCCACTTTCACCAAGGGAAATTATATGTCATGCTTTACAACACTCCAAATTTAGAGTGGTCATAAGGGAAGTCCAAGGTCTTGATAGAACCTCCCTTTTACTTTCTAATAAATATTTAAGTCTGCCATTTCAAGCATTTAAAAGCCTATTCAAAGTTCAAGATGCTTAAACTTAAATTCAACCGTTTTGTGTGATTGCTTTACTGTTGTGAAAGAATCATAATATAAACCCTGTTTGTTTAGTTCAAATTTAATTAAATTAACTGCATGCTGGTAACGAACATTGCCCCCCTCCCAAAAAAAAAACGGCTAAAAAGATATTTTATTTAATAAATATTTATGCATTTCTACAATTGGTACGTTTGTAGTTTAATAAATTGTGCATGAATATTAGAACTAAAAGTTCTTTCTTTTGGATTTGGGAAAGTTTGCTTCACTAAAATATTTCAAATTATTTTGTTCAACATAGTTAATTATGGCTGTCGTTGTATTTAAAATATCATCATCTGACAGAAAATTGAAAAAGGCTGTTATTGCAGACAGTTACTTAGGTTTCATGAGTTCTGGTAAGAAAACAAAAACGCTTAATATATCTTTATAGTCCTGCAATATAATAATGAAACTGGACGGGGTTTTTTTCAGCTTGTTCCAAATTATCAATGCCGAAATGAATGGTGCAACAGCTGTTCTTGAGTGTGACGGTACTGAATTAGATGATGGGAGTTGTTGTGTGCTTTTAAAAATTCCCTAATTATCATTTTACAAGAAAATGAAGTTTTTTCATTTAATGAGTGCAATTCAAAACCTATGGTAATTAAAATTTCCTTTTATAGGGATAGTACCATAAGTTTACAATTTTTGGAACAAGTAAATATATGGTGTTCCTTTATTAATTAAACTGTACTCAAATATACCCCAAGTTAAACCTCGTTTAATTTTTAGGATGATTCTGATGTTTTTATGGAAAAAGACAATGCCACAACTATAGGTATTTCAAATATTGGCGGTAGTGATGCCCCAACTACAGATACTTCTAATATTGAAAGTGTGGCGGATTCTCCATATATGGAGAATGTTATTGTGGGCAGTGTTGATTTGCACAGCTACCCAGAAACTGCATGTAACAATGATGAAACAAATGTGATATTCGTAAGTCTTAAAATTTTCATTTGAAACTGTCTACATTATGTTTGTCTATGGCCTTACAGAAAGGAAACATAGTTATACCAAAATTTAGTGAATATACTGAACATAGACTGGCCGAAGGAAAACCTATGGGTATTATTTCGAAAATATAGAAGAGTTGGCGTATGGGCTCATGAGAAACTATAGTATGAAACACAAGGAGAGTACCAAGAAGTAGGAAAACAACTTTACGCAAAATACCCTTGCATGCATGTCGACAGGACAGCTCTAACCCCTTGGGTAAGTTTAGAAGCATTGCATCCTGTTATAGAAATCTAATTTTCATATTTTTATCAGCAATTTATCATAAACAAGCTTTCTGCCAAATTAGCACATTAGGTGGCTTGAAAACGAAATGAAAAATCTGCGCCAAATAAATTGCAAAAGAAACGCAAGAGAATTAATATGAACCCAGATGAAGCACCATCATGTAGCATTGAGGTAGAGGAATTGGATGGGGATAATTACGAACAATTGGTGGTAGAGCTGAGAGCTTCTTTGCTGAGGTCGAACAAGACGTTCCAAAAATATTAAGACTAAACCGTCAAACATTTGTGAAAAGAAGAGAAAAGAGAAACTGGTCGCAGAAAATTGTACTGATTTCGAAGAAATTTGTAACATTTTTCCCCACTTCACATTATGTAAGTACCGCAATAAACTGGAGGGAAAGAATTTCCACTTTTTAAACTGCTACAATTTACCTGATTATAATATTTTCAATAGCTTGAAGCAGAGTTGAATATGATATTGAATGTGGCGGACATACAAAACATTCTTAGAAAATTTTGACAAGCTAAGTGAACTAATTTCGGAGAGAAAGAGTTACAGAGGATAATTTTTATTACATTTAATTGGTTTCATTAATTTATATTTTCTAATAGAAAAAAGATGAACAAAGCGAAGCTGAAACCACTTTATCTGTTATCAGATTTTTAGAAAAAAACTCTGTGATACACCCCGATCGAAGCAGGAGCAACCAAAAAGGGCAAGAAAAAAACAGAAAAGATACCATCGTTTTCAATAATAAGTGTGCAAGATGTGAGTTAATATATATTTTTTGTCTGAGACTATGTTTTGATATATCCCTACTTAAAAAAAATCTTCATTTCAGAAGTTGGAGAGTCCTTTAAAAGAGACCCCCCCTCGTAACTATTAAAAAAGATGATCAGAAAAGTTCTTGATTACAAAAGTTTTCAAATGGAATTGAATGATGTACAATTGAAGACTGATATTTTCACTTT
>JAEQBA010001252.1:0-20907 GCA_019434445.1 Phalangium opilio
AAAACCTTCTTTCAGAGGAATTTTGGAGTAAAACCAAAGCGGCTCAAAGAGTATATATATGCACTATTAAAAATAGCAACCGAGCAAAATACATGTATCTTTATTGATAGAAAACCCTGAATCGAACATTTTTTAAAACATCGACAATAATTCATAGCGACATAAAAAGATGGAGAAACAGTGTCTATTCGCGAAAGAAGAAAATTTTAATTTTGTTTTTGTCTTTTTATGTTATGTTTATCGGGCTATGGAAAAAAGAAACGAAGTTCTAATAACACCTAGACATACGCGATATGATTAACGAGATGATGCATTCATTACAAGTTACTTTTCTGCTTTTAAGTTCAGACAAATTTCATGGTAATTTTTTTTCACTCATTTGTTTTCTATTAGAGTATAGTAGGGTTTTTTATTACATTTTTTTTTCGAAATATTCATACTTTCAAATACCAGCGAGGAGAGATTAAAGGACTTTTTTATATTCGGGGGTCAAATTATGCGGTATTTCATTGGTTTTCTTTCATTATTATTAAGAGTCCGTGTACCGTAGACGTTTAATTAGCATAGTTTATATCCCCAAGATTCCAAAACACTTGGAATTTAATAAAAATTATATATATATTTAAGTTCTAACGATTAGAATAACTAATAGGATGAAATGAAATTTTTTTTTGATCTAAAATGATGTCTATTAAAACGAATCCCACTCGCGGCGAGGCAATGATATTATTTTATCACGATAATACTTAATATTTATTTTTTTAATTAAGTAACGGGGGGAGGGGGGGAGACCTATAGACTTAAAATATAATATAACACTTTATATTTCTTTAGAATTAGTTTTTTTTTTTCAACACCACACTATAATCGCTATGTAATACAATTTTACATTTAGACTTATTGCGATTTCATTCGTTTTAGGTTTTTGTATCTCAGTTTTTAACTTTGCTGAAATAAAGGCTATGGTGTAGTTTTTTTTATATTTATTCTTTTTTATTTTTAAAGTATGAAGGCAACGTTTTTCATTATGTATCATTTGTTTTAAATTAAATTAAAATTTAATTTATTTTAATAAATATTAAACACCAATTTGGAAGTAATAAGTCGCGTAGATCATTTTTAATCAATCAAACAATTAATATTTTTTTTAATTGTTTTTCAATAAATTACGCGACCTTCTTCGGTAGGTATTTAAATTTATTAAATATGTTATTTTAAAAATTTAATATATTCATAATTTAGGGGGGTTATTTTCTAAATTTGGAAACTTAATTATTTATTATTATTTTTTAATAGTGGCAGTTAAATTAATTTCGATATGCACCATTTCAAAAATAAAACGTTAAATAAAATCTATACGCCCTTTACTAGGGGGCTCTATAGGGGGGGATAATTATATTAACTATTTATATATATAATTATTTAATAAAAAACGTTATTAGAGTTGGTTTTTTTTGTTTTTTGCATATGATCACAAAGTAGTATAGTATTAGTTTTGATAAAATATTAGAAAAGAAACAATTTTTAGTGGTGAGGGTTTTGTAATAACAGTCTTGTACCGAATTAATATATTTATTTATTTATTTATTTTATAATTAAGGTTACAATGGCGGTTTTTTATTATTAAGAAATTCTTTCACACGTTAATTTTGAATATTTGGATTTATATTATTTTTTAATTATATATAATATATATCCAAGATTATAATTAATTGTCGATTTTAATTGGTTAATTTTTTTTTTTTCATACGTGCTTTGCGCGCCATTGTAACCAAGAGGTGTATTGATTGGCAAAAGAGGCCTATAATTGTTTCGATTTAAAATTAAATTAACATTGATTAGAATATCGTAGGAACGCTGGTTTTCGATGGTCGGCGAAAATATATTTAGGCCTCGTATTTTTTGCAAAAATGTAGACGAATTAGGTAGGAGATATCGAATCCAGCACATTGTTTATATCAGTATTATTTTTTGAAGCGGGGGGCCATTAATTAAGCAAATGACGTATTTATTATAACGTGGCTATGAAATTTACTCAAAATCTCCATGGAGAAATAACATTATGCCAGCGTTTTTTTCATACGTTGTTTTTTTGCTTTTTTTTTTGGAAGGATTTCTTTGGTGTTTTTTTTTTTTTTAACTTTTTAAACTATATATAATATTAACGACAATATGGAATACATCATCTCTCCTTTCATAAAGCATACAGTCTTAATTTCTTTAACGTAATTAAATTAATAATATTTTTGTGTACATTAATATTTAATGTATAAGGCATACCTAACTACGCAACAATTACCGTTTTGTTTTTTTTTGGTGTTCTTTCTCTCATTTATTTTTATTACCGATAGAACGTCTCTTATTTTTAATAACTGACCCCGAATGACCCTATATACGATTTTTATTACGCCTATTATACCATCTTTTTTATGTAAATTTTGATATCTAGGCAATCATTTATTTTTTTTTCATTTAATATATATATTTTCTTAAAACTAACCAAATTATTATTATTTATAACTAGAATCTTTGGACTAGAAATCTCAACATGGCCCACCGTGGTCCCGAGCGCCCTGCTTTTCTTATTTTTATTTTTTTTTCTGTTATTTTATTTTTTTATGTGAATATTTTACGTCACTTAATTACGTCGGTATTTAGTTTTTTTTTTGGTATTAATTTTTTTATATAGAATTTGAAAAAATTAAAAACTAATAATTACGGTTTCAAAAGTTTTTACGAGGAAAATTTGTATGTACACTAAATTATTTTTGGTTTTTTTTTTTGGTAATTTTTTGTTTTGTCTACATACATATACAGTATGATACACTTTACAGCCAAGTCTCTCGAGACCAAGAGCAATTTTTTTTTTTTAAGTTTTTAAACATTTTTTTTTTTGACCTAAAAACTTAATACTCCCTTTTTTTATTTTTTTAAATATTATTTTCATATCGCTAGAGCATATTTTTAAATTTATTTTTTACAACGATTGTGATATAAAAATATAATTTGTTTTGTATTATTTTTGTCTTATTTTTAATAATTTTTTTTACGTTATTATTTATCTCATTGTTTTTTTTTTTTTTTAAATTACACCCACAAAGACGAATATGCCCTAAGCCTAAAATCTTAACACTGTGATATAGTTATTATAATAAAGGTTGAAAAGTAAAAATTAAATAATATGAAAGCCACGTGACTCTTATTTTTCCTTTTTTTTATTCTTAATAGAAATTGCTTATTTATTTAATCAATTTCATCCGTAATTTAGAAACTGATTAAACGCACGCCTTTTTTTTTTTTTTCAATATGAATTGTGTTTTTTTTAATATTTAATTTATATTATTTTATATATATTTATTTATAATGTACGACATCTTACGTATTTTAAATAAAATCTTTTAAAATACAATTTTTTTTGCGCTTGTTAATTTTTTTTTGGTATTATTAATTAATTTTCACGTACGTTAGTATACTGAATTAAATTCTTTGGTTTTAATTTCCAAAATTGTTTTCACTATTTTATTATGTATTTTTTTTTTTTTCTTTTTTAAAAAGTAGTTTATTTTGTTACGTAACATGTCGTAATTTTATTAATTAGGTCTCTCCAAATTTTACGTTTATTTTTATGGGGATTTTTTAAGGGATTTTTTTTTATATTATTTTTGACATTGATTGAAAAAGATGAGCAAGTTAACACGGAAGGGAAGCTCAAATTGACAATTTTCTTCAATATTTTTTTTATTTGACAGATAATTGTCGTACGGCGATTAGAGATTTCTTTACTAATCTTTCGTTTCGTTTATTTTTAAACCACGCTGAACATGCTAAGCCTTTTTTTTTTTGTTTTAATTTTGGTTAAATTTTTCGTTTTTTCGAACGTTTCAAAAGATGTTCACGTGGTTTATAGGATCTTAGGGAGAGATTTTAAGTTTTAGGATTTCTATAAGATCAATTCTTTAGTTTTATGTTATACGGAAAATTAGGTGGAGGGAATTTCAATATTTTTTTTTATAATTTTTTTTTAAATTTTTTTTTTGCGAAATATTTCTGAATGGCGGTTTAAATCTTTTTTATACCAAAAAATTATTTACAGGTTTTATTCCTTTTTTATGTTATGTATGTTTTTAAACCGTTTTACCCAATTAGAATCTCGAAAGACAATTTGTTTGGTTTTTTTTTTTTTTTTTTTTGCGTAATAATATCTCCCCCAATTTCCAAATAAGTTTGTATCAGCGCTTGATTTATTAATTATTTATGTTTTTAAAAACTTTTTTAGTTTTAGTTTTAGCCGGAAAAATTCACACAATTTATTATTTATGAGAAAAATCAGCGAGATTTTTTTGTGGTTTTATTTTTTTAATTTATTTTCGAGCGATTATATTTTAATTTATAATCTTCTCCGAATATTTGTTTGTTTGTATGTTTGTTTGAAAGACTATTAAGAGAAATGGTTTAGTTTGTGTCCCTTATTTTTAAGCATTTTTTTCTTCCTCATTTTCTCTGAATTTTGTTTGAATGAAAAATGAAAAACGCCACCCATCTTCGCGGAGTAGACTCATAGTGGCGTTTTTTTATCATTGTTCCATCAATTACTTACTTGGCCTTTATCCTCGTCTATGATTGCGGGGGGTTCAGGCTTGCGGAATGTTTTCGTCGTTTCTGATGTCCGATTTCATCTTGACGAACTCTCGAGCCACTTCGTCATTTGACCTCTGCGACAGGATTCGAAGGATAGTCCAGCCCGTTTCATCCATGGCAATGCGTCGTCCCAGAGGTAGCCAACAAGCGCAACTTCCTTGATCGACTATATCTCGAAGCTGCATAACAGCTACCCCTACCAGACGGTCGTCTCTGGCAAAACAGTAATCCTTGACACAGATGTGAAGCTCAAACGAGGAAGGCTCTTCTTCGTTGCCGATTATGCTACAACACATAGAAATAAACAATCAGTGAAACTACGTGAAATCATCTTCAAATCATAGACTGAAAACTTACAAATGGAAGGTTTCGTTGTACTTCGGAGACCAATTATTATTTTTAGACTTGGTCGCGTGTTTTCTCTTTTTATCACTAAGATGAGGTCCCACCATGTTAACTTCCACAAAGGGTCGAAACATACTCGTTGTTGGCCATTTAAGATCGTTAGCCGCAACAACTAATATTTGAAAAAACGGTGTTAAATAATACGTGCTAATTAAGGAGAGTCGTAGTTTCGAACCTTTGACGGTAATCTTATGTTCCCCGGTTCCGGGATGGGTGAACAAATCGACTTGCACGGAGACTTCGCCCACGCTCCCTTCTTCGGCCATAGGAGCGTCTTGTTTAGTTTGGGTCGTCACGAATGTCTTGATGAGGGTGTCCGTCGTTTGCGTATATAGAGAGAGGGCGTATCTCAACGATTGCAACTCGGAACTTTTGTCCAAGAAATTCTTCTTCAACCCATTTCCGCCAGCGTGGAAATATTGCTTAATGGTGTCAAGCGCCACGTCCAGCACAGCGCATTGTTTCGGACTTAAGTTCTTTTCGACCTCCTGTAAACGCGATCGACAAGCACATTTCAATGATAAGCTATTATTCCGAAATTTAATTTCAAATTATTTTGAGCTTACCATGACACCCAAGGTGGGTAATTTATTGGCTGTGACATGATTACGAAACATTCTAGACACATCTTCTATTTTGGCATTTGGTAGATTTGGTAATATCATCTGCTGTGATTTGAAAACGAACATTAGTTGTTGAAATGTTCTTTTACACCGAGCTTAAACTAGTTGTACAAATACCAAAAATTTATTCAAGATCACTATCCAAGAAGACAGTTTTTGGTAAGACGTACAACTAGTTCAAGGTTGGTTGAACTTGATTTTTAAATTTACATTTTTCTCAGACATGGGAGGTAGCACCACTGTTTTTTCCATCGTATGCATGACAATTTTCCACAACTCTTTGAGCAACCTTTTGAGAACAGTTCTTTCGCAAACTTGAGCAAACATGGAAAGTTTTCCATCAAGAATGTCCATCAAGGGGTGGAGGATATGGTCCGATTCAGCCGTCACTTCGTTTCTTTGAGAAGGCTGATTCATCGATACCTGACCACTCCCTTTCACGGTTACCAAGAGAGCGCTTAATTCTTGCATACTTTGTTTAATGGTTGGTTCCAAGCTTTTTAAACCAGAGATAAGAAGTTTTAGAGACGAATGAAATAAGAGTCTTAGTCCGGTCGTGAAATTACCTGAGAGCAAAAACGCCACTGAGGTCGTCTAGAACAGTGTTAAGGGAGTTCTGAAGTTCCTTTAAAATGTTGGCAGCGTCCGACTCCAACTGAGGGAAACAGGTTAAAGGGAAAGACAGTTTACCATCCGACAAAAAACACCGATTTTGGGAAAGTCGAACGATCGAAAGTGTTTATATACCTTTTCTCCTCCCATGGATTCGAACATTTTCTCTAACTGGACCCTTAGCTGCTGAATGTTGTTCATTAATATACAAGCGGTTTTTTCATTGGCAACGTAGTGATGAAACTCTCTTTTTGTAATGTCGGCGTACGCCGTCAAAACTTTCACTATTGTCTATAAATGGAAAAGGAAAAAAGACATTAAAAAGGTTACAGCCATTACAGGTTCGAAGATTGACAATTACTTTGGCAAAACGTTTCATGTATCTTTTGACAATTTCCGGATCGGGACACTCTAGTTTACTGATGACGTCGAAACACTGCGTTAATTGCGTAAAAACATCTACCACAGAATTTGAGAACAACGCGTGTTCAGAGCTTTGCTGGAACTGAAATGAAGTAAAGAAAAATATCAGCGATGACATCTATGGAACCTTAACAAATGATTAAATAGATTATAGGCATACTCCATCTTTTTTGTCACGTAAGAAGGCACTGTTGAGGTATTCCAACGATACATCATCATTTTCATTCAGCCACTGCATGACGAATGGTTCGAACCATCTTTTATTAAAATAAAGATAAATTGGTTATCATAAATCAATGGGAATAGATATAGAATTTAGAAAAGGACTATATCAATGATACTCACGCAGGGTATTCAGGCACAGTTTCCTTATAGGTAGGAATGTCCTTAACATAGTTATTGTAGAACCACTTCACTTTGAAGTGAAGGTTCATGTACGCTGAACTTTTACAAAGTCTATGCTGTTCGTGTTCTGAAAACAGTACCGACAGAACGTTAATTCGTAATTTAGTCGAATAAATATGGGGTATAAAATCTTACCTTCCAGCGCGTATTTCATATCGACCGCGAAAAGCGTCCACATTGTTGAAGCACTTAACTGACCAACATTCAGCTCTTGAGGAAACCTGATTAAGATTTTTAATTGTAAAAATGTGGATATAAATTAAGTCTTGTTGAATAAAAACGCTTACTGATTCAGGACCGGCGTGTAGCTATTTCGATCTTCTTCAATAACGGAGACCATAAGGGCAATTAGTTTATGCCAAAAATCCAGATTGTGCAAACTGGGTCCGTGATCTTCCGGAGCGTTCTCTTTGTTCTTGATGTCGGCCGGGTCCACTTGGAACTCGCGATTGTACAGTTCGTAACAATTTTCGAAGAGGAACTGATAGGTAGAGCGCAAACACGCTTTCGCGCAATCTTTAACGACTGTACTGGCTCTCGGTGGACTCGACAATTCTTGCACCTTCATTCGGAAGAAGGTGATACTTGTCAACAAGTCGACTGTTGATTTTAAATCCTGAAGTTTCTCCGGGCTGGATGCTGGGAAGTTATTCTGTATATTACAAGCAAAACGCGGCGCAATATTAGTCAATTTAGGTCAAAAAAGAGAAAAATATTAAAAATAATTTCATACGTACCCTATACATTGACAAATCTATTCTCAAGGAATTGTGCAACTGATCCAATAACTTGACAAACTTTTCTTTCTGTAAACAAAGATAAATAATCCAAAAACATATTTAGTATTCATGCGCATTATTAATTCCACCTATTAACGATTAAGCTTAAAATAGTAATTATCTATTTGCATATTTTCTCACCCATTCTACTAGAGGTGTTTGTAGTAGCGATTATAATCAAAATAGCAATAAAAATAAATATCAAGCGAATATTTGAATTATTGCGTTCCTGCTTAAAATTATCCTCATTTATAAATAAACAATTTACGAAGTACAGTAAACAATAGAATTTTCCCCACGGTCTCTTTCCCTTCTTTCGGGGTTGTCACTAATGATTCCATGACGTGACGAGCCACAGCCTTTCCCATTCGTTCCGTATTTATGTCTAACATAGAGAGTGATGAAGCGAATAGTCGTTATTGCAATTTTTACCGAACGTTCTCGTCCCCCTACTAAGGGTTAATGATAGGTACTGCACGAACAAAAATAATGACTAAAACGCAGAGGGAAAACGTAATAAAAAAATGGCTAGGAAACCCCGGATCTCTGGAAGCTCCCTCTCTCATTCTTTTTCCAATGATTACTGATGCCACATCCTAAAAAACGGTATTCCACGTACTAAACTATACACTATTAAATTATTTAAATCTGTCTAATGCTTTGCACGCATACACTCCCGTGACAATCTGGCTTGGGTTAGTTTAAATAACCAGCTTAAAAAATTGATGTGTAGCAGGGTAAACATTTCTACAGGCGCTCGTTAAAATATATGGAAAGGTTTCACCCTGAATGTAGGCTCTTCACTACAAACATGTTTTTGTACTTACTCCAAAATTTGAGGCCGCAAACCTATCGCTTGCCGAAACGGCGGAAGAGGCGGCTGTGTGTGCGTAGTACGCGTTGATGTTGGCAAGTAGGGTACTCATTACGGCGGGTACCCCTTGGCACATGTACTTAGTTGACAGGCAGTGGAAGTGTCTATAAGGGAAAAATCCAAAAAAATATACTTATTTTTAAAAATAAAATACTTGTAACTTGGGAGAAAACAACGTCAGACCGGATCTCATTAAAAGAAGCGGAAATTCATTACTTAAAATAGCGCGCTCCCAAAACACGAATGGGAAGTAAAAATAACAATAAACGCCTAACGCGTGTCACTGGGTTCCCTAAAAATTTAGCTAATGGCCGCCTAAAAGCATAATGGTCGGACTGAAACTTCAAAAACACTATTAAGCTCTGAATTCGTATGCAAGATTTAAATCGAGCTTGTTCAACTCATCTCAGACAATGGGCGCAAAGATAAAATACCGTGGATGCTGTATCAACCACTCTACTTACTAATAAATTAACTAAAATAACTTGAACGAAGCTGGACATAGACTGAACTACGAGGCGACGACCTAAATCGACAATACTATAAGGGGCTTAAACATCTACGCGGAGAAACGAAGCCGAATTAAATCGCTAATTTCGCGACGCGTCTGTGTCTCCCTTTGGTTTTCTGTCATTTGCTCTCTCGCTCTCTCATTATATTGTAGGTGTCACGGGATTTACTAATGATAGTTGACTTTATGTAAATTGAAACTAAAACTAAAACTAACGAGTTTATATTTTAGCAGCCCTGTTTCAAGCCTCCAAGGTGGTCGTTACAGCGAAATAAGCTATTTAATACGCGACGTCAAAAGAGAAATATACTTAACTACGTTATTCCCCGAATACCCGTAGAAGGCAAAAACTAACTTAGAGGTCTTCTCTTAAAGGCCGACTTACAGCAGAAAGGGTTCTGGCGAACTAAAAACCGAGCATCGAGATTAACAATGACAACTTACGTCATGGCTTGATATATGGACTCTATCCCATACCGCATCGCAAACTCGTCGACTATATCTTGAGACGGTACGTCGAAATAAACTTTCCAAGCGTCATCCTGTTGTTAGTTCGAAATTAAAGAAAGAAAGAAAGAAAGGCAGAAAATAGCTTTAACATTCCAATTAACACAAAGTGAAACTCTAAACTTTCATGGCTTGTTAAGCCTATATTTAAAGCGGTGAAATAGTTTTAAACTAGGAAATAATGAAGGAGGAAAACCTTACCCCTTTGGCGTCGGGTAACTTTACAATTCCACCGTTTTGCTCGCATAGATAATGGAAGAGATTCTGAAAGGGTTAGGAGAAAAAAGAAAGAGGATAATGCGCGTCCAATTAGAGTTAGTCAACGTGTACAATCAAGAATAATTACCTACAGTTACTTTAAAAAAAAAGAGAAGGGAGAATGAAAATATACAAACTTCGTGCAGACAGGTGTATTGTACGTGGTAAGGCGCTACTTTTTCTTCACCCTTTATTTCGACGCTGATATGGAGTCGAATAGCTCCCGATACGGCTGACTTGTCCGTTCTTTTCTCTGTTTCCGCGTTACACATTTTTAGTTCGCGTTTCAATACAGTAATCGAAGTTTAACGATTTGTCAACTGGACGGCCATTAGAACTTACCCAGATTGTACCATACGTCCATTTCGCCGCTTAGCGTTCGGACTTCGATGATAGTTTGACCCAAGAAATCGTCACTCTCGCGTGTCAATTTCTGCCTTAGCTTTGATTTTAAATCGTTATCTTCGTCCCTATTTCATTAAGAGAAAAATATTTTAAGATAATTAATAGTTAGACTCAACTAAGGGATTTTTAATTATTATTGGACATCCTATAATAAATCCTAATGTTTCCTTTTAAATTATCAATATTACTGTTTGGTTCTGGGGTAACAGGCTCCCCCTTAAAGGGAAGTTTAGGTCTACCATTTGAAATTAAATTTTCGAGGGGCTAATCACCGTCAGATTAACCGTAGACCGATTACAGATTACGTGTAATCATTTTCGCACTGTAAAGGGTAGGGATTTTAAAGATTACGCGTAGTCACTTTAGTACAGTCAAAGGTACAGCCGTGTACACCTATTTCATTACGTGACCGTCCCCTCGTAAATTTCTAAGCCTTTTCCTGGTGAATTCAGAATGTTTTTGTGACATATAAAAGATATTACGTACCATACTCGGACTTTAATACGGTCGGAAGAGTTGTGGCATTCGCTAAAATGTTAAAAAATACCCAAAATTTGGTTAAGAAAATAATAACATACTATAAGAGAATGTAGAATTAGAATTTGTATAAAACGAAAAACAAAAAATACAGCAAAATAGGTCCTATTTTTTGAAATGGAGTTTTTGGTAGTCGAAAACAAAAATAGTTTAGGCCAGCTAAAATTATTTTTCGTCCCCATGCATGCTTCAGTTTTTGTCAAAAATAAAAACTCAATTTTCCTACGCGATAAGAATATATATTTATTTTTTTTATAACTAAAATAAAAACTTTTTTTAAATTTAAACCCATGGATATTTTTGCCTAAATTATGATTTATCGCTTCCTAAGGTGGGAAATGGCTACAATTTAAATTCTATTCCCTTTTCAACGAACGAAGCCACATCTAGTCAAGAAAAATATTCAGAAATTGGCTTCAGTCCCAAGCGATCCCTTGCGAAAAAAATATATTGAACCATTTTCCCTAAATATTCTTTTTTGTCGTTATGTATGCAAATATGTCAGTAGATGGTTTAATTTAAAGTCTTTACGGTATAATTTAGGCCTGGTAAAAATTGTCTTTTCGTAAGCCTAATTATGGACGATGAGAATTAGGGTTAACAGAAATAGTGAGCTTAAGTTACTGAATAGAAAAAGAATGAAATTGACCAACTTACAAAAAGAATTTTTCGTTCCAAACCGGATTAAGATCCTGTGGCATGGTTCTAGTTCTTTTTTTGGTTTTGCCAACTTGGACCGTGACATAAGGGTCACTGGTCCCACTCTTATCCTTGGCGATTAAACCCTGAGCACAGATGACTTTCCAGGGTCAAAAGGTCAAGATGACAATAAAATGAGGAACGAAGGAAAAAAAGGGACACCGCGAAGAAAAAAGAATGTGGAAATTAACAAAAAGAGAAGATAAAATTCCAAAAAAACATTTTCCTTCTAAAATGTAATGTGCCGAATCTAAATTGGTTTTTGTTTTTTTACTTTTAAGTCACTAAAACTGTTTTTACATCTTAACTAAAGACCTATTCACACTATAAATATTTTAGTAAATCATTTTAGGCACTTAAATTAATTCCCAAAGCCTAAATAATCAATCGATTTGGTAAAATCGTAGTAAAAATGATTTAGTAAAAGTTGTAGTGTGAACGGGACTTAAAATCTCATGCTTTCCCAAATTTTTGGGAATTAAAAACTACACTGATTTAATTAAATTAAAACACTACTTTAAAAAAATGTCTCTTACTCTACTGATTTGAAAAAAAAAAAAAATTATCTGATATGCCTGTTCTGTACTATAGCTAGGTAGCAAGCATATATTTTTTATATCCTAAATTTAATACTAAGAGAAAAGAGTTGAATATACTATATAAAAGTTCATTCCATCTCACTTGGAAAGTACTACAAATAGAATGATAATAAAAACATTTAGTTCAATATCGTGTAAAATGTACTCTCTAGCTGGAATGAACTTTTAAAATAATTAGTACCACTAAATTAAATTGAAAAAAATCTATTCTACTCATTTTCCCTTAACTAGGATATAATAGGTCTAATTATCCTAATGGAAAAAATTACTTTTTATAATTACAAAAAAAAAAAAATACACTGCTATTATACGTCAAATGCTAGAGAAAAAAACACTTTCTTTTTCATAGATGGGAAAAACAGAGGTTTGAAAATGGAAAAACGGGAGGAAAAATTCCAAAATGTTTCACAAAAAACACCGCAGCAAGCGATTGCATGCAAAAAGCTATTGTTTTGCATTCGCAAGCAAAAATCGGCAAGAAAAAAGAAGCCAAGACGTATATTTAAAGCCACTCCATATATTTCTGGCTTATAGAAGAAACAGCTAACGAATTATTAATGCTAAAGACTTAGCGTGGGGAGAGAAAATGGGCCAGATCTACAGTTGAAATCACGTTGAAAGTTCAGTACGTACAAAGAAAGCACAGTTCACTTATTTGTACTCTTTTTGGTTCCGTCAACGTAGAAAGAGACGGACGTAGACTTAACTTTGTACACGCTGTAATTTTAACTCGATTCTGACTGTATAAAGGTCAATTTGGTTAAATCGATCTGAGAACTTTTAGAAAGAGAAACGCTTCGGTCGATGTCGAATATGCGTAATTTCATAAGTTTATAAGATATGTTCCATAAGTATCAAACTTCCTATACTTCGTAATGCTAGGGGAGACTTACTGGGAGCTAGTTCGAGAACGACGCCAGAATTGACTATACTCGCTTTTACAGTCCATTTTCCTATTTAGTCTCTACTTAGTCCTTGACAGCGCCTCACCAGGCGTCGCTTTACCTCGAATCTATGACCTACGTCACTTCACCACAAACTCCAGTTTGTAACCAGTGACAAACTTATGGAAAATATCTTAAGAACTTTTCTTGAATATCAAATTTTGTCGCCATTTTAACTTCCAACTCTGATCGTTTTAAAATGCTAAAAGTCTCGGATTTATTTAATTTGAAGGGGGAGGGGCAGGGGGAGTATTTTTGTGCTTAAAAAGTTCAAAAAGCGATGGGTGAAATGATACAGACTCGATATTTTATTAGATTCCCTATGTAATTTGATTCTAAAGACACACTTAATTTAATTTGATTTTGGAATTTTTTTTTCGAATTACTAGTCCTGAAACGTTAATGTTAGGGAGATTCAATTAAGTATGCAGATTACGGCTAATTAGGGATTGAGAGGCTTGACTTTAATTTAGGCTAAAGGGTTATAAATACGAATATAGGCGGCAGTAATAAAATGTATTAAGTTTATAAACAGATTGCTTATTATCAGCACCGTAAATGGAGTAGAGATTGAAAACATCGTTTGCAATAAAGGTAATTAAAATTTTGGGTCTTTATGCTTCCTTTAATGGGTGCTGAACATAAGCAATTATTGCAATCATTAATAATGGTACTGGTAAATTAGGATCAAAAGTTCAAAACTACTTATGTTGTATTAAAATGCGAAAACCTGAAGTTAACTAAATTAAACTACACAAAACTGTTATTAAACTAATTCTTCATTCGAAATTCAATAAAATATCTCATGTCTATACATTTCATCCTCTATTAAATGCCGGTCCAACTGTAACCGTTTGGGCTAGGTATCGTAAAATACAGCACGAAACCTAGCCCAAATTATCAGCGAAAAATTTATAATAAAGTTGAAAGATGTGTTAAATTTAAATATCATTGTAATTATAATTATTTTTTTCTTTCGATCAGCTTGTTATTAACTTGCGGGTACCTGTGATGGCAATTTTAGCCGACCACTTGCAGGTTCCTTCCATGATGGAGGATTCCCCCTGCTGCAAGGCATCGACATGGGTGTCGGGGTCTATACTGAATGTCAGCCTGCAACACACAACATCACCAAAAAAACACCACGACTCGTGAGATTTTCTTAAACACGTGATTAATTCGCTTCTTAATTTGTTTAATTATTAGTCGTAAGACAACAGACCAAGTTAAAAAGCTTATTCGCCTCGAGCACATTATTTGAATGGTCTCGAATTTAACATTATCCTTTAGGTAAACAACGTTTTTAGTTTGTTAGTCTTAACTGTTTAATTCGAGACATTTTAAATAAGTTGCAAAAAGTGACACAAACTTTAGAAATTAGTCTATTGATTATTACCAGCACTGTATCTATTCGCTTTGAAAAATTAAAAACTTTAAAATAGAAAGATCCAAACCGGATCATATGACGAAACAAAAAAATTCAAAAGATAAATTGCACGTAGCAAATAAAAAAATATAGACACCAAAAATATCACCAATTCACCAATAATAATAATAATAATATATATAGTGAGACCACCAATTTACGATAACCATCACCACCACATTGTAATATATATATACGCATGCGCCGTTATCCGGAGAGCCATATCGAACAATAGGGGAAAATATTACACGATAATTAAGCCAACTTCGATAATTAGATAATTAACAAGACAAATTTTCACTTTTTATAACGTCAGAGGGAGTGTTTGGTCAAATGGAAAAGATGGGAATTTTTTTTTAATAAATTTTGATAATGTTTATTTTTTTCAATATTTATCGTTTTCTGGGCTCCTTTTCCGTTTATACCTACCGGTGATGGCTATTTTTGCTGACCACTTGGAAGTCCCATCCAAAACGCTTTGTTTCACGGCCTTCATATGGCCAACGTGACTCTTTTTGTCCACACTGAACACCTCCCTATGATGACGACGGACCAAACATGAAGTGTAAAACATCGCGTATATTTTTTTTTCTCTTCTAAAAACTAGAACCTAATCGAAATGCGATGCTATAAAGGCCGAGCGAGCAGAAGATTTTAGAATGAAACTGTTCAGAACGTCAGTAACATCAAAAGTATATAGATATAAAAACCAAAAGTACACTTCATTGAAATTTGCTCGCGCCGTGTAATATTAAAATCCCTCCTTTATCCCAGAATAGTGTCGACCCCCTCTACTGCTAGTAGGGTTACTTATCGCGTCACTTGGATCAACATGAGCTCAATAAATTCTCAAACAATAACTGGTCAATAAGTACTTTCTTCGCTCGCTCAGCTCTTACGGAATATCTCCTAGAGGATGGACTTTATGACTTTTGACCACTAAATGGGTAACGGGTCTCAATAATATCGTTCGAATAAATTTCAACTCAATAATCTGTTCAATGGGGGGTTAGCACCCATTAACTTGAAGGAAAATTGCAAATTTTTGGGAGTGGTTATTACATGTCCACCGATTTACGGGTTAATTGACGCAATCAACTTTTAGGGCTGGCCACTATAATACTAAAATCGAAGGATATGAACGACTTCCGGATTCATTACTCGTAATATAGTTAGGGTCGTATCCTTAATTTTACTCAGATATGAAATTTGGAAGAGAAAGTAATGGTTCGATTTTGTAGTCGGGAAAAAAATTGGTGTTAATGGCGTGTGTCATTTCATTTCGCGATATGTCTGTTGGCGGCAAAAGGGATAGCATCAATAGACAACCAACCGGATTTGTTGTTACAATTCAATTTGGAAACAAACTGATCCGTTTGAATGATACTATTCCTTTCAAAGGACTGCATAAATTACTTAAGTTTATTTAACCAAATACTTGTCAGAAAGCAGAATGCTTCGCAAGCTCGTACGGAATGAGCTCGCTCGCCAATGAATTCAACCATATTTATTTATTAATCCGCGTGGCAATCAAAGCGCGGTTAAAGAGAGTTCGCTTACCGTATCAGCTCGAAAATCTCCGGTTTGTCTCTTTCCCTGATTTTCATCCTTTCCTGCATGGCCATGATGATATTGTTGGCCTTATCCTCGGCACCGTGTTTCGAACTTTTCTCGGCCGCTCCTGAAATGACAAGGGTCAAGTTTCTCGAGATTTATCATCGTTGGACGAAAGAACGTACTTTGAAGGCAATCGGCGTTGAGTAGGTCTTTGCATTTTTCGTGGCACTTGACTCCGCATTCTGTACAGCGGACCCCTTGTCGGGCAATCCCCCATAAGAGACCCTCACACTCGTAGCAGTAGGTGGGGGACGTGGCCGTCCAGGGTTGAAAGTTGTGCGGCGTTGTACTCGAAATGGGGTAAATCAAGGCTTGTAGGGTTTTCTTGTACACGTGCATTTTCTAGAACGCGACGAAAAAAACAAAACCATGGCCGAAGAAAAAAACAAAAAACCAATGTCGGTCCTATTAAGGTCCCTGAACCAAAAGGTTCGCGGATTTTTTTCGGGGGGGGGGACCGGTTTGTTTCGGTTCTCTAACGCGGGGGCGGGGTTGATGACGCAAACTTACCAATTCTTCGTCGTTTAGAGATTGGCGTGGAACTGTGGAAGTGAGGCCGGCATTGCGTTTTGTCGCTGCCATAGTCTAAATTAAATTAGCCAGTAGACGTCTTTAGTAAAACAAGCTTAAAAAATTGGACTAACTATAAAAATCGAAATGCAAAACACGCTGACGAAAAACGCCTCGTCAATAGCTAGAAGGGACGCTTTTTCACAATACGCAATTAAAAATGGTCAAAATATGAAACTCATTAGGACCATGGTTTAACTTTTGGCAGCGTCCATTCGCGCGATGGCCGAAACATTCTTCGTACAACGTCTTCAAATCAAAGAATTTATCGAAAAATTCTTCGAAATGGTTTTTTCTTTAATGCATGCTTATCATATCAAAGTATATATGGATGAATCGTTTAAAATGGGAAAAAAATAAGACGAAAATGGATATAAAAAACATAATAACGATAATGTATAAAATGAAATATAACACTTTATAAATCAAACAAACTAGCGCTTTTACGTGCGAAATAAAAACCCATAGATTATTTATATTATTAAACAAAATCGGAAACGATATATGTATAGAAAATGGTAAACTCATAAACGATAGATAGAATAAACATGCATTTTTAATAAAAACAGCTAATTTTATATTAATAAAAACAAAAGCGTTATGTTTTTATTTTATAATGAATGAAAAAAAAAATAAAAGTTCTCGAGAAAAGCGGCAAAAAAATACTACGTTCCGGCGAAAATCCCGACTAAAATCGTAACTCTAGCAATTTTTGATAGATTTTTTTGTATTTTTTTAATAAATAGCTTTTTTGCTCTAAACTACGGAAAAAGAAATGTCGTTACTTTGGATAAGAACTTCAGAAATCGTGTAAAAGAAAAAATAAGTAAGAGGAATATAAAAATTCCATTTTTATTTTAGGAAAAATCGTTAGAGAGTAATTAGAGAGTGCGTGTTAATTTTTTTTAATTTCGGGGGTAGGGGGCTAAATGTGAACTAAGTCAACGAAATTTCCCGGGGTTTTCATTAATTAGAGTACGCTATACTTAAGTCGAAGTGAAAGCCAAATGTATTTTTGTAACACGACTAACGAATTTAGAACCGAACTTAAATTTTAAAATCACGAGGAAATGTTTGGAACTTTCAGTCAGTGGAGCGGTAACAAATTAGGAGTAATTTAATTTCGAGACTAAAATAAATCTACTTAATTGTATTGTACTAATTAAATTGCAAGATATAGAACCAACTCAGAGTTAAGACAAACGCTTTTACGCTATAAACCATTTAAATATCAAAAAGCCTAAATTGCAAATAAATTACATTTAAATCAAATGAATTCATTTAATTGTAAATATTTACTACACCCGTCTATAAAGGTTACGCATAGTAGTTATTTATTTCAGGGAGTAAAAATGTAGTCAAACCTCAGGTCAAACCAAGAACTTAGCTACATAAATTTAATTTTCAAAACGAAGAAAATGAGATTTTTCATTTAAAAGAAATTAAAAATATCCCTAAAATTAATTTTCAAAACTTTCCTCAAAAGTATAACGCCGCGTACAAACAAACCTTATACATTTCTATATCATCACCAATCCTAATTACTTTTTTGTCCGTAAGTGAAAAGGGAGCTGAAAAGTTCCATAACATCTCCATCATCAAATTCTCAGGAGGAAAATTGCGTGTAATCCCTAATGTATAGGCCTAGCTGAAAAGTAGAGTAAAATCCGCAAAATTCTAATTTAATAACGTTCGTTTTTAACGATGAAAAAGGGGGCTAACCATTAGTCAAACAAAGTTCTAAGAGGGGGGTTAAAATCCTGCAGAGTTCCTGGAAAATTTCGGGGATTTTACGCGCCGGACCAATCCGTTAAACGATTAAATCCTGGACCAGTTTACAGTAGCTGTCGAGTAGGTCGTAATAATAATAAATTATAGTTCTGGAACCACGAAGGAGGACGACAATTTAGGCCTAACGGTTTCGGTAACGTTGACACGTTTTTGATAGATAAACCTAGAAACGAGACTACGAGAGACGCGTGTATTGTTAGAACGTAAAAATGAGAATTTGGCTTTCATCCCAAATGTCCAGAGTACGCTAATTAAGTAAAACGGATGCACCAACATAAGGTGGCCATGCCAACTATTTAATGCCAGGCTTTTTTAACATGCTAGACAGCGGTCTACCAAGCGGAGAGAGTAAGAGAGAGAGAGATAGAGAGAGAGAAAGGATATATAGGGCTCTTCATTAACGAACCTCTGATAAAACTAGCCTTCCCTTACAATTAACCCACCTTTTGCTACGGTTATAATTAATAATTCAACTCAAAAAGAGTACCTGAGAGCGTATTAGGGACCACTGTAGGTCTAATTAGCGTCTAAGTCAGAATAATTAAATTCGACAGTGCCATACGGGCCTGCCGAAACTTGACAAATGCGTGCTATGGAAAAGGGTTAACGGTAAAAGGAGACGATTATGAGGTTCGTTATTGGGAGCCAAAAAAGAGGTTAAGGGGTGGGATTAAATATGATTTTAAGTGTGTTTCGATTTTGTTAATTGGGAGAAACCGGAACGAAGCGACAGGACCGGAATGATTTCACGAACGACGTATATAGGTAATGATTATGAAACACCGTGAACGCTTTCAGGGGGCTTTTTCTCTTGGTTTTAATCTTTCAAGGTTGATTACACCGAGTGTTCGATCATTCAGGGTTGTCGCTTCGATCGGCGTTGGTGCACCTTCTCGACCCCGTTAACCCTAAAATCTAGAAACCCCAAACGCGGAAAACCACGCGATTCGTTAATTGGCCAAATTGGTCTTTCAAAAGTTTGAGGCGTTCGTAATACAAAATACGCGAGGGGAATACGTGGAATCATACACTGACCATTTTGATGTACACTGAGTATGACTTTCATATTGTGTTCATTTCTGTTTGTTAATTTCTCAAAGAGCTTTTAATCAAAAAAGGTGTACAAGACAAATGGCAAGTGCTAGACCCCTTGTCAAAATACCAATTTAATAAAAAAAGTTTTTTATAATTTTGTAACGTGTCCAAGTAATTAATCAAAAATATCGGTATTCTTCTAATTACCTCACAAAAAACGGGGGAAAGAAAATTACGCGTATTCGTACAAAATAGTCAGTCCATAATCAAAATATTATAAAAATATTTTTAAATCTCAATCTATTTTAAAATAATTTTGGTTAACGAATCGCGTATGGAGAGAAAAATCCAGGTTTCTAAGTTTCGAGTATTCCGAGGTCTGTTTCGAAAAGGGCCATTTTTTGGACGAGTAATCGATCGAATATCGATTACCATAAACTCATCGTATATATTTTATTTTATACCTGCTCATATTCTATTCTAACAGCGGTTAGTTATTAGAAATATATATATACATATACACATAAATATTTCAGAATATTTGAACCGGGCAACTCTTATAAAAATAAAAATATATTTCCAGAGATATTGGTATCATTTTCTTTTCTGGTCATACAATTCTCAAGATAGATATGATCAAAGTATAGTGACCGACCAAGGCTTAATATATCTAAGATAATTTCCAAAGAATATGAGGTTTAAACCATACGATGAGTTTACAAAAAAACAAAAATAAATAAATAAACATGTTTAGATAAATGTTCCCTCCCATTTACTGACGAAAATAAGAAAAAAACGTGAAAATAATAAATGAAATAAAAATGATATCGTTTCGTATTTCGAATATATATATATTGTTTGATATATATTAATATTATTATTATTAGGATGTCGTATTGACAAAAAATTTGACGGTGGAGTACCTTGAGCACCTGGACGAAGACAACCACACAAGATAGAAGAGAGAGAAGATAGAGAAGACGAGGGTAAGAAAGAAAAAAAATACCACAAAGAGAGAGATCAGCAACAGTTCGACAATTACACACCATCACCACCACTTTACCACCATATTGAGCCCTTTTTTTCTTTCGGGTTAGATAGAGATATATCGATACCTTAGGAGCAGATATCGGAAACTAATTTGCTATCATCTTGCGTATCCCTGGATTATTTATTACTCCTCATGATTTGCGATTTTCAATAACTTATTTTCTTTTCCAAGATGAGTAATCAGAGATCAATAATCGTT
>JAEQBA010001253.1:0-38363 GCA_019434445.1 Phalangium opilio
GTAAGATTTCTCCATAAAATAACACATCTATAGGTTGGTAGTTCATCGATCTAGGGTTGAAAAATAACACGCCCGAGCTCGGGTCAGTCCGGACTTGTCTGGGAAGTTTGGTTTGAGTTGGGTAGTGGCGGCCATCTTGGGGTGGCGGCCATCTTGGATGTCTGCATATCTGAGTGGCTATCACTACTGACAAAGACTATTAAATATTTATAGTGGTGTCTACTGGAAGGGAAGGGTTCCATTATGTCGACACTAATTTGGTCCCAAGGACTTGTTATTTCTGAGGGTTGCATTAGACCTGGCTTTTTCCTGTTTCTAGCCTTAAATTGTTGGCATAAGGAGCATCCTCTAACATAATCCTGGACGTCACTAATTATAGTGGGCCACCAATATCTATAAGTCACTTTACTAAGGGTCTTATCTTTGCCCCGGTGAGCCGATAAAGGGTGGTCGTGTAACAACCTCATGGCTTCTAGCCTTAAACGAGGAGGTAAATAAATCTTTTCAGGATGATTCCTGTAAGGTCTTCTATAAAGAAGATCGTTTTTCATTTCGAACATTTTATTCCTAACTGGATTAGGTCCTTGCAAGGAATTAATAATAGGGGAAGCAAATGAGTCTTCCCTTTGAGACTTTCTTACGTCTTCTATGGTAAAGACTGAATATAAAGCTCTAGGACCTGGAGGACGTATCCGACCTTCAACAGACTCACTAGAGGAAGTTGAATTACTACTACCGGTAGAATTTTGACTGGTTTTACTACTAGTTGGATCCTGGTTACTAGTAGAATTCGAAGTAGCAGAGCTAAGGTTTATGCTTAGGACGTTTATCGGAGCTCGCGATAAAGCGTCGGCTACTACATTTTCTACTCCTTTTTATGCTTAATTGTAAAGTCAAAGGTCTGAAGGTACATTGCCCATTTAACTAGACGAGAATTAGGTTCCCTAATATTAAACAACCACTGTAAAGCCTGATGGTCAGTGAGGACAGTGAATTTACGACCTTCTAGAAAGGGCCTAAACTTCTTAACCGCCCAACATATGGCTAAACACTCTTTCTCGCTAGTGGAGTACCTTGTTTCTGCGTCTTTAAGACCTGTGCTAGCGTAAGCTATGGGAACTTCGACATTATCTTGCATTTGGGAAAGAAGGGCACCTAACCCTGCATCACTAGCATCTGTAGTGAGAATGCACGGGGAATCCCTTCTAAAGGAAGCTAAGGGATGAGCCTCACAAATTGCTTCCTTAATTTTTTGGAACGTCTGTTGCTGTTCGATGCCCCAAATAAATTTTTGATCCTTTCTTTTAAGTTTATTAATAGGGCCTACTATTTGAGAGTAGTGGCTAATAAACCTATTGTGCCAACCTGCCATCCCTAAAAATCTCTGAACTTCCTTAATGTTTGTAGGAGGAGGAAATTTCTGAATGGCTTCTATCTTAGAAGGATCTATATGCACTCCTTTTTCATTTACAATGTGACCAAATATGGTAGCTTCTTTTTGGGCGAACCGACATTTCTTCAACTGAAGGGTGAGACCCGCTTCCTTTAATCTATTTAAGACGTATTCTAAACACGCTAAGTGTTGATCCCAATCTTCGCTAAGCGAGATTAAATCATCTAAATAGTCTATTAACTGGAAGTAATCGGCATCTCTAAAAATCTCGTCGTTTAAGCGCTGAAAGGAGCTAGGGGCATTACAAAGCCCAAAGGGAGTACATTAAACTCGTACTTTCCCATATGAGTCACGAAAGCAGTTTTTTCCCTACTTTTTGGGTGCATTTCCACCTGCCAATACCCTGATTTAAGGTCAAGTGTAGTTATGTATTTTGGCCCTCCTACTCTAGCTAACATCTCCTCTATATTAGGTAAGGGATAAGGGTCCTTAACGGTAACCTGATTTAGTTTTCTGTAATCAATACAAAACCTATAGGGTTTACCCCGTTTTGTTTGATCAACTAAAACTACGGGCGAAGCCCAAGGAGATACTGAGGGTCTAATTATCCCGTCATCTAACATTTCCTTTACATGTTGTTCAATAATTTTCTTTTTCTGGTCATTAACTCGATAAGGCTGAGATTTTATGGGCGGACTAGAACCCGTATGAATCTCGTGGAAGACTAGTCCTGTTCTTCCTACTTTATCAGAAAACAACTCAGGGAATTTCAATAAAAGGGTTTCTAGTTGATGACGTTGTTCATCAGTAATAGGGGCTGCGGAAACTGTGTCCTTAATATTCTCTACAATCTCCTTATCTATTGGATCCTTTTCTGATGGTATTGAAAAAGATATCCTTAAGTTACCCACTGAACATTGTGACGATTCAAAGTCTAAATTGACCCTATTTTATCCAAGAAAATCTTGACCCAATATAAAGTCACTATTTAAGGAAGGAACTATGTAGAATTTAAATTTGAATAGTTTCTCACTGTCAATTGACTTAAGAGTAAATTCTAACTCGTGAGAACCTTTTGTAAACGTATAACGGCCGTCGCCCCAAACTACACAATCTAGTTCTTCATCTTCAGGTAATTCTGAAGAATTTCTAAATTTACAGATTTTCTGCCACTGGTCAAGACTAACAAAAGAGGCATCGGCCCCGCTATCTAATTTAGCGTGAACTGTCGCGTGTTCAAAAGTAACGGGAATAGTAACCCTTTTATAAACTGAACCCTTTTATAAACTGAACCCTTTCGGACTGATTCAATCCTCAAGGGAAACGCGACACGCTTCCTGTTAGGGGAATTTATTGGGCACCGGGAGAGGGACCACGAAGGACCTCTCCCGTCTGGGCTTCCCCCGACTGGATCATATTTTTATTTGGACAATTGGGTGCAAGATGACCAGGTTCCTGACAACTGTAACAGGTGATCGTACGTGTAGAGGGGTAAGATAAGGCCAATTGACGACCAGGGGACTTCGATCTCTGATTATAATATCTATTATAAGATCGTTGACCTCTATTAGAAGTGTTTTGAGCTCTAGCTTGCGATCTAGAGTCTAAGGGTTTCAAGGGATATTCCCATTTAGGATGTGATGGAGGAGTAGGACAAGGGCTTTCACAATGCCCGGGGGAACACTGACTATGGGCTGAGCCCTTATTAGCTGGGCAAGAAGACTCAGCTTTAACCTTAGGGTTAGGGGGTGACTTCCTCTTTTCCCTTTTCTCAGCATTCTTTCTCCTAACTTCAATATCCTTTTCTATGGTTTTACAGGAATTCCTTAACTGTTACATAGTGGTAAATTGTAAGAAAAGGAGGGGAGTTCTAAGTTCATCTTTCAGATTGCTCTTAATTATCGGAACTAACTCCTTTTCGGAAAGAGGATGGGTCATCCCTAAATTCAGCTTCATAACTTCCCCGAAGAAATCCTCTACCGACTCCTTATCTTTCTGACTTCTATGGATTATCTCTATCTTAAGCTTAGAGTCAGCTTCGGAATCTCTAAACTGAACCTTAAAGTGTCTCTTAAATGTTCTCCAAGCTAAATGAGGATGGGAAGGGTTTACACTACACATATCGTCATATTGGCGGACTAAATCCCTATACCAATACAAGGCATGCCCTCGTAATAGGAGAGGCAATGCAGCTAACCTTTCTTCATTTGATAGCTTATGAAATTTTGCATACTCTTCAAAAGCTGCTAAAAACTCGGTGGCGTTATCGTTAGACGATCCCATAAAAGCTAACCTTTCTGGCGGTTCAATAGGGACTTTTCCCGTCTGAGGAGTTGAACCTCTATTTATTAACGTGGGTAGATCCCTAACTAACCTATCCAAACTAGTAGCTAGAGCTTTTTGTATTGCTACATTTTGGTTAGAATTATCTGCCAGTGTTTGGAGTAAGGGTAATATAAAGGCTTTTAATTCCTCTTCGGGAGTGTCTGGTCCCAATTGAGGGATCTGTCGAGACGGAGATGTTTGGGTTCTGATAGTTCTTGCTCTAGGATTTGGTAAAGTGTTTGAAAAACTAACTTTAGACTTATCTTTTTTGGACGTTGGATTAGGAGAATCAAGGGAATCAATCCCAGTTTGAGGAGGGAAATTAGAGGGAGTTAAACTTCCTTTGGGGGCAGGAATACTCTTATGAGGGAATAGTAGGTAGGGAGAGAAATCCGGTTCTGAAGAGGCTGCAGTCCTCTTCCTTGAATCTTCTTCGTCTTTCTCTTCTTCAATACGAAGTTTCCGGTTGAATTCCTCCAATGGATCATCTGTTTCTGGCGGTGCTAGCCTGTCGCCATCGTCTTCCGTAGAAGTAAACAGATCTTCTTTTGATTGCTCTTCCCTTTTCTTTAGTATTGCATCATCCTCCTCATCCTCAGATGTTCGAGGCGATCTCCATTGTTTATTGTTGTCCGAATAGTAAGCCATTATTGATTTAATTTTAAGTTCAGTTTTACAATAATCAAACCACAAGTTAAGTTTACAAAAGTATAAAAGTAAGCTATCTAAATTCAATAATTTTATTTACAAAGATAATGTTAATTTTTATTTTATTATTTAATTCATTTATGATTAAAGTAGATTTAATTTAGTACAATTATCTTATTAAAAATTTAAAACTATCTATCAATGTGGAAGCCAAGGCTTAAAGCCACATGGGGGGCGGATATCCTAACCGACAATGATAAACAGTTTGTATACGGGACTGACCGAGGCTTAGTCGAGTCCCTGTTCGGGCGCCAATTTATGTAACCCTCCGTAGAATAATTTAACTAAGGGAGAAAGCTCCCAAGGGCCATAAAAAGAATAAAGACAACTTACTTTAATTATCCAAAAATAGAAGAATTAATCTTCTTAACTTTATTGATGAAAAAATAGCAAAGGGATAACGATCCCGTAACCAACTTGGTTAACAATAACTTGCCCCGTCTTAGGAGACTTTTAATCAAAAAGAGAGAACTATTCTCGTCGACCGTCAACATAAGAACTGATAACAAAACTCTAACGTATTCTATATTACAACTGTGGAAGGGGGAGTGGCTTGTGACATGGAGAATAGATATGCCCTGCCAGAACCAAGGAGTGGAAACTCCTATGATTCTGGCATCCATGAACTCAATCCAAACGGTAGGCGGTTGAAATAAAATCGACCGAATGGTGTTATGAACGTAGTTAAAATTGCTGATTCTTGATCCAATGGTATCTGCCAATACCGGGAATTCGCGTCTTCGCTCCACTTAGTTGGCCAAGGACATGATCAACGGCTGGCATTTGAAATCTCTCTCTACGGATGTAGTTGTTTAGTTGAGTAAAGTCGACACATATTCGAAGTTTTGTCGGTTCTTGAGCTACGTCTGTATTATTGTTTCTTTTCTGCACAATAACCATTGGTGCGCACCAGTCCGTTGGCTCTTCAACTTTTGTGATGACACCTTTTTGAACCATACGATCCAGTTCGCGTTTTGTTTCTTCCATTAAGGCGATAGGAACCCTTCTTGGTACTGATAAGGCATATGGTTGTGCATCTGGTTCTAGACGAATTTTGTACGAATTTTTCATCTTGCCGAGACCGTTAAATAACGCTGGAAATTCTTCAATTGGCTTAACGGTTGAGTTGTCCTCTGTTCCGATATCCATTATTTTCTTTATCAGCTTTAGATCTTCACTCGCAGCCAGGCCCAAAAGAGGTATTTGAAGGTCTTGGACTACATAGAGATCTACTTGCGCAGAATTACTTTTATGTCGTAGCTTTGCTTCGATCCGGTCATTCGTCTTGAGTAATATCTGTCCGGCTCCAAATAATCTTTTATCGGACGGAAGTAGCTCCAAATTGTTCAGTGTGCTCTCGTACAAACTTAACGGTATTGCGCTGACATCTGCTCCAGAGTCCACTTTGAATTCCACCGGAATGCTGCCAACATTGATTGTTACGAGCCACTTGGTTTCTCGATTACTTGCTATCGTATGTAGATACTGTGGTGTTTCTTCTATTTCCGCTATCGACCCGAGAAACACGTCTTCCACTGCATGTAGGTTTTTGTTGAGACAGTATTTTGAGTAATGTCCAGTTTTACTACATCCATAGCATTTTGCGTTCTTGGCAGGGCAATTTACTCGTGGATGTTGAACTTGAGCTCCGCAATGCGTGCATCCTTTCATCGGTGTAGGTTTCTTATTTACTCCGTGATACTTGTCGTTTTGGACTTTCTGGTCGATTTTTCTTTTAGCATTGGCTTGATATTGCGGCTCGAACTTCGGACGAGATCTGCTTTGAATGCGATCGACGTTCTTCGAATGCACTGTGGCATTTAAATCTTTCTGCTCGCGTTGTCTATCTTCCATGCTTCGTACTTTTTGAATGGCTTGCTCAAGTGTCAACTTGTCGTCATCCTGTAGTCTTTCCGAAAGCGCTTTGTTGCTGATTCCCACTACGATGCGATCTCTGATTAGCTCTTCTTTTAACGCTCCATAATTGCAGTGTTCTGCTAATGAATAGACTGACGTTATGAATTCATAAACGTTACGTTTATTTACAAGCTATTAAAGAGTGGTTACATCGAGACGCACTGTCGTTACTGCCCCTTAACTAGGCTAAGAGGTTACTTATATACAGTTCTGCAGGGGAGTTCTAATCAGTTCAAATCATGATACGTTGGTGCGTTCAGTGCATACTAACACAGAAAGGTCGGCCACAAGTCAGTGGATTGTCGGAAACCAAGAACAAAGAAAGCTTTGGTGAAAGCAAAGAAACCTGAGATGGGAGCCATGGTAACATCTGCATTTAGTACAACCAGTTTAACAAAAGACTGGATTATGGATTCAGCTGCTACAAAGCATTTTTGCAACCAGAGAGATTGGTTTGACACCTTTACTCCATGCAAGGCACAAGCAATGGTTGGTGAAGGAACATCCAGAATAGAAGGTCGTGGTTACATTTGGATACAAATGAATAATAAGGGAAATAACATATTTCTTTTACGGGACGTACTATATACACCAGGCATAGGACGAAATTTGATCTCTGAACGAATAATGGATCAATTAGGCTACACGGGTATACGAAAACAGGAGAAGTATACAGCATATTTTCCAAAAGGACATTGCGCATTTGAAGCACCACTATCCAAGGACCATTTTTATACTCTTGATGCTAAAGTGATAGAAGCTCCAGAATCATAAAACGAAGTTCCAGAACCGGAAAAACCAGTTTCAGAATCTGAACAACAAGCTAAAATATAACAGCAAGAAGTCTATACAGTAGACAAAGAAGACAGTATAAAACAATGGCACCAACGCCTTGGACACTTAAACGAAGCGGATTTAAAATATATGGCTTCTCACGAAATGTTGCGAGGAATGAAAAACCTAAATGGAACATTAGGGATGTGTAGCACATCCCATCTGGCGAAAAGTACGAAAGTGCCACACAAAAGGTTGGAAAACATCAGAAGTAAAGATATCTTAGATCTTATTCACTCAGACGTATGGGGACCAGCTCCGGTGAAGTCTCTCGGAGGAGCGAGGTATTATATCACATTCGTAGACGATAAAAGTAGATATCTGAAGGTGTATCCAATGGCTAGAAAGAACGAAGCTTTCGCATGTTTTAAAAACTACAAGAAATACGTGGAGAAAGAAACAGGGAAACAACTGAAAGCAATTAGAACAGATAACGGATTGGAGTATGTGTGCAAGGAATTTGATGAATATTGTCAAGTTGAGGGCATTAAGCACGAACGGACAAACACCTATTCACCAGCTATGAATGGCGTAGCTGAAAGACTGAATAGAACCTTAATTGATATGGTTCGTTAAATGCTGGAAGAGGCTGACTTACCACCCACTCTATGGGCTGAATTGGTTACAACGGCAGCATACATCAAAAACCATACAAAGCACGCTAAACTAGGAGACAAAGTACCATTAGAGATCTGGATGGGAAAGAAGCCTAGCTCTAGACACCTGAAACGTATAGGAAGTCTAGTATATGTACACATACCAAAACAACAAAGAAAGGATAAATTCCAAAAAAGAGCGAAGATGGGAGTTTTGATAGGTTACGCCTTGAAAACACGGGGTCATCGTATTTGGTATCCCGAATCAAATAAAGTTGTAGACAACATGCACGTGAAGATTGATGAATCAAAACAGGGAAGAAAACTTATCAAAACCAACAATGATGAAGAAGACAACAACATCATCATACAGTGGAATTTGGGTGAAGATAATCATGATCAAGAGAAGTTTGAAGTCCAAAATGACTCTGTAGAAGATGGCAATGATACCATAGAAGATGTACAAGACTCAATCGTGCATGTAGAACAAGACATACAACCAGCAGATATACCGGTCGAAGCAACAAGACCATCCATACCAGAAGGTTGGCGACGTGATGTAAAGATCAGAAAAAGTGGGCAAACCAAGGGAGAACATGATATATATTACTATCCCCCGAATGGACCAAGGTTAAGATCGAAACCAAAAGTTTTAACATATGCTCAACAAAATAATCTAACACTGGATATCGATGCTTTCGATTTTTCGAGAAATTTATCCAAAACGAAAGTAAGCACGTTGCTGACGTCCATTACGGATGAAGACATATCTGAGGTATATGAAGCTTATTGTACAGACATAATTATTCCAAACAATTACAAGGAAGCGATCTCATCAAACGAGAGAGAACATTGGCAAGCTGCAATGCAGGACGAAGTCGATACCTTGGCGGAACGTGAAGTCACAGAAGTAACTGAGAAACCAAGTTACAAAAAGATTATCGGTTGTCGTTGGGTATACGCCGTGAAGAGAGACGGTCAAGGAGCCATTATAAGGTATAGAGCTCGCCTCGTAGCACAAGGTTTCTCTCAAGTAGAGGGTGTTGACTACGAAGAAACATTTTCGCCGGTAGTCAGTTGTAGCCTCATACGATTCTTCATCGCAATTTTTGTCATAAACGAAGGATGGGTTCATCAGCATCTTGATGTGAAGAACGCATATTTATATGGACAGCTAGAACATGAGCTTTTTATGAAGCAAATTCCCGGATTTGAAACCGTTGATTCAACCAGATTCTACTTGAAACTTAAGAAATCGTTATACGGTTTGGCACAAAGCGGTCGACAATGGCATCGTGAACTTGATAAAAGTTTCAAAGAACTTGGAATGACTAAGCTATCCGCTACGAATTGCGTTTATTATCTACCTGGAAAAACGTTAATATTGGTCTACGTGGATGATCTGGTAGTTCTTGCCAGAACGACAATGATTCTGGAAGAGGTGTATCAGATCTTGTCCACAAGATATCACATAAAACAACTTAGACCAATTCAAAGACTATTAGGTGTTGAATTCGAAGTGGAACAAGATGGATCAATGAAACTTCATCAGGCGAACTACATTCACGAAGTCTGCAGGAAATTCGGTATCACAACAGAAGAACCGGTTAGTTTACCAATTCCTCCATCAATAACATTAACAAGAAAGGATTGTCCGGTGACTACGGAAGAAAAGGAGAAAATGGCAGATATACCATAGAAATCTCTAATTGGATGTTTGCTATTTATTGCTCAGAGGACGAGACCAGATATACTGTTTGCTGTAACAGCTTTATCGCAATATAGTAGCAATCCGGCTTACTCTCATTGGATGAGACTTCGGCAGCTAACTAGATATCTACTCACGACAGCCAATATTGGATTAAGATACAAGAATAATTTGGAAACAAATCTGACAGTATACAGTGATAGCGATTGGGGATTTGATATTGATACAAGGAGGTCTCAAAGTGGATATGTAGTATTCATTGGATCGTCAGCTATCTCATGGAGATCAGTAAATCAAAAATCAGTATCCCTATTGTTGTATTTGTGTGCACAAGCACCTTGTTCTGGCTTGGATAAACACACACGTGCAAGGTGTCCCTTCTTTCCACATGCGCTGCATTCTGCATCAACGTAACGACAAGTCTTTGTGTGATGTTCGTTACTTCCGCAACGATAACATCTGCCGTTTCTCCGAATTGGAAGTGCAAACTGTGCAGACGAAGATGATTTGTCGTTTGATCCATCTTTCGGTTTCGCTTTCTGTGGTTTTTTCCTTTTGGTCTGCATTTTTGTATTTGTGTAGTTAAGTGTTGTTGGAGTTTCGTGGGTGACATTGCGTATCTCCTGAGCATCTCTAGCTGCTATTTCTATTGTTTCAGCTATTTTGACAGCACCGTCCAAGGTGAGAGAATCTTCTTCCAAAAGTCTGTTTCGCATTTGTTCGTGTTGTATTCCCATAACTAGCCGATCCCTTATCATTTTGTCACGACCGTTGTTGGTCTCGAATTGACAATGTTCAGATAAGCGTCGTAAATCAGCAACATAATTTGCTATGGACTCATCGTTTCTGCGACTTCGACTGTAGAATTTGGCTCGTTGGGTAATCTCTCTTGGTGTAGGATTGTAATGCTTGCTCAATAATGCCACTATCTCAGTGTATGTTTTATCACCTGGCTTGTGAGGAACCATCAGATCACGTAACTTTTGATAAATGCGCGTTCCAACGCTTGTAAGAAGGATAGCTTTTTGTTGTTTATCATCAGTTATCAAATTTGCTTGAAAGTAGAGATCTAATCTTTCCGAGTAAGTGGTCCAAGATTCGGCCTTAGGATCAAATTGTTCGCAATGACCATAATACGTAGAAGTAGCCATTGTCCTGGTAGATTGTGCGTAGTAACAAAAGAATGCTTACTATATGGTGTGAGGCGGCTAAGGCTTAGCGTAGACTTGTGACCAACGAAATGAGAGCTGAGAGGTTAATTATACGAATCTGACTGATCCCATCTCCGTCGCCAATTTGTTGTATCGTGTTGGAATTAAATGTAATACGTGTATTTGGTTTAACATCATTTTAATTACTAAATCAACAATAAGAGTTATAAGTGGTTCGGGTCAGTCAGTCGTTGCGTAGTAGTGTATTATACTCTGGTCCCTAACGATACGTACATAATACTTCTGGCGGTCATAATCTGAACTAGGTGTAACCGCGTTATTTAAACTACAGATATGACACCTATCGACTATGGCCGCCGAATTTGTGGCAGTATCAGAGGCAACGAAAGAAATTCTTTGGCTTCTACCAATGTTGACTGATCTGAAGTCCTTTAACATATCATTTGAGCAACCAACACTCTTTTGTGATAATCAATCGGCAATCTACTTTTCGAGATATAACGTCGAAAATCAAAGAACCAAACACATCGACATCAAGTATCATTTCATACGAGAAAACTTAGAAGACGGACTATTTGATTTGCGTTATGTTCCATCGAAGTTAAACCGGGCCGATATTTTTACAAAATTGTTGGACAAAAATAGTTTCCAAAACGGTGTTAAAATGTTAAATTTACGTTAAGTTCAAATAGGGGGAGTGTGAAAGATGAGCTTATAAGTTAAGGCTTAAACAGATTTGAACTGAACTGAGATTAGGATCGTTGGCTGTTAGGACTTTTGATACAGTCTAGCTTTTGACCCAAGGGGGTTAGGAGTAAACAAACAAAATAAACCCACGCGTTAGTCATTTGTCTTTTGGTACGTGTTAGGGTTAACATGTTTCTTTCATTCTTTAAATAAAGCATTCATTATTGTTACTTAGACATTCTTATTATTTCTTCAAATCGATGCAAATTAATAACACTAATGATGAGGGAACTATTTATCGCGTATATGATCTGGTTTAGTAACCTTGCTCCAAATGTTACGATCTTGGGAAGAATGACGTTACACTTGCCCCAGTTTGTGGTACACTTCTCTCGAAGAGAAGTATTATATACTTCTGTCATTATGAATCGTAGATGTAAAACAAGTTTAGTACGCTACATTCGTGTTACGTACTAAAAAGCTTAGACAAAGTACAAGTTTCATTGTTAAGAGAGAGTCAGTGGTTGAGTCAAAATCACGCAAACAAAGTAGCGCGAAACAAGTCGTAGCGGCAGGACTTGAACGTTGGAAAGTTTGTCTGTCCTTTCGAGGCTTCAATAGAGCTCAAAAGCGTTACTGGATCGTAGGGTTCATCGCTTAACAGCACTCTATTCTCCGTTTCGAGCCTCATAAACGCGCTTAAAATTTATTAACTTAATTTCAAAGGAAAATTTGGTTTCGAAAACCGCCTAGATGATGTTGCGCACCAGAATGTTAACCGATAAAATCGGTAAGAAAGCCACTCAAGAACTATAGAACCATAATTTTGTAAAACTATAATAGACATTAAAGGTGGAATTCATAAAGGTCGGACGCAACGCAATTTAGTACAGGCGAGGGCAAGCGTCGTGCGCAAAGGCGGGACGTTTGCGCACGCAATATTAGCGTCACAGTGTCATTTTTAATTTTAAAATAATTTTGAGAAATCAACCTATTTAGAAAGTCCTATTTTGTTACTCTAGCTCAAATAGGAACAAAATGACAGCCAAGTGAAAATGTCCAGAGACTTTTGTCCGGCACTGTACATAGTCGGATTATCTCTTCACATTCGCAAGTCACAACTTCGTAAAATCCTTTTATAATTCCTAAAACGTCATTCTTGAGCTTAACACCACTATTATTTCTTTTCATTGTTGATTTATTCGAAAATGTGACCCATCCACTGTCATTTTATTGTATTTATTAATTTTTAACTGTGTTATATCTCTTTGTAGTATGAGCTCCAGGGCAATTTTTTCTTCATTTGACAATTAAGCGGTTTTCCCTAAGCTATGTTTATATGTTCTCGTAGGGGCATTTTTTGTACTTTTAAGTAAGATATATCCTTTAAGGAATTCCCTCATAAAATCCCGAAAAAAAGGTACCTCATCGTCGAAGGTATACTGAGCGAGTTCCTCAATTTTCCCTAGAATGGACATTTTCCCCCCAATTTGTTGGGGGCCATTCTGCGTACCGTGGTAGAGTTTCAGCAATTTACCACTCATGTTCTCAAATTGAAAACATGACACTGACCAAAGGGGCCCCCAATTTTGAGCAGTCTCGTGAATGTGCAGTAGCTGGTGAATATTGTACGACTTAGTTTCAATACCGTATAGTCTACTAAATTTCTGAACAAATACAGACAAGTAGCCAGCTGCTTCTTCAATCATTTCTGGAGTTAAATTTGTGGAAAGCAAAATGGAAATCCCAACCACTAAATTCAACCAGTGCTTAAAATATTTTTCAGGTGGATGTCCTTTGAGAACTACAGGTGAATAGAACAAAAGCCAAGAGCGCCATTCATTTGCCTGCCACTGTTTTCTATCATCAACAGAACGAGGTGTGCACGTAATTACATCTGGTGGTTTCATACCAAGTAGTTGCGAGTCTATTAACTTTCTCGTTTTTCCGTTCAACCATAGACCCATTACTGATTTAACAACCCCTTGGCAAACACAATGCATATAGTCAACTGCGAATCCACGAACCACGTCAAAATGATTCAAAAGACTCAAAATTGTGAACCTTTTAACCCCGTTGACTGGTTTTGCACCAATGCCTTTCAGTATAACAGTTCTGGCATCATTTTTCATTTGGGATATATCCCTTTGTTTACATTCTTTGAATTCATAAATGCGACAATGACCATTTCCGGTTTTAACACTTTTTCCTTCGTTGAACACTCATATTTACCATTATATTGAGTAATATTTTGAATGCAACAACGAGCAACCGCGTCGCACACGCAAGCACCAGGAAAAACGCTTATTTTATCATTTCTTCCATTATGATGATAGGCAAGTCGGGCGCTTGACAGCTTGTTCATTTGATCAACGAAAGGTTTTACGAATGAATTAATTTCAGGTTTTCCTTGTCCAAACCAAAGTGCAGCCAATTGAACATTTAGTGCTATATGGATCTATTTCATTCACTACGAATATCAAAGTTCGATGAGTGGAAAACGGATACTCCATCTGTATTCTACGTGATTTATATATCATTTCTCTCATGGGAAGTCGGTTATACACGCTCCCACATTTAAAGCTACACGAGTCTACATCTTTAATATTTTCAGAGCCTTGGTCCCTTTTTCTCAAAATAGGTCGAATTTGCTCCTCAATGGGAAAAACTAGAAAGTAGTTCGCAATTTCAAGGGCTGACTCCACAGAGCAAATGGTTTCGCAAAATTTGCATTCAGAATTGAAGATTCCTATATATGCGTTGCAAGTTTGACAATAAAGATGCAAAACAAATTGTGCTTTTGACGAATCGAAGTGCTTATAAAACAAATATAGTGTGCTTGGGAGTTTCGAAGTAGCAGGTAGAATTAAAGAAATAAGTTTCAATAACGCGGACGTACATTCTTTTCAGAGCTTAAATCTCATGATAAAGACCATTATTACTGGTTTATTCTGTTTATGGCTGACATCCGCTTCCGAATATAATTTTTCGTCCTACAATTATTGACATAATTATGAAACTTTTCCATTTAATAGAGGAAACCCGAGTGAGTTTTAATTCCTTTACTAATTATAAGATCTGTCTGTATATGTAACGAAACATTACGGAAATAGTATATTGTAACGATTTTGAAAATCAAAATAAGTTTAGATTTCTTCAATCTTTTTGTATAAATGAGTCAGACAAATCACTTAACGCCGTGCACTTAAAATAGTTCATGTGCACGCTATAGTTAGGGAATCAATAATAAATCACTTGATTTTCCTTTTCGCTATCCCTTTAATAATTAAATTCAGATAAAACATTCTGGTTAATTCGAATTTTTGCTTGATATAATCATGGTCCATAATAGAATACAGTATAGCTAGCACTAACTCATATTTTCCGTTATATGTGCTCGTTTCCGCATGAAGAAATAACTTACAAGGTTGCAGGAGTTTTCTTCTTCAACATCATAGTCATCCAAATCATTTCTGTCAGTGTTCTTGAAAATTATTTAAATTTCATTAGTTGAGGCGAGATCAATGGTTTACTAATTAAATTTTCAAGATACACTTTCGTTCTTTGACTCAGAGTAATCACTGAACGATACATTTGATTATAGTTCCGAGTTTTCTTGATGAAGAGCGCTTTCAGCTTCAGAATTATGCGTGTGAAGGTAAACTTTCACAATTTGTAGACTGTCCTGCATTATTATCCACTCGTCTTCTTTTATTTAAATTAAATTCAATGTCTATTACGTTCAAGGGCTCACGTTCAATATCAGATTAGATATGTCGGACTCGTTTTGTACAGTTAAATTTATGGTAGATAAACTTTCATTCGTACCAGTGCTATTGCTTCCACTATCATCAGTATCACCGAATTTTTTTTTCTGGTTTCTATTTTCACTATTTAGCCTGTATTCTGTTCGTCGTGGAATTTCTATTTCTAAATCTATATCTATATAAATATAAGTCCTGACTGACACTCAACGCCCAGACCTAACCGCTTGCCCTAGAAGGCTGAAAATTTGCAGAAACGTTACTCATAAGTCGTCCCCGGTTTTACCCGGTTTCTCCTTTTCATCAAAACTTGGCATGGTTAATGGTAATAGTATAGGGCGCTGTCGGCTAACTGTGTAGGGGTAACCGTTGGCTGCTGGCACCAGTCTAGAAACCAGGGAATGAACCCTTCTGTGTAGTTTGAATTAATCTACTACAAACTTCAAAAATGTATGTATGTAAACCAAAATGTTTATTCTAAATAGCGGTTATAAATAGTAATTAAAAACGTAACTGTTACCTAATAAAAATGATTGCAAGATTGGTCAACCTGTTCATTGTTCAATAATTACCGTACCATAAGGTGCCCACGGATATATTTTGAACAATCACAGAACAAAAGGTTTTAAGCGAACCTAGAAATAGCAGTTTTACCATGAAAACCCGATTCATTTTTAAATTTAGCCTTTCTTCATTTGAGCCTTAAACCTAGATTAGCTGCAATTAGTCAGTTTAAAATTCAATAACTACCATAAGGTATCCAGGGAAATACTTTAAAGGAACAATAATAGATACAATTGGTTTTAAGCGAATGTATTTTAATCCCCTCTTTTACGATGAAAAGCTGAAATTGAATAATTAACTCTTAATTTTCCTATTCAATCCCATCTTTTACGATGAAAACGTGAAATTGAATAATTTCAATTCATTTTTTCGGAATTGTTATTATAACATGCTTGAAGTTAGTGTAGTGTACGATGTTCAATGGGAAAGGCGACTTCGACTGCCTGCTTTTATAATTTTTGACCTATGGGAATGGTAAATGTGATATCCGGTATATATCCATATATATCTCTTAAATGGGCATTCGAATAAGTCTTACCCTTGTTACTTACTTGTTTAGAATTTCATGAAGATAAATAAAGTGAAAAGCTAAAATTTAAACAAGAACCAATTCAATTATATTAGTTTACTGTAACCAAGCAAACATAAACGAAACTTTCGTAAATTCATGTTTGAATGCTACAGTTCAACTTTTTGACATTCACATTCACAAATAAAACTTTGTGACAATAAACAATTAACAGACGTTCTAATTTATAATAAAAATGTTTAAACTTACTTTCATTAATGATTATTGATGAAAATTGGTTGATAAAACTCGATTTATAGTAAGAATATTCACACAACCGCCGCTGGGTGAAGTCGTGTTTTTCGGCTGCTCCAATAGGCCTAGGCTTAGCACTAGTTTTCAATAGTTTCCCATATTTTAATGACTATTTTAATTATTTTACTCAATTTTATTTGAAATTCAAAAGAAATATCGATAAAACGAAAAGACAAGGTAACTTTAACCTATTTAAAGTGATTTTAATCTACTCAACAATAATCAAAGATGACGAAGAACTGTACTAAGGAGTGTAAATACGACGGGGGTGACCACAAACACGGGTAAATGATCCACTGCGGATTCTGCAAGACGTGGTTTCATCTGACCTGCATTAGCCTAACTGCCAAGACCATAACTCAAGGATCATTCTGGATATGCCATTCATGTCTGCAGAATCTAATCGACGGGATACAACATACGGAAGCGCAAAAAGACTTCATGGTAGAGTTCAAGGAATTCAAAGACACTCATCTGGGTTCGAACACTACACGAGTTAAAGCAACAAAAAACTGAAAGAAAAGTTGGAAACCCTCGCCAAAGAAATAGCTTCAGTGTCAAGAACTTTAACAGAACGCAAGACCGAGTGCGAAACAAATCTTGAATCTCATATCTCAACCATTGGGAACGAAATAAAAGCGGAAGGATTGATTCGTTAAATCAGTCTCTAACAAAACTAGAGGAGCATAAGGCCAAATCAAAAACAAGAATCCCCTATCCAGGTGTGGCGATATATGAAAACCCCGACCTGTTCGCTATTGGGGAGTCAAACGTACGACAAAACCTAAACGAACCACAGTCTGATGAACAGAACAACCAACCAGTGTTATTGAGGAGCGATAAGGGAAAACAACCTCAAAAGCAATTCAGTAAGAAAGCATATACTGACGTATTTATAAACGTTAGCGGCGCACAATCCACACTGAATCCAGCAACAACTAAGATAAAAAAAAGGCCAAAAAACTAAATCCAACGCTAGCCAAACCTATGGATCGATGCCACAAGATAAAGCTAGTTTGTGTTAATTAAACATCTTGACAAAATCAACTGATTTCTTCATTGGAAACTGTAGCATAGACTCAGATGTCACCAAGGTAAAGCAGTATCTGGAAACTCAAGATATTGAGGTCAGCGCTATTCGGCTAACAAGACAGTCAATAGAAGATACTGCAAACAAGAAATGCTATATCCTGAACACAACGACAACTGAAGAAGAACTACTAAATCAGGACCGGTGGCCAGCTGGAGTATCATGCCATAAATTAAATGATGGCTCAATGACAGAATTAACGACAAATAGAAAGATCTGGCGTAAAAACACAACGGCAAGTGCTCTTCAACTCTCACATTCGACAGACCATAAATATCACTTAGGCAATTGTCCAAAGAATGTCACGGCGGAAGATGTTGTCGACCATCTCCAAGAATTGGGCATCACAAACGTCAAAGTCACCAGAAGGGAAACAGAATTATCGCGTTGGAAGCAATCATTCATCATAGAATGTCCGACAAATCAATACGAATATATACTCAACCTGGACAATTGGCCAAACTCTCTCCGTATCCAAAGGTTTAGGGAGTCTAGAGTCAGAGTACAAAAACCAGACGAAGTCTGACCCCCAGGCCAAACAAGCAAACAACAACTCCCGGTAATTAAAAAATTAAAGGGACTAAAAATTGCACATCTAAACATAAGAAGTCTAAGAAATAAAATAGACGAGATCGAATTCTTAATAACTTCCAACTCCATTGACATTCTGGGTATATCGGAAACCTGGTTAACAGATAAAATTTTAGACATTACGTGCAATTTCAATGGATACGTATTCATAAGGCAAGGCAGGAATACAAAGATTGGTGGTGGCCTCTGCTTCTACTATAGGAAGAATCTTCCAATCACTTTGATCAATCCCGACAAGATAATAGCTAACTCTGGCCTTGAGGCTATGTGGATCTCAATTAACTTCAAGCGTTCCAATACCCTGTCAGTTGGGGTAGTCTATGTCCCACCCGGTCCGGAGGAGCACCAAACTTTTAACCTTCTCCGTGAGCAGATAGACGTAATACTTGGAACTTCAACAACGACAGAATTGATAGTCATGGGTGACACTAATTGCGATCTAATAGCTAAACCTTTAACTAAAAAAACGAAAGCCCTATGCAAAATTATGTATGACTTCAAGCAAATGATAACCACACCTACCAGAATAACAATCGAGACAAGTACACTTATCGATCACGTCTATACCAACAACCCCGATAGAATTGTCGAAACTAAGACAATATCATGTGGAGCCTCCGATCATGATTTGACTTACGTCATCAGGAAGATAAAATGCCCAATAATAACCAAAGAACTAAAAGAAATAAGGCAATATAGGCGTATGAACACTGACCACTTTGTCTGGGAACTTCAAAACCGCTTAAACAAATGTTACCACAACTTCAACGAGCCAAATCAGGGCGTAGAAATTCTGACAAGGGAAATAGTTGAACAACTAGACGAACACGCTCCATTAATTAAAAGATTTATCCCTACGACTACGGCACCATGGATCACTTCAAGCATCAAACATCAAATGCACATTAGGGACAAACTAAAAACTAAGCGTAAACAAGGTGGTGCACATTATCAGGAGCTGTACAGGACGCAAAGAAATTACGTTAACAACTTACTAGCTAAAGCAAAAACAAGCTACTTCAAGGATAAGCTTCGACAAAGGCCTGCTGGAACCAATTTCTGGAAGACCTTAAAACCATATATTAAGGGCAACAAAAATGCTCTATATATTCAAAGCCTAAAGATCAACCACCAGGTTATCGAATCCCCACGTGACGTAGCAGAAGAACTCAACAACTTCTTCGTTAACATAGCGGACAATCTGTTAGCAACTCAAAGCATCTTAAACCAACCAACTCCCGGAACTACCACAATCTCAAAAAATACGACCCACAATAGAAAAATAGAAGCATTCCAGCCTGTCACAGAAGACACCGTCTTCAAAATGCTCAAAAGTTTAAGACCTAACAAAGCCACCGGTCCGGATGGGCTATCACCTTCTTTAATTAAAAGCATATCAGCTATTAGCTCAGGATTTATTGCAAAAATAATAAACCTATCATTATCCAAAGCTATCTTCCCAGACAATTGGAAATCTGCCAAGATAATTGCGGCTTATAAAACAGGAGATCCGCAAGATCCTAAGAACTATAGACCCATATCAATCTTAAACACTTTATCCATGATATGCGAAAAAATCGCCTTTGAAGAACTTTATGAGTTCCTTGAAGAACAGAACCATCTGTATAAATACCAATCTGGCTTCCGGCGTGGACACTCAACCTCCAGGAAACGATATTACATAACCTAAGCCAAGACAAATACGTACTGACGACATTCCTTGATATGTCAAAAGCTTTCGATACCGTTCAGCATAAGCTTTTGATCGCAAAAATGCAAGACATGAACATTGGAGGAAGTATGCTCAAGTGGTTTACATCTTATCTTAGCGACAGGGAACAAGTCGTATATCATAATAATCAACGATCCAGACCTCTAAAAGTCCGTCACGGTGTCCCTCAGGGCAGCGTGATGGGCCCTCTATTATTCAATATCTACACAGCAGATGTCCACACAGTCCTGCAGCATTCCGTGGCTAACGAATATGCGGACGACAATGCCATTATTACTGTGAACAAAAACCTAAACAACCTGATAATGAACGCTGAACAAGACCGGAAATTACTAGAATTGAAATTGGGAACCAATGGACTAATTTTAAACAAATCCAAAACAAATTTCATTATATTTTGCCCTAACAAGGCAACAAGTCTTCACGCTGCAGGGATAACCAGCATATATGACCACACTATAAACCGTGTGAACCAATACAAATACATTGGTCATTGCATTGAGGAAAAACTGAGCTGGGCTCACCACATTGAACAGACGAGGAAGAAGGTCAACACCCGTCTGTGGCTGTTAAGGCCACTACAACGTCACTTAGATTCTGACACTCTAAGACTATTATTCAACGCATTGATAAAACCAATAACCGATTACGGTAATATATTCTACCATCACGCCAATCCCGGAGCTCTGGTGAAATTAAGTATCCAACATAACGCGTGTGCCAAGTTTATCGCAAAGACTAAGAAACGTTCATCCGCAACCATTGCACGTAAAATCGCCAACATTAACAATAATCAGTTCAACTACGAACTTGACCTATTAGTCTTAATGCACAAGATCAAAAATTCGATCCTGCCAGAATATATTTCTGATTGGTTCCCTAAGCACACCCAGAACAATCATACTAGGGGCCAAGCAAATAACTTTTACCAAGAGGCATCTGCGAACAAGTTTCGTCACAAAAGTACTAAATTTAATGGCATCACAGCATGGAACAGACTGCCAACCGAACTCAAACTGGCTAAATCACCCAGGGAATTCAGAAACCTAGTCATTAAACATTTAAAATCAAAAGACCCAAACTAAAATAATAAATGACATATTGTTTTATCTCTACATATTTTAATTTAAAACGGACTGCTATGTAAACAAGTCTAACGACTTATAGACTGATCCTATTAAAAGCCTTTATTATTATTATTATTATTATTAACTCTTCACCAAGCATCCATAATGGGATTTTTATCTAAGCGATTGATACTTACATGAAAACCCTCTACATTCTGCTTAATTAAAACTAAAAATTCATTTTCGCGCGGACATGGTAATGGTGTTAGGAAAATTACTTGTCTCTTTTTTAGTTTTTCAAGCAGTCGAATAGTATTCATTTTCAGGTTGGTCATGGTTATTGATTTTTTTTCAGCGTACTGTAAAAATTTTAAGTTTTATTAGTAACACTTGGAAAAATGCCAACGTTTTTTAACTCCATGTTTCCAGGGGACAAAATTTTTTGGCCGGGAATGTTATTATTCCTGAAATATCTTCTATTGTGGAAGTATATCTAGCATAACCTATTACTTGATTCCTCTTATTAAGCCGGTCCTCTCAATATAAAAAAGGACTTGGTTTGCCCAAGCCTAAAAAACAAAACGATAAGAGTTTTTTTCCAGTTGACTGAAGCGCGGATATTTTATTTTTCTATATAATTTTAAAGACAATCCGTATTTTACTACTCTTTAGAATTTAATTCAATCTCCTGATTTTACTGGTAATGGATTTATTTCCTATAAATTAATTGAAATAAAAAATTACTTATCTCAGATTTTTCATGATAAAATGGAATTGTTGAAAAATCTGAGATAAGTAATTTTTTATATCAATTAATTTATAGGAAATAAATCCATTACCAGTAAAATCAGGAGATTGAATTAAATTCTAAAGAGTAGTAAAATACGGATTGTCTTTAAAATTATATAGAAAAATAAAATATCCGCGCTTCAGTCAACTGGAAAAAAACTCTTATCGTTTTGTTTTTTAGGCTTGGGCAAACCAAGTCCTTTTTTATATAATATCTGTTCCTTCAGTCTGCATTTGTATTAATCTATTATAAAACAATTTCTTGCCTGAAATGCGGAATTTTTCACTTCTAGGACGAGGTTAAAAATGGTTCTACACTTCTACTAATTCTTATAAGATTTGGCTCACAATTCGTTTTAGAACCCGAGCTTTATAGTCAACTTCAAAACCAACACCCTGCCACGATTTTTAAACTATCAAAGCCGTATCTTTTACAGTCCACTTTACGATTGCAATTATCCATGACATTGCGTTCACTGCCCTTGTACGTTTACAGTGAGTGGCACCGTGGCCAGTTATTTTAATTAAAATACCTAGGCCACAGGTCCAGTTTTAGAAAAATCCTTATTTCCAACACTGATCCATCTATCCTTCAAGCTTTTACAATCACCCATTGCATAGACTCACTCAATAGTCTTCCTAAGCATGGATTTATAATAGAAGCTTATGCTTCCTTGATATTTCACTCACCTTAAAACGCGCACAACATTTATTCCTCGTCTGAAATAGTACCAGCCTGGCACGCGCGTTTGTGACGTAGAATTTGAGGCAAATTCAGAGGGGGGTTGAAGTTTTTCACGTGATCGAGTTCTAATTTTTAATAGCGCGCGCGAAAATATTTTTAGAAAAGGGCGCGCGAAATTATTTTTAGAAAAGGGCGCGCGAAATTATTTTTAGAAAAGCGCGCGCGCACGCGCGCCGAAAGAAAAAAGTTTGCCTCAATTTCTACGTCATCAGCGCGAATTTTTATGATATAAATGTGTTTAAAATCAAAATGCCTTACTGAAGGCTACAGTGAAATATCCATGAAGCGTAAGCTTGTATTATAAATCCATGGCCTAAGTAAGCCAACTTAAGCCTTGGTCGAAACTAACATCTAAAATATAAATTAAAAAGGTATCTTAAGTATAGAATTTCAACCGAGACACATAATTAAACGAAAATTAGACCCGACAGAGAAATTTTTAATAAATATAGTGGTATATTTATTGAAAAATATCAAGTTAAAGTTTCAAGGCGGTGAAATGGCAAATTAGCGTCGTCTACTTTAGAGTAATGGACAATTAGCGTCGTCTGCTGTAGAATAATCTTTTGAGGTACTTACATTTTTAATTAAATTAACATACTTAGACTTAATTAATTTTCATGAAACTTGAAAAAGGCACACCTTGAATAGTTACTTGTTAATTTGAAAGTATTCCGAAACGTAACTTCGCTTTAGTTTTTAAATGATTCGATGTACAGGAGCACCAAAAACCCCATGTTATTCCTATGGGAAAATCGGCGAAAATCTTTCATTTAACATTACGGGAGGGTGTGGGATCTTATCTAGAAGGGCCTACCGGCCCTCTAGAATAATTACCAGCCACCAGCAATTTAAATTAATTACTAGCCACCGGTAATCTAGCCTAATTATCAGCCACCAGTAATTTAGCCTAATTATCAGCCGGCGGTAATCTAGCCTTATTATTAGTCATTGGTATTCCGGTTTAATTACTAGCCACCGATAATCTAGCCTAATTACCAGCCACCAGTAATCTAGCCTAGTTACGAGCCACCGGTCATCAAGCTTAATTACCAGCAGTCGGTCATCCAGCATAATTACCAGCAGTCGGTCATCAAGCTTAAAGGGATACTTTCTTTTAATTTCATTGCAATCGATACCGTTCAGCATAAGCTTTTGATCGCAAAAATGCAAGACATGAACATTGGAGGAAGTATGCTCAAGTGGTTTACATCTTATCTTAGCGACAGGGAACAAGTCGTATATCATAATAATCAACGATCCAGACCTCTAAAAGTCCGTCACGGTGTCCCTCAGGGCAGCGTGATGGGCCCTCTATTATTCAATATCTACACAGCAGATGTCCACACAGTCCTGCAGCATTCCGTGGCTAACGAATATGCGGACGACAATGCCATTATTACTGTGAACAAAAACCTAAACAACCTGATAATGAACGCTGAACAAGACCGGAAATTACTAGAATTGAAATTGGGAACCAATGGACTAATTTTAAACAAATCCAAAACAAATTTCATTATATTTTGCCCTAACAAGGCAACAAGTCTTCACGCTGCAGGGATAACCAGCATATATGACCACACTATAAACCGTGTGAACCAATACAAATACATTGGTCATTGCATTGAGGAAAAACTGAGCTGGGCTCACCACATTGAACAGACGAGGAAGAAGGTCAACACCCGTCTGTGGCTGTTAAGGCCACTACAACGTCACTTAGATTCTGACACTCTAAGACTATTATTCAACGCATTGATAAAACCAATAACCGATTACGGTAATATATTCTACCATCACGCCAATCCCGGAGCTCTGGCGAAATTAAGTATCCAACATAACGCGTGTGCCAAGTTTATCGCAAAGACTAAGAAACGTTCATCCGCAACCATTGCACGTAAAATCGCCAACATTAACAATAATCAGTTCAACTACGAACTTGACCTATTAGTCTTAATGCACAAGATCAAAAATTCGATCCTGCCAGAATATATTTCTGATTGGTTCCCTAAGCACACCCAGAACAATCATACTAGGGGCCAAGCAAATAACTTTTACCAAGAGGCATCTGCGAACAAGTTTCGTCACAAAAGTACTAAATTTAATGGCATCACAGCATGGAACAGACTGCCAACCGAACTCAAACTGGCTAAATCACCCAGGGAATTCAGAAACCTAGTCATTAAACATTTAAAATCAAAAGACCCAAACTAAAATAATAAATGACATATTGTTTTATCTCTACATATTTTAATTTAAAACGGACTGCTATGTAAACAAGTCTAACGACTTATAGACTGATCCTATTAAAAGCCTTTATTATTATTATTATTATTATTAACTCTTCACCAAGCATCCATAATGGGATTTTTATCTAAGCGATTGATACTTACATGAAAACCCTCTACATTCTGCTTAATTAAAACTAAAAATTCATTTTCGCGCGGACATGGTAATGGTGTTAGGAAAATTACTTGTCTCTTTTTTAGTTTTTCAAGCAGTCGAATAGTATTCATTTTCAGGTTGGTCATGGTTATTGATTTTTTTTCAGCGTACTGTAAAAATTTTAAGTTTTATTAGTAACACTTGGAAAAATGCCAACGTTTTTTAACTCCATGTTTCCAGGGGACAAAATTTTTTGGCCGGGAATGTTATTATTCCTGAAATATCTTCTATTGTGGAAGTATATCTAGCATAACCTATTACTTGATTCCTCTTATTAAGCCGGTCCTCTCAATATAAAAAAGGACTTGGTTTGCCCAAGCCTAAAAAACAAAACGATAAGAGTTTTTTTCCAGTTGACTGAAGCGCGGATATTTTATTTTTCTATATAATTTTAAAGACAATCCGTATTTTACTACTCTTTAGAATTTAATTAAATCTCCTGATTTTACTGGTAATGGATTTATTTCCTATAAATTAATTGAAATAAAAAATTACTTATCTCAGATTTTTCATGATAAAATGGAATTGTTGAAAAATCTGAGATAAGTAATTTTTTATATCAATTAATTTATAGGAAATAAATCCATTACCAGTAAAATCAGGAGATTGAATTAAATTCTAAAGAGTAGTAAAATACGGATTGTCTTTAAAATTATATAGAAAAATAAAATATCCGCGCTTCAGTCAACTGGAAAAAACTCTTATCGTTTTGTTTTTTAGGCTTGGGCAAACCAAGTCCTTTTTTATATAATATCTGTTCCTTCAGTCTGCATTTGTATTAATCTATTATAAAACAATTTCTTGCCTGAAATGCGGAATTTTTCACTTCTAGGACGAGGTTAAAAATGGTTCTACACTTCTACTAATTCTTATAAGATTTGGCTCACAATTCGTTTTAGAACCCGAGCTTTATAGTCAACTTCAAAACCAACACCCTGCCACGATTTTTAAACTATCAAAGCCGTATCTTTTACAGTCCACTTTACGATTGCAATTATCCATGACATTGCGTTCACTGCCCTTGTACGTTTACAGTGAGTGGCACCGTGGCCAGTTATTTTAATTAAAATACCTAGGCCACAGGTCCAGTTTTAGAAAAATCCTTATTTCCAACACTGATCCATCTATCCTTCAAGCTTTTACAATCACCCATTGCATAGACTCACTCAATAGTCTTCCTAAGCATGGATTTATAATAGAAGCTTATGCTTCCTTGATATTTCACTCACCTTAAAACGCGCACAACATTTATTCCTCGTCTGAAATAGTACCAGCCTGGCACGCGCGTTTGTGACGTAGAATTTGAGGCAAATTCAGAGGGGGGTTGAAGTTTTTCACGTGATCGAGTTCTAATTTTTAATAGCGCGCGCGAAAATATTTTTAGAAAAGGGCGCGCGAAATTATTTTTAGAAAAGGGCGCGCGAAATTATTTTTAGAAAAGCGCGCGCGCACGCGCGCCGAAAGAAAAAAGTTTGCCTCAATTTCTACGTCATCAGCGCGAATTTTTATGACATAAATGTGTTTAAAATCAAAATGCCTTACTGAAGGCTACAGTGAAATATCCATGAAGCGTAAGCTTGTATTATAAATCCATGGCCTAAGTAAGCCAACTTAAGCCTTGGTCGAAACTAACATCTAAAATATAAATTAAAAAGGTATCTTAAGTATAGAATTTCAACCGAGACACATAATTAAACGAAAATTAGACCCGACAGAGAAATTTTTAATAAATATAGTGGTATATTTATTGAAAAATATCAAGTTAAAGTTTCAAGGCGGTGAAATGGCAAATTAGCGTCGTCTACTTTAGAGTAATGGACAATTAGCGTCGTCTGCTGTAGAATAATCTTTTGAGGTACTTACATTTTTAATTAAATTAACATACTTAGACTTAATTAATTTTCATGAAACTTGAAAAAGGCACACCTTGAATAGTTACTTGTTAATTTGAAAGTATTCCGAAACGTAACTTCGCTTTAGTTTTTAAATGATTCGATGTACAGGAGCACCAAAAACCCCATGTTATTCCTATGGGAAAATCGGCGAAAATCTTTCATTTAACATTACGGGAGGGTGTGGGATCTTATCTAGAAGGGCCTACCGGCCCTCTAGAATAATTACCAGCCACCAGCAATTTAAATTAATTACTAGCCACCGGTAATCTAGCCTAATTATCAGCCACCAGTAATTTAGCCTAATTATCAGCCGGCGGTAATCTAGCCTTATTATTAGTCATTGGTATTCCGGTTTAATTACTAGCCACCGATAATCTAGCCTAATTACCAGCCACCAGTAATCTAGCCTAGTTACGAGCCACCGGTCATCAAGCTTAATTACCAGCAGTCGGTCATCCAGCATAATTACCAGCAGTCGGTCATCAAGCTTAAAGGGATACTTTCTTTTAATTTCATTGCAATAAATCCCTATAAGGTTAATTTATTTCGATAGATAGACAAATAAGGATTCCGAAAATATATATGTTTTTATATTTTAGTTTAATTAATGATTTTTAAATTACGATTAAAAGGTCCAAAATGCTATTGTTTTGCGATCATGAGGACACCTGGTGATACAGAGTCGAACCACCGAAAAACGTTTCTAGTTTGTCTCTACCAATTTCGACTTCATAAGTCTCTTAGGTTCCGTAGTGTTTTTCCTACTGGTAGGGGGATTCATTCTGTGAGCGCAGTATGATACAGATTGACGGGAGTGACAGAGGCTCGAAATGGTATGACTGCACACCAAATTCTTCTACTTCAGAAGAACTACCCTCAGATTCGTTTATTATAAATTGTTCCGAATTTTCTGAATCCAAAGAATCAGAGTTTGAACTTCAATCCTCAGATTCAGGACCGGAATGATCAGAAATACTTTCTCGTCTGACATTCTTAAGCATATAAGCAGACGACGATTCACCAGGCAAGCTGACCTAGATTCTCGTTCCTACTACTTTTTACTCCTAAAACGACAGTTTTCATTCCAACTACTAGCAACCAATCAGAGGCCGAACTTTACCTACGTAGGTAATGGGTTGAAAATGGTGGCCGATTTTAAATCTGGCGTTCAAAATTTTAATTTTTATTCACGTTTATTTTAATTAATAAATGTTTCTCGCGATTTCTACTGACTCCCATGTTTTTAGGGGTGGTTAATTTATAGAAAACCAATGTTAGTTTGACCAACTCAGATAAATCCGATTCTATCCCTTTAATTACCAGGAGTCGGTCATCTAGCTTAACTACCAGCAGTCGGTCATCCAGCATAGTTACCAGTAGTCGGTAATCTAGCTCAATTACCAGTAGTCGGTAATCTAGCTTAATTACCAGTTGTCGGTAATCACCTGAAATCACTTTTATTTTTAGTCTCAAAGGCCCTTGGTAACTTAAAATATTAGTGTGGGGGTCCTTTTCCAATTTAACTTGTTAGCTCGCACAAGGCAAGTTACCCTTGTTTTTCAACCACCACGAAAATTAGAAAAAAAATAGCTTTATAAGTGCTGTCATCGTAAACTGACTCTTCACAATGCTAAAATTACGCAGATTGGTATGGTTTTAAAAATTTAAAATTAAACATACTTAGACTTAATTATTGTCAACGAAAATCGTGCAGCGCCTAGTAAAATGTTGTATTTTTCATTTAAAACCCTTTTCAAGTCTGGCAAACGTATAGTTAAGTCTATAAGGTACTGGACAAAAAGGATGTTCTGGAAAAAAATCCCATGTAATTTCTATGGGAAATATCGAGATTTTCGTTAAAAGGGCTGATTAATTTTAAGCAAATGAAAACCACCCTTAGCAACTTTATTTTTTATAAGTTAAACTATAATGTGGATCACTTTGAAATTTTAACCACATATTGAGAACCCGAATTGTAGTTCTGTGGAATTTTTTCAAAACATTTAATACAATACAAAAAAAGTTACATCCAAACAAAAAAACCTTTCTTATACATTAAAGTCAGTATGAAGTCTTATCTAAGAGAGCTACCGCTCTCATAGAATAGCTTCAGAAATAAAAATTATAAATTGATTTACTTTTTAACTTTCTCGGAACAAGTTCAGATTATCCAGCACTTTTTAAGTTCAAATAAGTAGATGTTCGTGTTCAACACCATAAAAAATGAAATGGAAATTAACATTAGGGTTAACCTTTTTTATAAACGTTTTCATAATTTTAAAATAACCAAAACAAAAAAATGCATTGATTCTTATTAATATGAAGTTCCTGAACAAGAATATCGACTTCATTTTGTTTAAAAGAGCGTGGTAACCCACACTTATACAACTTTTTAAAATTTGCAATACCAATAAACATTTCCGAAAAACGAAAGGGATTCTGGCGAAATGATACAATGTTCATGAAATTCCAACACCAGCACTTATGAAGTATTCGCTTATGGTCGATTTAAATTTAATATAAAATCTACGCTAAAAGTCTCACCCGCTCAAATTTATCAAATTAATGTGGGTGCTGCGGGACCATTTTAACAAAATGCTCATGTGCACACACGTTTTGGCGAATGAATGTTAGCGTTCAATTATAATTTCAATTGTGAAGTCATCTCGAGAGCCAAGCCTTAAAAACACCGCCTTAAGCGGAATGAGTGCCATAGTAAAATGTGACATTTGTAAATGAAAAAAAAAATTCCGCGATTGTAAGAGGCCGATTGTGCCTATCATGCAATGCTATAACTGAAGCAGCATGGGTACTTAATAACTGTGTCGTTTCCTCCAGGATATAGTAAAACATTATTTAAAATGATATTTTGATTATTTTGTTTTATTTCTAGATTGGTAACGGACTATTTTTACGGTTTTACTCCCTTTAACTACATATTACTCATGCATTTTGATATAAAGAAATGGTTTTCTACTCACAACTATTAGTGGGAGATATTTGACGGTCCCAAAACAGTACAGGTGAAGGAAGCGTGGATGGTTGTGTATGAAGGATTGTGGATGGTGTATTGCGGATTGCAAGATGGAGGATGAGTTAACGGCTAAGATGGAGCCTGGAGGGTTGTGTTTAGGAAACTTTGAAAGTGGGAGGTTAAGCACTTTTGATTGACGCATCCCGCTCTCTTTTCCTCGAGGGGTTTTTGAAGTGTTTTTATTGACATGTCAATGAAGATTGTACGTTTCTCGGGTACCATAGGGTGAATTATGAATTAAAGAATAAACATAATTTTGATATGTAAATTAGATTAAAATTCGAACCATTAATTTCTCTAGTATTAATTTAAAGGCTAAGGGCTTGAATCCACGGATTGAATTAGGGGAAACATAACATTATCCAAAAAACCCGATTGGAAAAATTAACACTACCAATAAAACCCGGGTTAAAGCTGTACAAACCCATGACCTTATCAACAATAATGTACAGTGAAAGCTATGATGATTAAGTCAATAAAAAGTATAAAAAGCCGAGAACGCGAGTTAAACAGCCATCACAATTCGAGTAAAGTTCGACGACGAAGGAAAATCCAACTAGTACAATGTAAGAAAAGTCTTTTATATCGTACGCTTTTTCTTTAAAATGTCCATGTAAAATCCAAAGAGGAGAGAAAGACGGAGGGAGAATCAGTAGAGGCAGCCGTGATCCATGCATGGTGAAAACGGGGGTAAATCTAAGGTACACCGCGGCGCCTGAGCGCAGCTTTCTCGCGCATAGTTGACGTAGGGGATGACAGATAAAAGGCGAGGAGGTCAATACCCCTATGCGCAAAGGATGTGCGTCCCGAAACTAAACGTACTGAAAATTGTTTTTACTACCCTCCTATTTTCCCATTTTTCGGCGGATTTTATATAGCGCGTTTCTATCTCCCTCTCTATCTCTCCACTTTGTAAATGAAAAATAGCTAATAGTAATTTTTCCTTCGTGGTCGCCTGAGAGGGCTCCAAGGTTGCTCCATATTTTCGTGTTACGTCACAACTCTAGTTCGGAGGACCGAATGTAGTTGCTCCCAATGAAAGACAAGAGATTCTTCAGAGCGGTTTTGTGGAGCGTCGTCTGGTAGTCTCGTCGCGATTGTTAGGCAAAGGGCTAAATATTTTGAGAATTATTATGGCTACGTATCATCATGATCAAAGTGTTTTTTGAGTCTTTTTATTGTAACGATAAAAACGAAATACAAAGACATGATAACGGAGAAATATTACGCATCGTAATCAAAAATGGTAAATTCTTTCTTAATTTTGTTTCTGTTGGAAAAAGCTTAGCTTGGCCCGCTTGGGTAGAATTTATGAGGCTTATAACCTACAATTTTACCAAGATTCAACAAAGTTGATTATTTACATGTATAGAATAAAGATGGAAATCATGACAATCTTTTTCTAGATGCCATGAGTAAAAGCCACATTTTCTATTTTATAAATGTATTCTGATTTATTGAACACGTTATTATGGTAATTATCAATTTGTCTCGACATTGTAGATGAACGATTCTTAATGACGTTCAGTGATAAGCAACTAAAAGATTGTGAACTTATCAATTACCAGACCAAACCTTCCTTGGCTACACAACAACCATCGACATCTAATAGCATTTCGTCACCACAGCCACTGACTTCTAATAGCATTTCGTCACCACAGCCACTGACATTTAATCGCGTTTCGAAGACAGCATCGACCCAGAAGTTTTAAGAGGTGTTACTTGTTTAGAAATTGCTGAAAAACGCCCATCAGAAACAGTGGCTATGGATTTTGCCATTATTCATTTTCAAAAAACAATTCTATCATTATTTATTTAAAAAAGATGACATTGTATCATTATTATTTATTTTCCAAAAAAAACCTAAAAGACATTGTATCATTATTATTTTCAAAACAGAAATCAAAAAATGACATTATATTTTGCCATTATTCATTTTCAAAAAACAATTCTATCATTATTTATTTAAAAAAGATGACATTGTATCATTATTATTTATTTTCAAAAAAAAAATTAAAAGACATTGCATCATTATTATTTTCAAAACAGAGATCAAAAACGCAATTTGTATCATTAGTCAATACTTATTTTCTTTAAAAAACACACATTCATCGTTATTAGTTTTCAAAAAAGACAATCACAAATTTCAAAAACAAACAAATTATATCAATCATTATTTTTCAAAAATAAATCACTGATTTGGAACAATAAACGTGTCATAAATCGTTATTTATTTTGAAAAAAAGTATCAAAGATCAGTATTTGATTAAAACAAAATGGCATTTGAGCGAAAGATATAACGTTGTTTATCTGAATTTATTTTAATCTATCGCAGATTATTTTTCTTTTCGCTTCCCACGAGCTAGTTAATCTTTAATCCGTTCATTTTGATGTTCGACTTCTTCAGGACAGGGTCCTGGTAAATTATCATCCGTTTCACTATCAGAACTATAATCATTGCTACCAGAAACCGATTGGTCTTTGTGATCTATGCAGAGATTATGCAATACACAACATGCCATAATAAATTTCGACATCCGATTTACTCCGTGAAAATCTATCCTTGTTAATTCATGAAAACGTTGTTTTAAAATACCAAAAGTATTTTCAATTAAAACCCTAATAGCACAAAATCTAAGATTGTATAGTTTTTGTTTTTCAGTTAAGAGGCCTGGAATCGGGGAAGGTTTTAGAGGCCATTCTCTTGAAGGATAGGCAACATCTTCAATGATATGATATTCATTAGCACACAAATTAGGTAGTTCTTTGGTGATAAACGATAGCTTAAGAAATCTTGGGTCATGAATTTTGCTGGGTATGCCCGTAAAAACATCAAGAAACATTCTATTTGAGTCACAAATTCCTTGTAACGTTATTGACGCCATGCCATGCCTATTAGTGTATGTTGATTTAATTTTGTGAGCTGAATTTCTTGTGCTGTTGTAACTACCATCAATACATCCCAGAATACCAGGAAAAACTGCTAACTAATCAAAAACGTATAACATTCAATAGTTTTTCAAAATGTGTAGAAATATAGTAAATACGTCCTTAAATCTTGTTCAATTGTTTCTTTTTCTTCTGGGGCTGATGGAAATTTTATTATCGTTGGTGCAATCTTGACTAAAAATTCTAGCACACGGTTAATAATTCTAAACATCGACGTTTCAGAAATGCCGAATCGGCCAGTCACATCACGCATACAAGATTTCTTTCCTGCAAACCTGGAAATTATCCTAGAAGTTTTAATATAAAATTAAAATATGAAAACGCTTTCAAGGCACAAAAATACCACAGAAACGCAAAAATGTGGGTTTCAGCTATAATTGGGTTCATTCACTGGAAAGAATTCATATCCCTCAAAACTTGCAATGATTGAAGCACAAGTATCACGTTTAAAACTAAAATTCCTTCTAAACTATGTAAATACCATAATTACACAAATTAGTATATATCATCAAGAACGAAGTCCGGATGGTATCCTGAATTCGTTCTCGATATCATAAAGCGATGCTAGCGTTTCATTTAATTGATTAATCAATTACCATGAATTATTTACTTCTTCATCCGTATACTGTTCGGTAGGATTTTACTTTATCAAACTAACCCAACCAACACTTGATTCTGATTAACCAGACCACGGGGAGTTCGAAACAAATAGTGAAAAACTCTAAACCCGCCGCAAGTTGGTCAAAACGTTTTAAAAAATTGCAGGTACTTACCGCCATTAAGACCGCTGCGCGCCTAAACGCATTCTGTCCTCAATCTTGTAAAACTACTAGGGGGGAGGGTAAACATAATAAACAAGGACTCGCGACGGAAATATAGCAATGAAATTTTAACCAAACGCTGAAACATTTACAATTCTCATACCAGGGTGGAAAATTATTTGAAGAAATTCCAGTTTTAAAAATAAGCAAAATAATATATTAATATAATAATATTATGCCTTTTCCAAAATATTATTGTTTATCTTCATTTACTTCCAAAATAATATTATGCCTTTTCCATAATTTGTTGTTTATCTTCATTTACTTTCGAAATAATCTGCGCATTTTAGCAAAATATCGTTGTTAACTGGCTTAACCCAAATCGGTTAGAGTACTTGAAATTGAAGAATTGAATAATCTTCGCTAGGAGATCATTTGGCCAACATTGCCTATATCTCGTTTACAAAACTAAAATTAACATACATATGAAATATAAAGGAATGACTAAATCAAGGGGTCAGACGCTTGACTTTTTTATGTGCGGGATTCTGAAACGCTATCCCTTCCTTAGAAATAATTCTATTTTACCATTTTTCGTGCGAAAGCGATCTACCCCACGGAATAAAGTGTTCGAACTTTTGTACTTACGAATAAGTTTTAGACTTATACTTTTTCTTCCCAATGGTTTTTTTTTTGCTATGTTTCGCGCTTTCAGTGTTGTATGAAGATGTAAACGGTCGGCAAACATGCTCATTCCAGTCTAAAACTGATAAAGCTTGCCGAAGCGAATATGATGTTTTGTAGTATATACGTTTATCAATGTACATTAAAACAGTATTGTTAAACTTTCGGTGTAGTAGGTGTCACGACATTTTACATAATCCTCCGCGTTCACGAACAATGTGGTATTTTTAAAAAAAATCACTCAGTAGCCTTTTTCTACAATTACACTACTTGATATGTCAGAGTCTTTACAATTGGACGCCAGATCGCAATTTTCAATGTTCAACACAATTAAGGATAAGGGCTCGTAATTTTTCCGCGCAAAAATTAGCATTATTTGTTGTACTCTGATCATCCTTAGATCTAATAAATTTATTGACTGCAGTGTTTCGATCATGAGCGTGGTCAATAACGATGACGCCTTTACTACCAAATTCTTCATAAAGTTTGCTTGTTCCAATAGCTTCGTGCTTTTGGCGGGAGGTTTCCATACTTTTCGCGACATGCACAATTCCAATAACTTTCTGGGCATTCTTTCCCAAGGCCATCACGTCTAATTTATAAGAATTTTTGCGACACGCGTGTCTCGCGTCGGTTTCAATGTACACTCTCTTATAAGGCGAAGTATCCATATTCGGGTTTGCCTTTGGTTCAGTTAATTTTCTTCAAAGAGAGCCTCGCTCAAGGAATGCATTTTCGAGAGATCAACCACAGCTTCCACTGAAGTTATCATTTTTTATGATGTCTCTATGAAAATTTCCAATCTTGGAAAAGGTAGAACTTTTCTGGATTGAATTTCGAGCATTCTTGAACCGACGTTAGAGACAAATATCACCAAGTTGACTATATATAGCTATTTCCGAGCTTCTTAGAAGTGCAAAATTCGAAAACATGGTTTTCGTCACATTCACAATAAAAAATTTTTGCAAAGCCAGTGTTTTCGTTCTTTATCGATAACGAGCCTTTGCAAGTACTTCCGTGAAGTTCCATATCTTGCAAAACTAGGAAAAAAGAGGTTGGTCCGTTTCTAGAAATAGCTTGCTCAAATGAGGTTTTTTTGTTTCGTCATGGTTACTCTCGGAATGATTTTCCTCTATCGTAGGAGTTCGCAGTTAAATTTAGCGCATTCACGGACTCGAAGGAATGGTTGAGTGTGGTAAATTGCTGGCTAAATTGATGAAGCACCTTTTCTCTCTCCAATTAGAAAAAAATAAGCCATGCTTTAATATCTGTGACAATGTTAATCCTTTAATTTTGTTTCTTGCCAATGGGTAAATCGTCATTAAATTTCTTTTTCCTGGATTTTATTAAATTAAATTAAGGCCAAAAAATACAGATTTTTTGGAATCGCCCGCCGGAGGGATTCCATTTTATTATTGGTTGATAAAATATCTCACACTCAGCGGGTGTCTAAGGGTGATTTTAATAATTGTAATTTATGAGAAAAACTTGGTTTTATACCCTTCGACAACCTAAAAACAACTAAAGTCAAAATCTTAAACTTCTTTCTATGGCTTTAATATTTATTATAGGAAAGTCTCAAAAACTATACTAATTTTAATCAAAACCAATCATTACGTTTATCCTAACAATTGTGCTACGACAAACGCTCTACAGACGCCGACAATATAACGGAAAATAATATTAATAATAATAAAATAAACAATTCTGTACTAAGTTCAGCTTTGGCCACTTTTAATTTTTTTAATCCACCTTATTCCCTTTCGCCGGAAGTTAGGCTTAGCTCGGGATTCATGGGGGTGAGTAACGGGAAGAAATTCGTCTGTCGTCTGCTACAAAAGCCAAAAATATGTACTGTAGCGGACGACAGACCAATTTCTTCCCGTTACTCACCCCCATGAATCCCGAGCTAAGCCTAACTTCCGGCGAAAGGGAATAAGGTGGATTAACGACCAAATTAATTCCAATAATGTATTACAAACCACTAATCATGATTAAAAAGCCAATTTGAACCTCTTGAATGCCTTTCTAAAACATTCGCCCCCCCCCTTTGGCTAATTTAGATCAAATTAATTTTTAAACGATATTTAAAAGTATTTTAAACCATTGTCAAAATTTAAAAAAAAGGCTATTTTGAACTTTAATAGCTATAATTTTAATTTTAATTAATAATGCCTTCATCGCACCTAGATCTCTTTAAATGACACGGCATAGGAATTGGTTGTTAAAATACGAAGAAAAAACTAATGCCGTTTCCCATGGACTAATTTTGTTGGGTAGAGAGTGAAAGATTCCTTATTAGTGAATTAAAATACAGCTACGTCTCCTTAAATAGTGCTCCTTGGAAAACGGCATCAGCTTCCTTTAGGTCCGCTTGAGGGCGCCCTAGAGCGTGGTAACGTTTTTTGTCGTTTACTACAAATTTGGAGGGATTCGCGCGATGCCGTCACTAACGGTTTAGCTTTGGAGACGACAAGTTCGACAACAACAGTAAGAAAATCAAAAATGAACGCGTTAAAAATTGACAATCTCGTCGCGTTAAAAATTGACAATCTCGTCGCGTTATTACTTAGCCCGGAAGGGCTCATTACGGAGCGCGCATTATTTAAAGCTGAAGAAATCGGAGTTAGAAGCTTACAATTATTAAAAAATGAGGTACGTTAAGGTTAAACTTTACTTTAGCTTGCGCATTCAAACGTTTTTCAATAGGGACTTGCAACGTCAGGCTACTTTCCACTAGTGCTAAAAACATACCAGGAGGAGGGGCTTATATAGCTTTCATTCTGTTAAAAAAAACAACAACTGTAAGACAACCTATACGAAAGCAACGTGCTGAGGTCCCAGACGCCAAACAGATTCTGACCGGAATAATTTTTTCCGCTCTTCGGCGAGTGGTAGTCTGGTAGAGCAGAGAAAATTAATAAAGGGAGTGGACGCTTCGCGCCATCTAGGTTTTCATCCGATAGAACACTTTCACTTTTTATTTCTGTAAACCCCTTTCAAGTTCCCCCCCCCCTAATAAACACAAGTGACTCAATGGTGAGAACAGAAATTAAAGTCTATTTCATTAAATACTTTAATGACCATTAGAGTCGGGATTACTATAGTGTTTGGAAACGTTTGATAATTATTCTAGAAAATTAATAATTCGTTTTAATCATGATTAGTTATTTAAATTTTATTAAAATTGAATTTCTTAGAATAGGCCAAAAAAATCTATATTGTGTCAGGAGACACTGATAATTAAAATTTAAGCGTTTAAATTGTAATAATGGCCTTTTTTAGGGTGCCTAAGGGTACGAAAATTTTAAATTGGCGTTAAATAATTATAAAAGATGTTGAATAAGCCTATTTCCTTGATAATTAGTCGTTCTAAATCGATTGTTTTGATTAATTTGCTCGATTTCCGCGAAAAACACGAATTTGATCGACTGACTAAAGTACAGAATTTTGCTATGACGGAAATGACCCAAATGGAAAAGGTCAGGAATGAAAATGAAAGGGTCAGGAATGAAAATGAAAGGGTCAGGAATGAAAATGAAAGGGTCAGGAATGAAATGAAAGGGTCAGGAATGAAAATGAAAGGGTCAGGAATGAAAGGGTCAGGAATGAAAATGAAAGGGTCAGGAATGAAAATAAAAGGGCCAAAATGATAATGAGAGGCTAGAAACTGAGCGAATTCAAGCTAACATATGGCCGAAGCTTTGAGAAGGTTGGGAGAAAATCTCAGCCAGAGAAAAAAAGGATTAGTCTGTTTTGTTTTTTATGACATGCTCAAGTGCAGCATAATCCTGTACATATTCATTTACTTAATGCCGTGATAGATCGTCAAAACAACGTCTCTCTAATTTATTTTATTATTTTCAATGCTCAATTGGGCATCCACTTTTATCTTCACGGCATTTATTTTTCATGTTCACTTTGGCATGAACTCTTTCCAATTACTATATTCTCCATTGTCATTTATAGATTGTACTCATTGCAGATATTTCATTGACCTCTTTTCACAAGCACTCTTTCCATTCTATCATTATTATTATTACAGACGACGCGTTGAGTATAAGTTCGCCGCTTCACGAGCGGATAAATATCG
>JAEQBA010001253.1:38635-60382 GCA_019434445.1 Phalangium opilio
TTTCGTGCATGCACTCCCGGCAATCTGTCGAGCCCTTATCCGTAACGCAATAAATAGGATTAACTTAATGATTAGTTTTAATGAAGATTAGTACGTGATTGATATGGTATTTGGAGAACTAGCTTCTGTATTTTTTAAACCATAAAAGTCGAATATTTATCATACCTGGATTTAGTAATTTTGAGGTTGCCAAAAATGGAAATAAACGTGTACCTCATTAATTATTTTAATTACAATTATGTTGGAATCGGTATTGTGTTACTCTGTTAGGAGACCTTAATAATTAAAATTTACGCGTTTAAAAGTACAGAATTTTGTCAAATGGCCGTTGTTTTGAGGTTACCTAAGGATAGAAATCCAAGTTTATTCATAATATTAGTTTAATTACAATTATGTTCCTAACCAAAAACGAAAAAGAAAAAAGAAAGGATTGGTTTGGTGTTCGGAGAATTTTTCAATAAAATTAAAGCGTTTACAGTGTAGAATGGCCTTATTGAGGGTGCCTAAGGGTGCGAAATGCTTAAAAAGACGACGAACTTATTCGATGTTTTGAATAGGGCTTTTCCCATCATGATTAGTTATATAAAGGTTTATTTTAAATAATTCACACTTAATTAAGAAAAAAAAAAACTAAAGTACAGAATTTTTTCAAACCCCGCTACGCGCAGCTTCAGCGCCTTCTGTCTCTAATTTCTCGAAGTACGCCCGTGCCTAAGGGTGATTTTAATAAAATATTGATGAAAAAAAAACTTTAAAAGTTTAAAGAGGTGTTTTTTAATAATACTATTTGTTTATATTCAATTAGCTAAAACAACTTTCCGGGGATAATTAAAAATATAAAAGGGCCTAAGAGCTGTCTAAAGTACAGAATTTTGGGCAGCGCCAAGGGGCCTAAGCCGACTAAAGTACAGAATTGTTGGGCGGAGTTAAGTGCTCTTACCGCCGTCAATGAAAATCGTTAATTTTTGAAGAATTTGTTGATTTGAATGATAAAAAGCTTAAATTCGTAACATTTTCATCATTTTTTAATTATAATTTATTGTATTTTACTCCCCTTGTCTCCTTGGTGAAAAAACGTTTAGGAGGAAGTTTCCTCTCTACCGCCGTTTCACCCGACTGTTATTTAGTGATTTCCGACCTTAGGCAACCTTAGGCACATTCGACTTTTTCTGTACTTTATTCCCGCCCCGACGAAAGCGGAGCTGACGACGAAAAATGCGACGACGAAGGCGGAGCTAATTTTCCGTTTCATGTCTCATAAATGGATGTCCGTAATTTTTGACCCATCATAGATGGCGACAAAATAAAAACGGCGATGCGAACAAGAGTCATAAACACTATTCTAAAATTCATCGAAGACAATGATTAAAATCCAAGCTCTTTATTTAGTTTCTTCCATAGCAAATAAAAATTCACTTCATTTCATTGTTTTACGTGTCTGGTCTATTTACAACCCTTCAAATCCCATTGCCAATCAACACTGCCAGGCCCTTCAAAGTATTTCGCGTAATTGTCTCTGATTGCAGCGACTTGTCGACTATAATTTCTTGCGATTTGTGCCCCTGGTTTTAGAAATCTGTTAGCTGGATCATTTTTTAATTGCTTATGCCACTTTCCATTATCAACTTGCCCAGTTTCGTAACCTATGGCATTAGCAAAGTCATTTGGGCAGTAATGTGTTTTTAACCAGAATTTCTTCTTCCATCATCATGAAGTTGTGTAGCACCACACAGGATTTGATTACTTTGTCATCATTGTATGGCTTCAACATAAGTGGCCTTCTGAACACTCTCCAACGAGTAGCCAAAATACCAAAAGCGTTCTCACTACACCTCCTATAACAAAAATATTAAAAATTATTTTGAAATTAATTCTAGAACAAAGCAATTGGTTATGCTCGACAGGCTTATTTTACAAGAATCGCAATGAGCGTTTACAAGGGGTAGGTAAATAATTAAAATGTACTGGCTCTACTTAGCCGAAAATTGAAAATTATTTGGGAGGTTGTAAGACGGCCTTCTCGAGAATAAAGCTTCATAAAATTGGTCACCAGTTGGAAGGCATCATCTCCGACAAGCACATAAGGGGAAATATATTGGAATTTGGCAGAATGACTGGATGTGGAAATCCAGCTTTGTTATTTTCCACAGCTTGTCCAAATGTAGAAGACCTGAAAATGCCTCCATCGGAGTGGGATCCATAGCCACCGACATATACGACAAGAAACCTGTATTTCGCATCTACCACTGCTATCAAAACAATGGAGTTGAAACTGCCAAAATAGCCATCTTATTAGATATATTTCCATATTGAGGGAAATTCTGCTTCAGCCGTTCTCCAAGACGTTTCATTTGGTTGCTACAATTAAAATTACATGATAAATAGCAACATTACCCAAAATGACGTAGAAACTAGCTATAAATATTTCCCTTAATACAAAGGCTGAAAAACCATCCAAAGGATCTCACACGTCTCTTTAATGATATTATGGGTTTTCGTTTTTCCAAGACGAAAGGCGTATACCATTGTATCAAACCCACCTCAAGTTGCCAAAAAACTGTAATTGATAGCATCTAATTACATTCAATTTCATGGTCACGATGACAGCGAATAATCTACTTTTATGTTAAGTTTACTGTAGAGTGATATTGGTTTTCGACCAGGTGGATTCTTTTGCAGATGAGGCCCAACTAATCGCAATAATTTACCAAAAAGTCCTGGTTCCATCCTCGTAAAATTTCAAAAATGCATCGGTTTTCTACCGTATTATTATCTCACTTTGGTACCACTGACCTGCCATTTAACCAAGTTTGTTTCTGATAGGCATAGTTGAACGTAGTCAATAAAAGCGCGAGAAACCGTGAGATGCAGCAAATATTGTATATTCGCTACTGAATGTTTCCCTTGGTGTTTAAAACAGCATATAAGGAAAACATAAGCAAGCGATATATTTTTATCGCTTTTCTTGCATTAAATCCAGAAGAAAAAACAAAATGGTTTTTGAAGTGCGGGTATAACAACTTTGTATTGTTCCTAGCGACTTCTCACGTGAAAGGTGATAACAAATTGACCACACAAATTATAAATAAAAATACCATTTCGGCTAGATAATGTATTATAATAATGTAATTGTTAGAAGTCATTTTACCATTAGATTTTATTTACTGAATTGTAATTGAAACGTTATTCTTGAACATAACTTAAAGGATACTTGTTGTATTTTCTTGAAAGGGAAATTATATTTTCTCAACAAAACCATATCACTAAGATCATCAGAAGCCTTAGCTTCTGTGGCAAAACTTTACTTTAGCTTGCTCATTTTATATACCGTTTTTTCAATAAATATCATTTCTCGGAGGTCAATTATATGATAATTAAATACATTTAAGGTACGGAAACTAATTTAAATCAATATTTTCCATGTTTTATTTGTAATTTATTCCCTCTCATTCCCTAATTCCCTGAGCGGCTAAATTTGCGCCTGTTTTTGTTATTAGCAATTTTTTTAACAGCATAAATTTACCCTTTTCCAAAATATTACTAAATTTTGTATGTATTTCTTAAAATATTACTAAATTTTGTATATTTTTTTCTCAAAATATTGGTACCTTTTAAAATTATTACTAGTAAGCATGGTTATTGTCACCTCCAAGAAATGTTAGTTGTGCGGATACTATTTTAATCAATATTTTCATGGTGGTGGCTGACCAACGCGAAGAAGTATCCCAGTTCCCAGATGTACCGAATTATTATGAAACTAAACTGAATTAATCCAATATGAAATTAAGTCCGCGTGAAATTTTAATTAGTTAAGCTCAATTTTTTGTTGTAACTTATCCGAAAAAATTTTATTTGGTTATGTTGGATTGGACTTGAAAGTCAAACTAGCGATAGAAAATACTGAATTTATATGAAACGCGAAAATGACTGAGTCATTAAATTTGACTATAATTTACGAGATATCACGAAGTGAGAATTTCCTGACTCAACTCCAGTCTTTGGGCCTTATTCCAGAGGAACCACATTTTAAGTGTCCTGAAAGTTGCAATTTCCTCAAATGAAATCAAAAGTCAACAGGCTAAATATACCATTTATGATAGCATCATTATAGACTTTAATCAATTTATGGATCCGAACAGTTCATTTGCTGATGGCCATGTTTAATCTTTGGGTAGATAATGTTGCAATTCATATTATAGGTAAGTTAGTTTCAGAGTAGGTCCACATTAGGTTTGGCCTGTGGCTATTCTGCCGTACGTTAATTTGATTGAGCAGAATACGGCCACAGGTGTGCTTAAGGTTAGGTTAGGTCGTCATTTAAGAAACAAGTTGGCATTAGTTCGTCTAGCACTATGATCGATTGGGCATCCTTATATAGGGAAGTTGTTTATTCTATGATTCTTAAGAAAGAGAAATTTGGAGGAGAAGGCATTGTAGTGCAAATTGATGAATCAAAGTTTGGCAAACGAAAGTATTATCGGTGACATAAAGTCAACGGCCAGTGGGTATGTCATTCCCTTTAGGTTAGATTAGGTTGGATTAGGTTATATATTATTAGAAATTTTAAGGTATTTGGTGGCTACTAATGTGGAACTGGTCGGGTTTTTATGGTCCCTGTAGAGAAGATGGATGGTGAAACTCTCTTGGGTGTTATAAAGGACTAGCTGTTACCCGCGGCGTCGCTCGCTTGTAATAAGAACTTCCATCAAAATGATATAAAAATGGGTAGATTTTACTGATAACCAATATTTTTGTAGCACCCTGGGAGCAAAGGCACTCTGCAACAAATTGAACCCAAAATTGTTACATAGAGAAGAACTTTTTCATTTCTGGGCGCCATTTTTTTAAGATGGCGGCGGATTGGAAAAATCTTTCTTAGTACGCGCCTACTACTTATGAGTAACGTTCCTGCAAATTTTCAGCCTTCTAGGGCAAGCGGTTTGGGCTGGGCGTTGATTATCAGTCAGTCAGTCAATCAGTCAGTCAGGGCTTTGATTAATATAGATATAGATTGGATTTTACCCGGAACAACTATTGTTTCTGATTTTTGGAAAGCTTTTGATTGCCTCGAAACTGAAGGTTATAAAAACTTGAAGGTTAACCATTCGGTGCAATTTGTTGATATTGTGGATGCAAACAAAAATTCACACTAATAGCATTGAGTCCTCGTGGAGAGCCACAAAGGCTTCAATTTATCCAGGAACAAGGTTATTTTGTAACTTTACATTTGATGGATATCGTTCATTCCATATAATATTGCTTACTCATTTTGTTGTTTGTCCACTAGAAATAAACATTAATTCCCATCTCGTATGGCGAAATATATGTTCATGAAGATGTGTAGGACCAAATCATTAGACCCAATCATAACTTTTTTTTAAATGGCCTGGGAACTGTATAATCCGTTTAACACTAAAGAAGAAATCCTTCCGATAAAACTCTGCAAATATGGATGATGAAAGCCATGAAAATATTGATTAAAGTAGTTTCCGCAACTTAAATGTATGTAATTATCATTTAATTTACGTCCAAGAAAATGAAAAAACTGTATTTAAAATGAGCGAGCTAAAGTAATTTTTTTCCGCTTCTGTACTTGTAGATACAGTAAGCAATAAGGTTTTAAATAATAAATAATATTAAATTTTAATTTAACTTATTTTTAATTGGCACCTTGACTTTCAATCAGTTCAGGGGGAAAATAGGTCAATATTATAATAATAAGCTATTATTTAAAATAATGGAGAAAAGTGGGATATGTGAAATTATTTTTGATTGGAATTGTTAATTAGTGGTCTCACTGACATTGACTATATGTAAATTTTCTTCTTGTTAATTTGTGTTAGGCTGTTGGTCAGCTTGAATAGGTTAGTTTCCAAATATTTTGAAAATAATGTTATGCCTTTCTAAAATATTGTTATTTATCGTCAGTTACTTTCAATTCCCAAACAATATTATGCCTTTTCCAAAAAGTGTTGTTCACATTTATTTAATTTCTGAAAAAATATTACACCTTTTCCAAAATAAATTTATGTTTACGTTTATTCAGTTCCGATATAATATTACACCTATTCCAAATTATTTTTTTCATCTTCATTTACTTCCTCAATAACATTACGTCATTTTGGAAAATATTGTTGTTTACGTTTAAAGACTTAATAAATTATAAAAAAACGTCTTGGTTTGGACCAAGGCCGAAAAAACAAACGATATGTGTGAGGTTTATCATTTGACTGAAGTTCAGATATTGCAATTGTTTTAGTTATTTTTATCCATTTAATCCTTAATCAATATTAAATTCAATCAACTGATTTTACTGTTTATCGATCCATTCCCTCTAAATTAATTGAAAAAAATATATATCTACGCTTTTTCAAGAACAATTACATTTTCCGAAAACATTTTATCATGAAATTAATTATTTTGCAGGGAGTACGTGTTGAGGTATCAACATAGAATACTTTAAATATTATATTGACTTTCTAATAAGAGCAAGCGAACTTTGACATAATTCGAAAGGAAGATGTGAATATTTAATCGAAATGCTACATTTTTATTGTCGACTCTATTAAGAAAAGATTGCACTGCAATTTCCCTCTCCGTGCTTTAGAATTTCTTGGTCATAACTCAGTCTTCATTTGAAACTTCACCACCCCTTTCTACATTGTTGGCGCTACTTTTACACCGGTTACGTATTACGCGTAATCATTTTAGCACGCTTAAAGACCATTTCGGAAAACACACAGGGGCGAGGCCACCATTGGGGTGTTCTCCCTCGCACCAAGGGTCACTGCCAGACGGTGCCAAAGTTCACTAGAGGCAGGAGGCTAGTCAACTCGCTCTGCCTATAGCGGTGCTACTAGGCGAGAGAGAGAGAGAAGAACCCAATGGCGGAATCACCCTTGTGTTTTAGTTGCTCTGTATGTAATTTCTAAAATGGTCTACTCACTTACAAATGTACACAAATTACACTGAGTGATCGGTCCTTCAGGCGCTAGCGAGTGACAAGCCACAACCACAATCATTCATGTACACGAATGTTTTATAGTTATAGGTTATTAAGGTTGGCGGGCAAGTCCGGAGAGTCACTAATGTGAAAAGGTTTCGAACTATATGGTATTATTGGCTGAGTGTGTTGTACGGCTCAGATAAGAGGAAGGGGGTCGGAGTAAAGTGTGACCTTCTTCGCATAACTGGTAATGAATAATGTGTATACCCAAATTATTTTCACATGAAATGAATATAACAAGTCATTGGTACTGAGAAGTATTTCTTTTTATGTAATCTTTACCCTTACCTTTGGTTATATCAGAAGTAAGATAAGGGACTTGAAGTATCGAAGTAACCAAACTCTTCACTTTGCGATGGAAGCGGCGTAAAATCGTCAAATTTGTTCGCTAGTGCTAGGCTCTATTACCAGTCCTACGGCACTTTAATTCTAGTCCCTTATCTTACTGCTGGTTATATTTATACCGATATCATATTTTTCCTGTGCTACAGAGAGCCACCTACTAAACGAAACCACACAGGATAAACATTGTTCCTTTGTCTTAAGAAGACGACATTAGTTTACAAATTAGTTTGAGAAAAAAAGTTCTTTATCATATTTTCTCGAACATCAGTCTTCTCAGAAACTTACTAGAGATTTAAACTTGTTTGGTGCAAACTTGGAAATTTGTTAAGCCAGCTGTAACCCTCAATAGCATTTAACTAAAATAAAGGGAAATCCTCCCGAGGGCCATAAAAAAGAATTTAAGACAACTTACGTTTGAATCCAAAAATAGAAGAAAACGAGTCTTCTATAACTTTATTAATAGCAAAAAGGGATTAACCCTACTGTAACATACACTTGACAGATCTAACGTAAAACATAAACAACCGCTCTCTTTGAGAGACGACTAAAGAGTGACTAAATTAAATAGAAAAATCACAGAAGATCTGAGAGAAGGAGGAGCATGTAGCATGGAGGCTTAATAACCTGCCAGATACAAGGAGTAGAAACTCCAAGAATCTGGCAGACATGCTACATCCCCCCCTCTCTTGGAACTGTGGTTAATACAAGAGAAAAAAGGGATACCCCGAGGTACCCAGAATACTTTGGCAGGGGTTATCACAAAAAGTTTTTTTTTCATTGCTTTGAGTGTTTTGCTTCCAATCGGGCTCGTCTGCGAGCTGCTCTTCGTTCCAAGGCTTCCTTACTTCGCCCTCCCGGGCAATCAGAAACGACGTGGTGGGCAGTTTTATGGCACCGCCAGCATGTATGGGTGCTACAGATGAGTGGATGCTTGGTATTAGGAACTTTCGAAGCTATAAGTACTTTGGAAATTCTGATGCGAGGGGTCCACCCCATTTGTCCGAAACGCACCCAAAATATGCTATCTTCGTCAATCGGACATACATCGGGACTCCAAGGTTGTCGAGGAGCTGAAGGAGGAGAAGCAAGAGAAGCGAGAGCATCTGGAGCAGGGAGAGAGCTAGTAATGGGAAGTGGGACAATATCAGGAACCTGAGGAGTCACGTCCTGGAGTGAAGAATCAGGGACGGATTCAGCAAGACGTAGCTCTTCTGTAAAACGGCGATACACCGTAACTGGACGGCTTTCTAGCTCATGCCTAGCTTCATGATCCGAAAGTTGTTCGTCGACTTCGAAGGAGCGTCGCTCTCCCGGTGAAACCATAAGAATGATTGGTATCTCTTGAGGAGGCGTACTGCAATCTTTGGTCCAGTGGGGACCTCCGCAATCGATACATGAAACGGGAGTCTTTTTATCCCTTTTTGGAATAAAGCAATCCTTCTGCAGGTGTGAGGATTGTCCACAATTTAGGCAGAAATCAGCGTATTTGGCGCTGATTTCCTGCGAGGAATCCAGTTTGGATAATTTTCGCTCCTAATGGAGGGTCGAAATATATGGGGCGTGAATGTTCCTTTCCTCCTTCGGCCATCTAAATATTAATAAAATCTGTCATTGTAGACAAAGACTGGAAAGTGTAAAAGATAAGGTTTGAAAATGAACTGCCTGAAGTAACAGATATTAAAATTTTCACTTTTGAAGACATCATTATAAAACATCAATTATTTTAAAAAATTCTTATCTTACTTTTTTCACCAAAATTACTTCGGGAAAGTATTTTAAAAAGGAACATGCGCGTTATTTTAAAAATACTACGGCTTTACATTTTATTTTTTATCAAAAATTTAAAATTAGGTAGAAAATTGACCCTATAATGTGAGAAAATCGTTGAGAGCTTACAAAATATAAACCGTATTAAAACTTTACAAAACATATTCTTAAATTGTAAAGCTTTCAAAGTATTAAATATTAACGTGCTGTGTTGCCCTCAAAGATCACGATCAATCTACAGATCTTTTCGACACTAATAACTAAATCACAAAGAAAAGGCCTATATTATTTTCCGCTTCGCAATATTTTCAATTTTAAAATATAAAAATTTAAACTCTTCAAGAGAAATCTTTTCAGATATCCAAGCATTTGAATCTCCTAGAATCAAATGTTAGTTGAAAGTAAAAGCAGTACCAAGCTAGTATCCCTTAAACCCTTCTTGGTGACAACTACTATTGAGGACAAAATAGTTGGTAAATATTGCTGAAAAATATTTTGGGAAAATGAAATTTTGGTGAAAAAAAGTAAGATAAGAATTTTTTAAAATAATTGATGTTTTATAATGATGTCTTCAAAAGTGAAAATTTTAATATCTGTTACTTCAGGCAGTTCATTTTCAAACCTTATCTTTTACACTTTCCAGTCTTTGTCTACAATGACAGATTTTATTAATATCTGTCACTTCAGTCTTCATATTAATTAAAATTCTTTAGAAAATATGGGAGAAAAAGTCCTAGGCCGTTGCGCGTCCATCGGTAATCTAGCTTAAATACCAGCCGTCGGTAATACGGCTAAATTACTAGTCGTCGGTAATGCGACTAAATTACCAGTCGTCGGTAATGCGGCTAAATTACCAGTCGTCGGTAATCTAGCTTAATTACCGGTCGTCGGTAATCTAGCTTAATTACCAGTCGTCGGTAATCTAGCTTAATTACCAGTCGTCGGTAATCTAGCTTAATTACCAGTCCTCGGTAATATAGCTTAATTACCGGTCGTCGTTAATCTAGCTTAATTACCGGTCGTCGGTAATCTAGCTTAATTACCGGTCGTCGGTAATCTAGCTTAATTACCGGTCGTCGGTAATCTAGCTTAATTACCGGTCGTCGGTAATCTAGCTTAATTACCGGTCGTCGGTAATCTAGCTTAATTACCGGTCGTCGGTAATCTAGCTTAATTACCGGTCGTCGGTAATCTAGCTTAATTACCGGTCGTCGGTAATCTAGCTTAATTACCGGTCGTCGGTAATCTAGCTTAATTACCGGTCGTCGGTAATCTAGCTTAATTACCGGTCGTCGGTAATCTAGCTTAATTACCGGTCGTCGGTAATCTAGCTTAATTACCGGTCGTCGGTAATCTAGCTTAATTACCGGTCGTCGGTAATCTAGCTTAATTACCGGTCGTCGGTAATCTAGCTTAATTACCGGTCGTCGGTAATCTAGCTTAATTACCGGTCGTCGTTAATCTAGCTTAATTACCGGTCGTCGGTAATCTAGCTTAATTACCGGTCGTCGGTAATCTAGCTTAATTACCGGTCGTCTTTAATCTAGCTTAATTACCGGTCGTCGGTAATCTAGCTTAATTACCGGTCGTCGTTAATCTAGCTTAATTACCGGTCGTCGGTAATCTAGCTTAATTACCGGTCGTCGGTAATCTAGCTTAATTACCGGTCGTCGGTAATCTAGCTTAATTACCGGTCGTCGGTAATCTAGCTTAATTACCGGTCGTCGGTAATCTAGCTTAATTACCGGTCGTCGGTAATCTAGCTTAATTACCGGTCGTCGGTAATCTAGCTTAATTACCGGTCGTCGGTTATCTAGCTTAATTACCGGTCGTCGGTAATCTAGCTTAATTACCGGTCGTCGGTAATCTAGCTTAATTACCGGTCGTCGGTAATCTAGCTTAATTACCGGTCGTCGGTAATCTAGCTTAATTACCGGTCGTCGGTAATCTAGCTTAATTACCGGTCGTCGGTAATCTAGCCTAATTACCGGTCGTCGTTAATCTAGCTTAATTACCGGTCGTCGGTAATCTAGCTTAATTACCGGTCGTCGGTAATCTAGCTTAATTACCGGTCGTCGGTAATCTAGCTTAATTACCGGTCGTCGTTAATCTAGCTTAATTACCGGTCGTCGGTAATCTAGCTTAATTACCGGTCGTCGGTAATCTAGCTTAATTACCGGTCGTCGGTAATCTAGCTTAATTACCGGTCGTCGGTAATCTAGCTTAATTACCGGTCGTCGGTAATCTAGCTTAATTACCGGTCGTCGGTATCTAGCTTAATTACCGGTCGTCGGTAATCTAGCTTAATTACCGGTCGTCGGTAATCTAGCTTAATTACCGGTCGTCGGTAATCTAGCTTAATTACCGGTCGTCGGTAATCTAGCTTAATTACCGGTCGTCGGTAATCTAGCTTAATTACCGGTCGTCGGTAATCTAGCCTAATTACCGGTCGTCGTTAATCTAGCTTAATTACCGGTCGTCGGTAATCTAGCTTAATTACCGGTCGTCGGTAATCTAGCTTAATTACCGGTCGTCGGTAATCTAGCTTAATTACCGGTCGTCGTTAATCTAGCTTAATTACCGGTCGTCGGTAATCTAGCTTAATTACCGGTCGTCGGTAATCTAGCTTAATTACCGGTCGTCGGTAATCTAGCTTAATTACCGGTCGTCGGTAATCTAGCTTAATTACCGGTCGTCGGTAATCTAGCTTAATTACCGGTCGTCGGTATTACCAGTCGTCGGTAATCTAGCTTAATTACCATTCGTCTGTAATGTAGCTTAATTACCAGCCGTCGGTAATCTAGCTTAATTACCGGTCGTCGGTAATCTAGCTTAATTACCGGTCGTCGGTAATCTAGCTTAATTACCGGTCGTCGGTAATCTAGCTTAATTACCGGTCGTCGGTAATCTAGCTTAATTACCGGTCGTCGGTAATCTAGCCTAATTACCGGTCGTCGTTAATCTAGCTTAATTACCGGTCGTCGGTAATCTAGCTTAATTACCGGTCGTCGGTAATCTAGCTTAATTACCAGCCGTCGGTAATCTAGCTTAATTACCAGCCGTCGGTAATCTACCTTAATTACCAGCCGTCGGTAATCTACCTTAATTACCAGCCGTCGGTAATCTAGCTTAATTACCAGTCGTCGGTAATCTAGCTTAATTACCATTCGTCGGTAATGTAGCTTAATTACCAGTCGTCGGTAATCTAGCTTAATTACCAGTCGTCGGTAATCTAGCTTAATTACCAGTCGTCGGTAATCTGGTTTAATTACCATTCGTCGGTAATCTGAATTAATTACCAGTCGTCGGTAATCTGGTTTAATTACCAGTCGTCGGTAATCTAGTTTAATTACCCTTAATTGGTAATCTAGATTAATTACCCTTAATTGGTAATCTAGATTAATTACCCTTAATTGGTAATCTAGATTAATTACCCTTAATTGGTAATCTAGATTAATTACCCTTAATTGGTAATCTAGATTAATTACCCTTAATTGGTAATCTAGATTAATTACCCTTAATTGATAATCTAGATTAATTACCCTTAATTGGTAATCTAGATTAATTACCCTTAATTGATAATCTAAATTAATTACCCTTAATTGATAATCTAGATTAGTAACCCTTAATTGGTAATTTAATTAGTAACCCTTAATTCGTAATTTAATTAGTAACCATTAATTCGTAATTTAATTAGTAACCATTAATTCGTAATCTAGTTTAATAACCTCTAATTGGTAGTCTAGTTTAATTAACTCTAATTGATAATTTATTTTAAGAACGTTTAATTGGTAAACTACTTTAATTATTTAAATTCGTAATCTAGTTTATTTATCTTTAATTGGGAGTCTAGTTTAATTATCTTTTATTGGTAATCCAGAATAATTAGCAGGGTAAAGTTAAAATGTCCATTAAGCTAGTTTGAATTTGACTATATCCGCGACAATTTAGACCCGTGTGTTTTGATGGCGTCGCTGTAGCGGCCGCGTCAACGTCACTGCAGCAATATTAAAGCCGTCTTATCTCACTATCGATAGGCCATTCCAACCAAAAGGCATTAAGAAGAAACAATCGGATTATTATGAGGCAACTATACGTTAAAAAATCCCAACATTGGTCTCGCTGATATTTCCTAATAAAACAGTGTATAAATGCTAAAATATCGCAGATTGGGGTAGTTTTTAAAATTTAAAATTAAACATACTTAAAATTAATTTTTCTCAAAAACCTTAAAAATGGTCCTAGAAAAAGGTTTAAATTTTGATATCAAACCGTTCCCAAACGTAACAAACGAATATTTCATGTCAAAAAGGTGGCCACAAAATGGCTAAATTTGAAAAAAACTCCATGTTATTTCTATGGGAAAATTTAACTTTTTCACCAAAAGGGCTGATTAATTTTATGGAAATGAAAACCACCCTTAGCAACTTTATTTTTTATACAATAAACTAATGGGTGGATCTTCTTGAAATTTTAACCACATATTGAGGGCCCGAATTGTAGTTCTGTGGAATTTTTTCAAAGCAGTTAATACGATACAAAAAAAGTTATAACCAATCAAAAAACCATCCTTATACATTAAAGTCGGTATGAGGTCTTATCTAAGAGAGCTATCGCTCTCCTAGAATAAAATATATTAGTAAGTCCTCTTATTTGCTTGGGAGATAAATTCCCATTGGAAAACAGAGATTGGCTCTCGGGAAAAACAGAAATGTTCCCTGGTTAGGTTCGGGATGGTATTATTTTGGAGGTAAACTTGGACCTCATATCTCGACCGTAATCGTTTATTATCAGGAGGTCGATAATAGATATCAACTTCATTACCTCTGGGCTGAACCGTCGCCCTCTTACATACCTCTCGTCGCCATTCCAATTTAAAAGGTTCTTGATAAATATCGCGTAATGTAGCCCTATTTAAACGAGGAGTTCTCATAGACTCCGACAATGCGGTCGAAGAACTATCACATGCACGCAGCGATTGGGATTGCGATTGAGGAATCTGTTCAGGGGTTGATATTTCTTCTGAAGAGTAGAAATCTGTTCAGGAGGTACTATTTCTTCCGAAAACCAGAAGAAGGAGAATGGTGTAACGCCGGTTCTGATACTGATTGTTCAGAAGTCGTTGATTTGTGTTCCGGCGTGAGGATTTCTTCCGTAAAACTGGAGGTTGACTTGTGTAGCTCTGGTTCCTCGACTGATTTTTCATGATCAGACGGGGAAGCCTCCTTGCCGCGAAGGCGGACTATCGTTAGTGGGATGATTGAACTGAAAAGCCCTCATATCGTGGTTAGTATGGACTTGGAGAGGAGGGTCTTCAAAAAGGGCCATGCCCGGTTCACTATCAGAGTCTGTAGGTTGATGTCAATCATCTCGAACTGCGGAAGGGATCTGTTGATCCGCTGCTTGATCTTCTAGAGTAGTTGATGCCGGGGTTTGAGGGACATCTGGAATAGCAGGAATAAACGGTTGATTGACTTCCTGACCGTCCTGAGGCGGAGACGGTAAAGTAGAAGATGATGATTCAGATGAAGTAGTGGAGGAAGTCGCCATAGGAGGGTGGTCCATGGTACCACCGTTTGTTGCGGGACTAGGCTCAGGATCATCTGCAACGTTCGATTGTGAAGTGGGGGCATTTCCGGCATTATCGAAGACAGCTACATTTGTCCAGTAGAGTTTAAATGCTCTAAGTTAACTTATTCTAGGAGAGCGATAGCTCTCTTAGATAAGACTTCATACCGACTTTAATGTATAAGGATGGTTTTTTGATTGGTTATAACTTTTTTTGTATCGTATTAACTGCTTTGAAAAATTCCACAGAACTACAATTCGGGCCCTAAATATGTGGTTAAAATTTCAAAAAGATCCATCCATTAGTTTTCTTATAAAAAATAAAGTTGCTAAGGGTGGTTTTCATTTCCATAAAAATAATCATAGATTTTGACGAAAACCTCGAAATTTTCCCATAGAAATAACATGGGAAAATATTTTACAGATAACCATCTTGTTGTAGCCGTCATGATATAACTATACGTTTGTTTGATTTGAAAACGGTTTTAAACGAAAGCCTCATATTTAGTATTTGTGCTTTCCAGCTTTCATTTGTTAATTTTAAGTTTAAGTATGTTTAATTTAAATTTTCAAAATTACCCCAATCTGCGTTATTTAAGCATGGATAGACTGATTTACTAGAAAATATCAGCGCGACCAAAATTGGCCTTTTTTGCGTTTAGTTGCGTCATATTAATCCGATTGTTTTTTCTTAATGCCTTTTGGTTGAAATGGCCTATCGGTAGTGAGATAAGACTGCTTTAATATTGCCGCCGTGACAATATTACCCAGTTTGTGGCGGCCGCCATTTTTTTAAGGGGAAAAAATTTGAGAGTGGGTCCTTTTTCGTTGTCATTTTCATATTTTTTGAGGATTTGCTGATGGATGGATTTTAAATATATATAAAGTAGGTTTCAAGCTTTAATATAAGCCTAATTTCTTAATTTTCCACCTTTTTATTGTCCCACAATCTATTTATAAACTTGCACTTTTTTTAAGGCGGTGAAACCCGTGAAATTGCGCTAAGCCTTGGTCACTTCAGCGCCGAAAACAGCTGTAGACTAGTGACACATGTTCTTTACTAAAAATGTATGCGGTCACGGGTCAGTGTGTTGTTTTTGCCTTTTAATGCTTCTAATCGTGATGCGTGTCGAGGTTTACGAATCCAATGTGTGTTGCGAAATGAAAATCAAGGGTGGATACTATATGATCTATGCTTTAAAAGGAATTTGACGGCGCCAGGCCTTGCCAAAAGTCAGATCTTATCGCATGTCAATGATATAAGAAATTGACCCTCGGATATCCTGTGACTAGGAGATGCTTACAAAGTTACTAACCCTCGATTTTGGAGGTAGATACTGTGTAGTGACACTTAAAGTAACGATTTAATCTTATAAACAGACTACCATCATAAGCCCATATCGTAAATTAAACGATGTTGATATCAAAGCTTAATTGAAATACCAATACCAATTTTTTAACTCAATGAATCTTCAATATCAACATCAAAAATTATCTTCTGAAAGAGATATCTACTTATATTCCATTCAAATTTCTCGCAACATTTCAAATTAACGAATAGAAATGTGCAAATGAAGTTCAAACCGATTAATTGGGCAAATTGCTATATTGGTCACTGTTACCGATCACAGATATATTTCCGTCCTTCTGTAGTGTTTATTATGCTTGTGAAATGGTAAGCAAAATCTGTGATTAAAGTTTAAAATAGACATGAGCAAAAAGGGCTTTATAAATATCAACTCGATTACCGAATATCTAAATTTGACTAAAATTAACAAAATATTCTAATCATGGTTAAAAATCTTGTTTGAAGCAGCAAGCGGCCATCTAATCCTTATTTACCTTCTTTTGAAAAAAAATAATAGGTTGATACCTCTTTCAGTAGATGATTCATTGATATTTCAGTTTCACTGAGTTTAAAAAAAATTAGTTCCAAAATTGGTTAATTTTCAATATTGACCAATCGATAATCATAAATTTTAATAACTAAATTACAAAGACCGGTTCAAAACCATATTAGTTTTGAAACGATTAAATTATAATTTTAAACATATATACTAGTTAATTCCTCGTAGGTAATTAGTTTATTGCCTTAGTGAAATTAATGCTGAATATTACATACACAAAGTAAATAATAAATTAACTTCTAAAATTTAAATGTAAAGTGTGTGCATTATTTCCCAATTAATAAAAGATATCCACCTATTTTCATTCAAATTAATTTCTAATTTGTGGATAATGGATAGAAAATGTCGAGCTCTATTTGCGATATAGCTAAAATCAATCCCACTGGCTATTTATAATACAATATAACCTTTGCCCTTTGTTTACTGTTTTGAATTTTATTTGTAAAATTTAAAACATAAAATAGTATTACAATTTTTTAAATTAAATAATTATTAATAAATTTCAATAAAATAAATTCTGGTTAAATACATAACACTACTTTTTACTAAGTTTCTGAAATTATCAGAGATAAATATCAAAGACACATATTTAATTGCTCTCATTTCGACACAACTGCAACCGTATAGATTTATTCATTTAATAACATTTCTCATTTCTATTTATTTAAATTCAAAGGGCTGTATTAACTTTTAAAGGTGAAAACCCAGCTGACTTAGAAGTAAAACAAGTTGGGAAAACCAAAATATTACCTCTCCGAGTCAAGAGGTCTACTACTAAAAAGTTATTTACCTAGATATGGAATTATTTCTCTTTTTGAAGTAAAAAATTTACGAAATATTGAAGCAGTATTCCAAGCATAGCGAATATACAGTAAAGCAGACGACATTTTACATCCAATAAGGATAAATCTTCGACACATGGAAATCAGTCAATGGCAAAAAGAACAGGAAATGAAGTCTACGCTTCAGCTGTTTACTCTATATTCTGATAGCTACATTCGCACTGGTTTGCAGGCAGTGTAAACACTATCGTCTCGTCTCACCTCAACAATATTCTTAGTTTGCCAACATGAGTGTTAACGTTAAATAATACCAAAGCTAAATTGTAGCTAGACGCACTGATACTCAGTGCGCACTATAAAGAGAATAAAAACTCTGTAGCTTAGCCCTACTAATCTAATTGCACCATGATCTTTTCTTCTATTTAAAATCTTAACCTGATTATTTAAGAGTGTATTTAACTTCCGGCTCACTCTGAATCGTTGATGTCTCTTCATTTCAGACACGAAAATTAAAACCCAAAGTTTACTTCACCTCAGGCCTTAATTATTTACTCTTTATTTCATTAAGCCTATTGCGGGTAATACTAGATATACCCGCCAGAGTCTAGATCTTAGCTTTCTTCATGAAATCACTAAACCAAGGATTATTCTATATACACATGTAGTATAGCTTAAGTAATATATAAACAGCCATTTCAAATAAAAATATTAAAAAAAATCTTTGGAATATCAAAATGAAACAGAGCTTTAAAGCTACAAAAGTACTAAATGCATCATAATTACGAAAAATATTTCCACATATTCACTTATATTATGGATAAAAGAATATTATGGTTCTGTAGGATTTCTTTACACATCAAAACAAAACGAACTTCTAACGCAGCGCACTAGTGTAACAACGGACGGACACACACAGACAAAAACATAGACTGCTTTTTAGCTCTTTCCGTATTAATTTTGAATTGAGAAACAAGATTATCTTAAATATTAAAATAAATATAATTAATATTTAATATTTTCTTCGTTAGTTATTCGCCTTATTGAACGTTACAACGTTTTAAAAAAGAACAATTAAACATTCTTGAGAGACTTGACTAATATTGGCGTTTGAAATGAAGCATACGCCGGTTGCTTCGCCTTACTCAAATAGGTAGTATATAAAGGTGTCGAACTACAGCTAAAAGCAAGAACAACCGCAATTGCGAAAACCTTTGGTGGCGATCCCACCTTAGGGAGGCTAGACGTTTCTCGTAACCCTAGCTGATCGCCGCGAATGTCTTAAACCCAACGATGACGATGGAGTAGAAGCCAGGTGTACAGACTGGTGTCCAAGTGGAATGGACGAAGACCAGAAGATGGTGGTGATTAGAAGCCAGTATGTACAGACTGGTGTCCATGTGGGATGGACGAAGACCAAAAGATGGTGGTGATTAGAAGCCAGTATGTACAGACTGGTGTCCATGTGGGATGGACGAAGACCAAAAAATGGTGGTGATTAGAAGCCAGTAAGTACAGACTGGTCTCCGTGTGGGATGGACAAAGACCAGAAGATGGTGGTGTGAGAACTCAAGTAGAGGAGCCATTTCCGTGACTGTGAAAGCAGTTCGGAAATGGCGAACACGTTTGCTCCGATTTGGAAACTGCGAACGCGGTCACGTGGGTGTAAAACAGACACACACACACACAGACAGACAGACAGACAGACAGACAGACAGACAGACACACACGTCGAAATTAGAACCTCTCCGTGACATACGTCACTCGGAGAGGTAAAATACCAGGCTGCCAGGCTGTCTCTAACACAACAGAGTTGGCCATTCTCGCTTATGAGAAATGAATCCTTGTCATATCCATCTCTGGACTTGAGGAGCTCCAGGACTCCCAACTGAAGCAGGGTGGGAAATAGGGATTTTTTTAAAACTAGACATTGGGCCAGCGACCCCTGCCCAGGAATAAATAAACTGGTCCATGACCATTGACCAGGGCGCGGCGTTTGCTAAACTAAAGAAGTGGGTAATTAAAATAGTTGAGATAATGTCTGGACCCTGGTTACCCTAGAATTTCCTTAGTGGTCCTGTGGACCACTGCTCCCCCTCCGATTTAATTTTCAAACTGGTCATTTTCCCTGTGCCACCGCCTTATTTACAACGCTGAACTGAAGATTTCTTTTGACCGGACCATAGCCTACTCGATCACGCGCAACACGTCGCAAGCTGCTTGCGCTATAGCGCGAGTCAGGGTGGGAAATAAGGATTTTTTTAAACTGGACATTAGGCCAGAGACCCTCCTGACTTGGAATTAATAAACTGGTCCGTGACCATTGGCCAGAGAACGTCGTCTGCTAAGCTAAGGAAGTGGATAATTAAAATATTAGAATTTTAATGTGTGGACTCTGGTTACCCTTGAATTTTTTAGTAGTCTCGTGGACCACTGACCCCCCTCCGATTTAATTTTTGAACTGTAACAGGCAATTTTTAAACTCGTCATTTGCCCTGTGTTACCGCCTTATTTCCCACGTTGGCGCGAGTTGCTTTGCGTTGTCGAGTGCGTGATGGAGCGGGCTATGCCTGGAGTCCCAACCCCCGTTACTTACTACCAAAATACCCACTAGCATAGCCCACTCGATCACGCTCTCTTTTCCCCGGCTACATATTTTGAAGAGGGCACTTTTTAGGCGTATTTATTAACAATCTTGGATCACCTTTGTGGACTTTTAGGGTAGCCCTTATAAATTGAGTCGGCATTGCCCTGACTATATTGTGTTTAAGGTTTATAAGCTTAATATCAAACAGACGTTAGTTAATGCTACAAAAAAGTTCGAAATTGATAATCTCGGATCGTCTTTGAGAAGTTTTATGGATATCCGAATTTAATATTGGGCTTATGAAAAGTTTGAGTTAAAGGTTAAACAGACATACCGGCTAAATCAGCGTTTTAAAAAATTGTGTAAAACTGTCAATTTGGTCCTATTTGTGGAATTTTTAGGGGAGCGCCTCGCGTTTCAATAAAGGGTTGTAAAAATTGTATTATGTTAATTACGATAAGAATACAAACTTTCAATGAGTTACGTTTTTATTTTTTGGAGTATTATTATAAATAAATGACTGATTGAGCTAAAGTTACGGTCCCTTTTTATATGTTTCTGCTTAGTGTAGATTTTGAAAATGTAAAACAGTTTCTTAACAATCTTAATTAAAATGAAGACTGAAGGAGCAGATATTAATCAAAAATGTCTTGATTAGAATCAAATCCTAAAAAGTATCGATAAGACTGAGGTTATCACTTGTCTGAAGGATCAGATATTAATTTTTCTTTTTAATTGAAACTTAAAGGCATGCTTAAGAAAAAAAACAACGTTCCATTACCGTTTTCCGTTGAAATAACTTATTTTACAGGTAATCAATTTCAAAAATTTACTTATCTCGGGTTTTCGGGCACAATTCCATTCCCCCAAACATTTTATCATTACATTACTTTTGAGAGATAACGTGTCAAAATGAGCTTTAAAACAATAGAAAACTGAATGAGCGGTCTGTTTAGCCATGACCAAAACCTTCAAATCAGTGTTGCTAATGTTAGAAAGTGGATTTTCCCACTTCCATTTTAAAAATTTGCCGCATTTCCCACACCCCTTTTTTACAGTCATATTTATCTGGACTATTTTACCATACTAAGTTTAATATGGAATATCACTCCGCATGGCTTTGACAATATGTACAAATGCTATAAAGCTTTAAAATTCTCAAAATATGCTTTCTTTTTTTCAGTGCCAAACTTAAAATCACCGAATTTATTTCAAAATGTCGCTTGAAATTATTAAACCGGATAAAATTTTCGAAAATGCACTAATTTTAACTGTGCAGTTAAAATTAGTGCATTTTTGAAAATTTTGCACTATTAACCCTTGAACAGGAAAATTCCGACATTTGATTGATTTCGGAAAAATATTACTTTTTCCCCACAGAGCCTAAAACCAAACCTAAATCTCCCACGATGTGGGAAATTACCCACACATTGGCAACACTGCTTTAAAAACTTACAACAAGCACACTTTCGAGACATGTTCTGAACAAATTAGTGCTTAACCCGCTAATAGTACGACCACAGAGAATTGATGTAAACTGTAGTTGAAATATATTCATGTGCGACCTGCGGCACTGAATGGTCTCTAACCATTGTTTGAAACTAGAGAGAGAAATAGTGAGCAGCATTAATCATGTCCTGAGCTATGAGAATGAACAGTATGACTGTTGACTGAAGTACACTAGACATTACATCATTTTTCATAACCACGAGTAAAAATCTAACTGTCCCTACTTAATTTTCCGCCATTGTTTTAAAACGTATCCACTGCGAAGCATGCCGGGCACAA
>JAEQBA010001253.1:64199-82119 GCA_019434445.1 Phalangium opilio
TTGTGGTACTTGTGGGTGCTTGTAGGTGCTTGTGGGTACTTGTAGGTGCTTCTGGGTACTTGTAGGTACTTGTAGGTACTTGTGGGTGCTTGTGGTTACTTGTGGGTGATTGAAGGTACTTGTAGGTACTTGTGGGTGCTTGTAGGTTCTTGTAGGTACTTGTGGGTGCTTGTGGTTACTTGTGGGTGCTTGAAGGTACTTGTAGGTACTTCTGGGTGCTTGTGGTTACTTGTGGGTGCTTGAAGGTACTTTTAGGTACTTGTGGGTGCTTGGGTTACTTGTGGTTACTTTCCACGGGTGCCTCTGGGTGCTTGCAGGTACTTGCCCCGGTGCTTGCAGGTACTGCGCCCCGGGTGCTTGCAGGTACTTGCCCCGGTGCTTGCAGGTACTTGCCCCGGGTGCTCCTGGGTGCTTACCCCGGGTGCTTGTAGGTACTTACCCCGGGTGCTTGTAGGTACTTGCCCCGGTGCTTGTAGGTACTTGCTCCGGGTGATTGTAGCTACTTGCTCCGGGTGATTGTAGGTACTTGATCCGCGTGCTTGTAGGTACTTGACCCGGGTGCTTGTAGGTACTTGACCGGGTGCTTGTTGGTACTTGCCCCGGTGCTTGTAGGTACTTGCCCCGGGTACTTGTAGGTACTTTGCCTCCTCCATAGGATTAACATTACACTAAATTTTGGAAGCTCGTAACTCTGGTTTTATTAGAGATACAGGGATATCCTTTGATTATGTAATAGTTCTATTTTCCCCTTCCCTCCTTTGTTAACATTTGCTCCATGGGATACTCCATATACGGGAAAAACATGGAAAACTCAGGGAAGTATATGGGGAAAAGCCTGGAAATCTCAGGGAAATTTGTTTTCGAAAAGTTGTATGAAGCTTGTTTTGGAACATATGTTATAAACTCATGGTTTTAGTTATATAAAGTTTTACCAAGAAGCGATATCTAGTTTACTAGAGAGAAGGTATTAGATGAATAAGTATTCGCGCCCCATAGTCCCAGTCCCATTTTCAAAATACAAGGGGGGACGTAAAAGGAGACCGGGCTATTTCGCCTCTCGGCAGTCGGAAAATACGTAGTTTTCAGGTCCGTGACCAAATAAGCATTTTTTAAACTGGACATTAGGCCAGTGACTTTCCTGACTTGGAAAAAATAAACTGGTCCGTTACCATTGACCAGAGCACGTCGTCTGCTAAACTAAAGAATTGGATAATTAAAATATGAGAATTTTAATGTGTGGAGTCTGATTACCCTTGAACTTTCTTAGTAGTCTCGTGGACCACTGACCCCCCTCCGATTTAATTTTTGAACTGGACCAGGGAATTTTTAAACTGGTCATTTGCCCTGTGTCACCGCCTTATTTCCCACGCTGGCGCGAGTTGTTTTGCGTTGTCGAGTGCGTGATGGAGTTGGCTGTGCCTGGAGTCCCAACCTTGAAGGAGAGAGGAATGGAGTAGAAACCCCCACACCTATAGCGTTGCCTGTGTACCCCCACCTACGGCAACATAGTCCTCTCAGCATCCTCAGCGGTTAGGTAGGGTCGTACTGGACTAAATTGTAAAAGGCGCTCCCTCTATCTTCAAAATAGAAGATAGTTCTCATACAAATAAAATGGCGCTCCGCGGCAGCACTTAGCAATCGCCTACCGAAGGGTAGGGGCGTGCGCGAGGTACATAGGGAGAGATACGGTGCCGCAGGTCGCCCATCATTATTTCCAATCCATCTCAACTTCGTTATCACTGTCCCAACCCCCGCGACTTCCAACCACTAGCATAGCCCACTCGATCACGCTCTCTTTTCCCCGGCTACATATTTTGAAGATGGCACTTTTTAGGCGTATTAACAATCTTGGATCATCTTGGTGAACTTTTAGGGTAGCCCTGACTATATTTTGTTTAAGGTTTTAAGCTTCATATCAAACAGACGTTAGTTTATGCTACAAAAAAGTGTGAAATTGAAAATCTCGGATCGTCTTTATGAAGTTTTAAGGATATCCGAATTTCATATTGGGCTTATGACAATTTTGAGCTAAATGATAAACGGACATAATCAGCATTTTTAAAAATTTTGTAAAATTGTCAATTTGGTCCTATTTCTTGAATTTTTAGGGGGCGCCTCGCGTTTCAATGAATGATTGTAAAAAATTGTATGATGTTAATTACAATAAGAATACAAACTTTTATTGATTTACGTTTTTTTGAAGTATCATAATAAATAAATGTCTGATTGAGCGAAAGTTATGGTCCCCTATATATATTTGTTTCAGCTTAGTGCAGATTTTGAAAATGTTAAACAGTTTCTTAACATTCTTAATTAAAATGAAGACTGAAGGAACAGATATTAATCAAAATGTCTTGATTAGAATCAAGACCTAAAAAGTATCGATAAGACTGAGGTTATCACTTGTCTGAAGGATCAGATATTAATTTTTCTTTTTAATTGAAACTTAAATGCATGCTTAAGAAAAAACAACGTTCCATTACCGTTTTCCGTTGAAATAAATTATTTTACTGGTAATCAATTTCAAAAAGTTTACTTATCTCGGCTTTTCGACCACAATTCCATTCCCCGAAAACATTTTATCATTACATTAATTACTTTTGGGAGAGTACGTGTATGGTTTTTGCGTTTTAAAAGGTTCCTAAAGACGTTACATCTCCATTCGTGACCAGCACGCTTGGCAGTGGAACATTTTAATTATTCTAAAACCAATGGCGCCATTCAATAGGGACAGTAACATTTTTACTCGCGGTTTTGCAAAATGATGTAATATCAAGTGTACTTTAGTGAACCGTCGTATTGTTCTTTCTCATAGTTCAGGGCATGATCAGTGTTACTGCCCAATTTCTCTCTCTAGTTTCTAACAATGGTTAGAGACTATTTGATAAGGCGCGGCACAACGTTATATTCTAAGTAGCACAAAAGGAAAATGAATCCATTTTTTTATATTTTGGTTTGAAATTAATAAACTCATGATAGTAGTTATAACGAACAGAAAGTCAAGGGAATGGCACCGGTAATGAGCAGCAAAAAGAGAGGAAATTTTGCTTCAAGGTAGCAGAGGGACATGGTAGTGAAAATAGTAATCTAGAATTTTGTTCGTTCAAACCTTAATATATCATGAAATATTCAAGTGAGGAGGCGGCACTACCTAGAAAGATTGATTTTGGCAGATAACAGCGAAAAAAATTATGTTCTACACACACTGGGACTATGGGAGAGTTTCTGGGCCACAGGTCGCACATGATGAAATTTCAACTCCAGTTTACATCTGTTCGTACTAGTAGCAGGTTAAGCTATTGTTTGCTCAGGTCCTGTTAGTCTCGAAAGGGTTATATAGTCCTCGTAACCAGTGGCGTCGCTAGGCCTTTTTTTTGGGGGGGGGCTATAGCCCCTCCAAATTCCAAACTTAGCCCCCCCAAAAATAATCAGTAAACCCTACCAAAAAATTGCTGTTAGCAACCTAAAATTCTGTAGCAATATATAAAAAAATTTCAATATCAAACAGTAAAATTTTGAAGAAAAAAACAGATGGAAACAAGTAAAATGTTTCATGTTCTTTCGAAGGGAGTCCCAATAGTATGGACTAAAAGCTAACCAAAACTAAAAATAAACCTAAGACGAGTGAAAATCCTGGCGCAGCAGTAAGACACGCTACCACTGTGGGGTCGGACATTTCTGATTTTTTGTTTAGGGTCTTTGAATTTTTTTCTTTTTATTCATGTGCTAATTAAATAGATAACGATGTGGCTACTATTAAGTCCCAGCCCTTGGGCCATCTTGTTTATATTAAGTTCTTATAATAACTTTAAAATAGTTTGCCCAGATTTAGCCCCCCCAAATTTCAAACCCTAGCGACGCTACTGCTTGTAACTTTTAAAAGGTTGTTATCATGGCTTAACAGACCGCTATTACAGTTTTTTATTGTTTTATAGTTTATTATAGTAGTTATCTCCCAAATGTAATTAATGTAATGATAAAATGTTTTCGGGGAATGGAATTGTGGTCGAAAAGCCGAGATAAGTAAATTTTTGAAATTGATTACCAGTAAAATAATTTATTTCAACGGAAAACGGTAATGGAACGTTGTTTTTTCTTAAGCATGCATTTAAGTTTCAATTAAAAAGAAAAATTAATATCTGATCCTTCAGACAAGTGATAACCTCAGTCTTATCGATACTTTTTAGGTCTTGATTCTAATCAAGACATTTTTGATTAATCCAAAGGAGATCCCAGTATCTCTTGTAGAACAAGAGTTATGAGCCTCCAAAGTTTAGTGCAAAAATCATAAGTAACATAATAAAAATAAGTGAGACGATACCAAAGTTGACGAACATTTAGCTTAATTACTCGGCCCTTGTTTGTCGTAGCCCAAAGTTTTTAGTATGGTTAGATGGGGGACAAATTGGACTATAACATATCCTAAGGACATCCCCGTATCTCAAGTAGACACAGAGTAATGGGCCTGCAAAGTATAGTCTAATGCATTTCCTATGGAGGGGTTGTTTGTTTACGTTTAGCTTAATTACTCGGCCCCTGTTTGTCGTAGCTCAATGTTTTTAGTATGGTTAGATGGGGGACAAATTGGACTATAACATATCCTAAGGACATCCCGGTATCTCTAGTAGACACAGAGTTATGGGCCTGCAAAGTATGGTCTAATGCATTTTCTATTGAGGGGTTTGTTTGTTAATGTATTGCTTAATTACTTGACCCTGTTCTTTCGATTAAAAATAATAACATATCTTTAGTGTAGCGGTTATCGCATCCGCCTCACTCCCGGAAGGCCACAGGTTCGAAACCGCGAAGTTTTGTTTTTTTGCTTGGAACATGCAAAGACCTTTATAATTATCCGAACATTTGTGTCAAGGTCACATTATTTACATCCCCGTATCTCTGGTAGAACCAGAGTTACGAGCCTCCAGAATTTAGTCTAATGTATTTCCTATGGATGGGTTTGTTTGTTTACGATTAGCTTAATTACTCGACTACTGTTTGTCGTAGCCCTAATTCTTAGTATGGCTAGATGGGGGACAAATTGGTCTATAACATACTCAAAGGACATCCCCGTATCTCCAGTAGAAACAGAGTTACGAGCCTGCAAAGTTTTTTTTCAAAAATCAAAAGTAATCTTCTAACAATAAGTGAGACAAAAAATAAGTTGACGACGATATTGAGGTAGCCTCAAGTTTAAAGTATCCTTGTATGGGGAGCAAAGAGTACTATAACATATCCAAAGGAGATCCCAGTATCTCTTGTAGAACAAGAGTTATGAGCCTCCAAAGTTTAGTGCAAAAATCATAAGTAACATAATAAAATAAGTGAGACGATACCAAAGTTGACGAACATTTTGCTTAATATCTCGGCCCCTGTTTTTCGTAGCTCAATGTTTTTAGTATGGTTAGATGGGGGACAATTTGGACTTTAACATATCCTAAGGACATCGCCGTATCTCTAGTAGACACAGAGTTATGGGCCTGCAAAGTATAGTCTAATGCATTTCCTATGGAGGGGTTGTTTGTTTACGTTTAGCTTAATTACTCGGCCCCTGTTTGTCGTAGCTCAATGTTTTTACTATGGTTAGATGGGGGACAAATTGGACTATAACATATCCTAAGGACATCCCGGTATCTCTAGTAGACACAGAGTTATGGGCCTGCAAAGTATAGTCTAATGCATTTTCTATGGAGGGGTTTGTTTGTTAACGTATTGCTTAATTACTTGACCCTGTTCTTTCGATTAAAAATAATAACATATCTTTAGTGTAGCGGTTATCGCATCCGCCTCACTCCCGGAAGGCCACAGGTTCGAAACCACGAAGTTTTGTTTTGTTGCTTGGAACATGCAAAGACCTTTATAATTATCCGAACATTTGTGTCAAGGTCACATTATTTACATCCCCGTATCTCTGGTAGAACCAGAGTTACGAGCCTCCAGAATTTAGTCTAATGTATTTCCTATGGAGGGGTTTGTTTGTTTACGATTAGCTTAATTACTCGACTACTGTTTGTCGTAGCCCTAATTCTTAGTATGGCTAGATGGAGGACAAATTGGTCTATAACATACTCAAAGGACATCCCCGTATCTCCAGTAGAAACAGAGTTACGAGCCTGCAAAATATAGTCTAATGCATTTTCTATGGAGGGGTTTGTTTGTTCACGTATTGCTTAATTACTTGACCCTGTTCCTTCGATTAAAAATAATAACATATCTTTAGTGTAGCGGTTATCGCATCCGCCTCACTCCCGGAAGGCCACAGGTTCGAGACCGCGAAGTTTTTTTTTTTTGCTTGGAACATGCAAAGACCTTTATAATTATCCGAACATTTGTGTCAAGGTCACATTATTTACATCCCCGTATCTCTGGTAGAACCAGAGTTACGAGCCTCCAGAATTTAGTCTAATGTATTTCCTATGGAGGGGTTTGTTTGTTTACGATTAGCTTAATTACTCGACTACTGTTTGTCCTAGCCCTTATTCTTAGTATGGCTAGATGGGGGACAAATTGGTCTATAACATACTCAAAGGACATCCCCGTATCTCCAGTAGAAACAGAGTTACGAGCCTGCAAAGTTTATTTTCAAAAATCAAAAGTAACCTTCTAACAATAAGTGAGACAAAAAATAAGTTGACGACGATATTCAGGTAGCCTCAAGTTTAAAGTATCCTTGTATGGGGAGCAAAGAGTACTATAACATATCCAAAGGAGATCCTAGTATCTCTTGTAGAACAAGAGTTATGAGCTTCCAAAGTTTAGTGCAAAAATCATAAGTAACATAATAAGATAAGTGAGACGATACCAAAGTTGACGAACATTTTGCTTAATATCTCGGCCCCTGTTTTTCGTAGCTCAATGTTTTTAGTATGGTTAGATGGGGGACAATTTGGACTTTAACATATCCTAAGGACATCGCCGTATCTCTAGTAGACACAGAGTTATGGGCCTGCAAAGTATAGTCTAATGCATTTCCTAGGGAGGGGTTGTTTGTTTACGTTTAGCTTAATTACTCGGCCCCTGTTTGTCGTAGCTCAATGTTTTTAGTATGGTTAGATGGGGGACAAATTGGACTATAACATATCCTAAGGACATCCCGGTATCTCTAGTAGACACAGAGTTATGGGCCTGCAAAGTATGGTCTAATGCATTTTCTATTGAGGGGTTTGTTTGTTAATGTATTGCTTAATTACTTGACCCTGTTCTTTCGATAAAAAATAATAACATATCTTTAGTGTAGCGGTTATCGCATCCGCCTCACTCCCGGAAGGCCACAGGTTCGAAACCGCGAAGTTTTGTTTTTTTGCTTGGAACATGCAAAGACCTTTATAATTATCCGAACATTTGTGTCAAGGTCACATTATTTACATCCCCGTATCTCTGGTAGAACCAGAGTTACGAGCCTCCAGAATTTAGTCTAATGTATTTCCTATGGAGGGGTTTGTTTGTTTACGATTAGCTTAATTACTCGACTACTGTTTGTCGTAGCCCTAATTCTTAGTATGGCTAGATGGGGGACAAATTGGTCTATAACATACTCAAAGGACATCCCCGTATCTCCAGTAGAAACAGAGTTACGAGCCTGCAAAGTTTTTTTTCAAAAATCAAAAGTAACCTTCTAACAATAATTGAGACAAAAAATAAGTTGACGACGATATTGAGGTAGCCTCAAGTTTAAAGTATCCTTGTATGGGGAGCAAAGAGTACTATAACATATCCAAGGAGATCCTAGTATCTCTTGTAGAACAAGAGTTATGAGCTTCCAAAGTTTAGTGCAAAAATCATAAGTAACATAATAAAATAAGTGAGACGATACCAAAGTTGACGAACATTTTGCTTAATATCTCGGCCCCTGTTTTTCGTAGCTCAATGTTTTTAGTATGGTTAGATGGGGGACAATTTGGACTTTAACATATCCTAAGGACATCGCCGTATCTCTAGTAGACACAGAGTTATGGGCCTGCAAAGTATAGTCTAATGTATTTCCTAGGGAGGGGTTGTTTGTTTACGTTTAGCTTAATTACTCGGCCCCTGTTTGTCGTAGCTCAATGTTTTTAGTATGGTTAGATGGGGGACAAATTGGACTATAACATATCCTAAGGACATCCCGGTATCTCTAGTAGACACAGAGTTATTGGCCTGCAAAGTATGGTCTAATGCATTTTCTATTGAGGGGTTTGTTTGTTAATGTATTGCTTAATTACTTGACCCTGTTCTTTCGATTAAAAATAATAACATATCTTTAGTGTAGCGGTTATCGCATCCGCCTCACTCCCGGAAGGCCACAGGTTCGAAACCGCGAAGTTTTGTTTTTTGCTTGGAACATGCAAAGACCTTTATAATTATCCGAACATTTGTGTCAAGGTCACATTATTTACATCCCGTATCTCTGGTAGAACCAGAGTTACGAGCCTCCAGAATTTAGTCTAATGTATTTCCTATGGAGGGGTTTGTTTGTTTACGATTAGCTTAATTACTCGACTACTGTTTGTCGTAGCCCTAATTCTTAGTATGGCTAGATGAGGGACAAATTGGTCTATAACATACTCAAAGGACATCCCCGTATCTCCAGTAGAAACAGAGTTACGAGCCTGCAAAGTTTATTTTCAAAAATCAAAAGTAACCTTCTAACAATAAGTGAGACAAAAAATAAGTTGACGACGATATTGAGGTAGCCTCAAGTTTAAAGTATCCTTGTATGGGGAGCAAAGAGTACTATAACATATCCAAAGGAGATCCCAGTATCTCTTGTAGAACAAGAGTTATGAGCCTCCAAAGTTTAGTGCAAAAATCATAAGTAACATTATAAAAATAAGTGAGACGATACCAAAGTTGACGAACATTTTGCTTAATATCTCGGCCCCTGTTTGTCGTAGCTCAATGTTTTTAGTATGGTTAGATGGAGGACAATTTGGACTATAACATATCCTAAGGACATCCCCGTATCTCTAGTAGACACAGAGTTATGGGCCTGCAAAGTATAGTCTAATGCATTTCCTATGGACGGGTTGTTTGTTTACGTTTAGCTTAATTACTCGGCCCCTGTTTGTCGTAGCTCAATGTTTTTACTATGGTTAGATGGGACACAAGTTGGACTATATCATATCCTAAGGACATCCCCGTATCTCTAGTAGACACAGAGTTATGGGCCTGCAAAGTATAGTCTAATGCATTTCCTATGGAGGGGTTGTTTGTTTACGTTTAGCTTAATTACTCGGCCCCTGTTTGTCGTAGCTCAATGTTTTTACTATGGTTAGATGGGGGACAAATTGGACTATAACATATCCTAAGGACATCCCGGTATCTCTAGTAGACACAGAGTTATGGGCCTGCAAAATATAGTCTAATGCATTTTCTATGGAGGGGTTTGTTTGTTAACGTATTGCTTAATTACTTGACCCTCTTCTTTCGATTAAAAATAATAACATATCTTTAGTGTAGCGGTTATCGCATCCGCCTCACTCCCGGAAGGCCACAGGTTCGAAACCACGAAGTTTTTTGTTTTTTTGCTTGGAACATGCAAAGACCTTTATAATTATCCGAACATTTGTGTCAAGGTCACATTATTTACATCCCCGTATCTCTGGTAGAACCAGAGTTACGAGCCTCCAGAATTTAGTCTAATGTATTTCCTATGGAGGGGTTTGTTTGTTTACGATTAGCTTAATTACTCGACTACTGTTTGTCGTAGCCCTAATTCTTAGTATGGCTAGATGAGGGACAAATTGGTCTATAACATACTCAAAGGACATCCCCGTATCTCCAGTAGTAACAGAGTTACGAGCCTGCAAAGTATAGTCTAATGCATTTTCTATGGAGGGGTTTGTTTGTTCACGTATTGCTTAATTACTTGACCCTGTTCCTTCGATTAAAAATAATAACATATCTTTAGTGTAGCGGTTATCGCATCCGCCTCACTCCCGGAAGGCCACAGGTTCGAGACCGCGAAGTTTTTTTTTTTTTTGCTTGGAACATGCAAAGACCTTTATAATTATCCGAACATTTGTGTCAAGGTCACATTATTTACATCCCCGTATATCTGGTAGAACCAGAGTTACGAGCCTCCAGAATTTAGTCTAATGTATTTCCTATGGAGGGGTTTGTTTGTTTACGATTAGCTTAATTACTCGACTACTGTTTGTCGTAGCCCTAATTCTTAGTATGGCTAGATGAGGACAAATTGGTCTATAACATACTCAAAGGACATCCCCGTATCTCCAGTAGAAACAGAGTTACGAGCCTGCAAAGTTTATTTTCAAAAATCAAAAGTAACCTTCTAACAATAAGTGAGACAAAAAATAAGTTGACGACGATATTGAGGTAGCCTCAAGTTTAAAGTATCCTTGTATGGGGAGCAAAGAGTACTATAACATATCCAAAGGAGATCCCAGTATCTCTTGTAGAACAAGAGTTATGAGCCTCCAAAGTTTAGTGCAAAAATCATAAGTAACATAATAAAAATAAGTGAGACGATACCAAAGTTGACGAACATTTTGCTTAATATCTCGGCCCCTGTTTGTCGTAGCTCAATGTTTTTAGTATGGTTAGATGGGGGACAATTTGGACTATAACATATCCTAAGGACATCCCCGTATCTCTAGTAGACACAGAGTTATGGGCCTGCAAAGTATAGTCTAATGCATTTCCTATGGAGGGGTTGTTTGTTTACGTTTAGCTTAATTACTCGGCCCCTGTTTGTCGTAGCTCAATGTTTTTAGTATGGTTAGATGGGGGACAAATTGGACTATAACATATCCTAAGGACATCCCGGTATCTCTAGTAGACACAGAGTTATGGGCCTGCAAAGTATAGTCTAATGCATTTTCTATGGAGGGGTTTGTTTGTTCACGTATTGCTTAATTACTTGACCCTGTTCTTTCGATTAAAAATAATAACATATCTTTAGTGTAGCGGTTATCGCATCCGCCTCACTCCCGGAAGGCCACAGGTTCGAAACCGCGAAGTTTTGTTTTTTTGCTTGGAACATGCAAAGACCTTTATAATTATCCGAACATTTGTGTCAAGGTCACATTATTTACATCCCCGTATCTCTGGTAGAACCAGAGTTACGAGCCTCCAGAATTTAGTCTAATGTATTTCCTATGGAGGGGTTTGTTTGTTTACGATTAGCTTAATTACTCGACTACTGTTTGTCGTAGCCCTAATTCTTAGTATGGCTAGATGGGGGACAAATTGGTCTATAACATACTCAAAGGACATCCCCGTATCTCCAGTAGAAACAGAGTTACGAGCCTGCAAAGTTTTTTTTCAAAAATCAAAAGTAACCTTCTAACAATAAGTGAGACAAAAAATAAGTTGACGACGATATTGAGGTAGCCTCAAGTTTAAAGTATCCTTGTATGGGGAGCAAAGAGTACTATAACATATCCAAAGGAGATCCTAGTATCTCTTGTAGAACAAGAGTTATGAGCTTCCAAAGTTTAGTGCAAAAATCATAAGTAACATAATAAAAAAGTGAGACGATACCAAAGTTGACGAACATTTTGCTTAATATCTCGGCCCCTGTTTTTCGTAGCTCAATGTTTTTAGTATGGTTAGATGGGGGACAATTTGGACTTTAACATATCCTAAGGACATCGCCGTATCTCTAGTAGACACAGAGTTATGGGCCTGCAAAGTATAGTCTAATGCATTTCCTAGGGAGGGGTTGTTTGTTTACGTTTAGCTTAATTACTCGGCCCCTGTTTGTCGTAGCTCAATGTTTTTAGTATGGTTAGATGGGGGACAAATTGGACTATAACATATCCTAAGGACATCCCGGTATCTCTAGTAGACACAGAGTTATGGGCCTGCAAAGTATGGTCTAATGCATTTTCTATTGAGGGGTTTGTTTGTTAATGTATTGCTTAATTACTTGACCCTGTTCTTTCGATTAAAAATAATAACATATCTTTAGTGTAGCGGTTATCGCATCCGCCTCACTCCCGGAAGGCCACAGGTTCGAAACCGCGAAGTTTTGTTTTTTTGCTTGGAACATGCAAAGACCTTTATAATTATCCGAACATTTGTGTCAAGGTCACATTATTTACATCCCCGTATCTCTGGTAGAACCAGAGTTACGAGCCTCCAGAATTTAGTCTAATGTATTTCCTATGGAGGGGTTTGTTTGTTTACGATTAGCTTAATTACTCGACTACTGTTTGTCGTAGCCCTAATTCTTAGTATGGCTAGATGGGGGACAAATTGGTCTATAACATACTCAAAGGACATCCCCGTATCTCCAGTAGAAACAGAGTTACGAGCCTGCAAAGTTTTTTTTCAAAAATCAAAAGTAACCTTCTAACAATAAGTGAGACAAAAAATAAGTTGACGACGATATTGAGGTAGCCTCAAGTTTAAAGTATCCTTGTATGGGGAGCAAAGAGTACTATAACATATCCAAAGGAGATCCCAGTATCTCTTGTAGAACAAGAGTTATGAGCCTCCAAAGTTTAGTGCAAAAATCATAAGTAACATAATAAAATAAGTGAGACGATACCAAAGTTGACGAACATTTTGCTTAATATCTCGGCCCCTGTTTGTCGTAGCTCAATGTTTTTAGTATGGTTAGATGGGGGACAATTTGGACTATAACATATCCTAAGGACATCCCCGTATCTCTAGTAGACACAGAGTTATGGGCCTGCAAAGTATAGTCTAATGCATTTCCTATGGAGGGGTTGTTTGTTTACGTTTAGCTTAATTACTCGGCCCCTGTTTGTCGTAGCTCAATGTTTTTAGTATGGTTAGATGGGGGACAAATTGGACTATAACATATCCTAAGGACATCCCGGTATCTCTAGTAGACACAGAGTTATGGGCCTGCAAAGTATAGTCTAATGCATTTTCTATGGAGGGGTTTGTTTGTTAACGTATTGCTTAATTACTTGACCCTGTTCTTTCGATTAAAAATAATAACATATCTTTAGTGTAGCGGTTATCGCATCCGCCTCACTCCCGGAAGGCCACAGGTTCGAAACCGCGAAGTTTTGTTTTTTTGCTTGGAACATGCAAAGACCTTTATAATTATCCGAACATTTGTGTCAAGGTCACATTATTTACATCCCCGTATCTCTGGTAGAACCAGAGTTACGAGCCTCCAGAATTTAGTCTAATGTATTTCCTATGGAGGGGTTTGTTTGTTTACGATTAGCTTAATTACTCGACTACTGTTTGTCGTAGCCCTAATTCTTAGTATGGCTAGATGGGGGACAAATTGGTCTATAACATACTCAAAGGACATCCCCGTATCTCCAGTAGAAACAGAGTTACGAGCCTGCAAAGTTTTTTTTCAAAAATCAAAAGTAACCTTCTAACAATAAGTGAGACAAAAAATAAGTTGACGACGATATTGAGGTAGCCTCAAGTTTAAAGTATCCTTGTATGGGGAGCAAAGAGTACTATAACATATCCAAAGGAGATCCTAGTATCTCTTGTAGAACAAGAGTTATGAGCTTCCAAAGTTTAGTGCAAAAATCATAAGTAACATAATAAAATAAGTGAGACGATACCAAAGTTGACGAACATTTTGCTTAATATCTCGGCCCCTGTTTTTCGTAGCTCAATGTTTTTAGTATGGTTAGATGGGGGACAATTTGGACTATAACATATCCTAAGGACATCCCCGTATCTCTAGTAGACACAGAGTTATGGGCCTGCAAAGTATAGTCTAATGCATTTCCTATGGAGGGGTTGTTTGTTTACGTTTAGCTTAATTACTCGGCCCCTGTTTGTCGTAGCTCAATGTTTTTAGTATGGTTAGATGGGGGACAAATTGGACTATAACATATCCTAAGGACATCCCGGTATCTCTAGTAGACACAGAGTTATGGGCCTGCAAAGTATAGTCTAATGCATTTTCTATGGAGGGGTTTGTTTGTTAATGTATTGCTTAATTACTTGACCCTGTTCTTTCGATTAAAAATAATAACATATCTTTAGTGTAGCGGTTATCGCATCCGCCTCACTCCCGGAAGGCCACAGGTTCGAAACCGCGAAGTTTTGTTTTTTTGCTTGGAACATGCAAAGACCTTTATAATTATCCGAACATTTGTGTCAAGGTCACATTATTTACATCCCCGTATCTCTGGTAGAACCAGAGTTACGAGCCTCCAGAATTTAGTCTAATGTATTTCCTATGGAGGGGTTTGTTTGTTTACGATTAGCTTAATTACTCGACTACTGTTTGTCGTAGCCCTAATTCTTAGTATGGCTAGATGGGGGACAAATTGGTCTATAACATACTCAAAGGACATCCCCGTATCTCCAGTAGAAACAGAGTTACGAGCCTGCAAAGTTTTTTTTCAAAAATCAAAAGTAACCTTCTAACAATAAGTGAGACAAAAAATAAGTTGACGACGATATTGAGGTAGCCTCAAGTTTAAAGTATCCTTGTATGGGGAGCAAAGAGTACTATAACATATCCAAAGGAGATCCTAGTATCTCTTGTAGAACAAGAGTTATGAGCTTCCAAAGTTTAGTGCAAAAATCATAAGTAACATAATAAAATAAGTGAGACGATACCAAAGTTGACGAACATTTTGCTTAATATCTCGGCCCCTGTTTTTCGTAGCTCAATGTTTTTAGTATGGTTAGATGGGGGACAATTTGGACTTTAACATATCCTAAGGACATCCCGTATCTCTAGTAGACACAGAGTTATGGGCCTGCAAAGTATAGTCTAATGCATTTCCTAGGGAGGGGTTGTTTGTTTACGTTTAGCTTAATTACTCGGCCCCTGTTTGTCGTAGCTCAATGTTTTTAGTATGGTTAGATGGGGGACAAATTGGACTATAACATATCCTAAGGACATCCCGGTATCTCTAGTAGACACAGAGTTATGGGCCTGCAAAGTATAGTCTAATGCATTTTCTATTGAGGGGTTTGTTTGTTAATGTATTGCTTAATTACTTGACCCTGTTCTTTCGATTAAAAATAATAACATATCTTTAGTGTAGCGGTTATCGCATCCGCCTCACTCCCGGAAGGCCACAGGTTCGAAACCGCGAAGTTTTGTTTTTTGCTTGGAACATGCAAAGACCTTTATAATTATCCGAACATTTGTGTCAAGGTCACATTATTTACATCCCCGTATCTCTGGTAGAACCAGAGTTACGAGCCTCCAGAATTTAGTCTAATGTATTTCCTATGGAGGGGTTTGTTTGTTTACGATTAGCTTAATTACTCGACTACTGTTTGTCGTAGCCCTAATTCTTAGTATGGCTAGATGGGGGACAAATTGGTCTATAACATACTCAAAGGACATCCCCGTATCTCCAGTAGAAACAGAGTTACGAGCCTGCAAAGTTTTTTTTCAAAAATCAAAAGTAACCTTCTAACAATAAGTGAGACAAAAAATAAGTTGACGACGATATTGAGGTAGCCTCAAGTTTAAAGTATCCTTGTATGGGGAGCAAAGAGTACTATAACATATCCAAAGGAGATCCTAGTATCTCTTGTAGAACAAGAGTTATGAGCTTCCAAAGTTTAGTGCAAAAATCATAAGTAACATAATAAAATAAGTGAGACGATACCAAAGTTGACGAACATTTTGCTTAATATCTCGGCCCCTGTTTTTCGTAGCTCAATGTTTTTAGTATGGTTAGATGGGGGACAATTTGGACTATAACATATCCTAAGGACATCCCGTATCTCTAGTAGACACAGAGTTATGGGCCTGCAAAGTATAGTCTAATGCATTTCCTATGGAGGGGTTGTTTGTTTACGTTTAGCTTAATTACTCGGCCCCTGTTTGTCGTAGCTCAATGTTTTTAGTATGGTTAGATGGGGGACAAATTGGACTATAACATATCCTAAGGACATCCCGGTATCTCTAGTAGACACAGAGTTATGGGCCTGCAAAGTATAGTCTAATGCATTTTCTATGGAGGGGTTTGTTTGTTAACGTATTGCTTAATTACTTGACCCTGTTCTTTCGATTAAAAATAATAACATATCTTTAGTGTAGCGGTTATCGCATCCGCCTCACTCCCGGAAGGCCACAGGTTCGAAACCACGAAGTTTTGTTTTTTGCTTGGAACATGCAAAGACCTTTATAATTATCCGAACATTTGTGTCAAGGTCACATTATTTACATCCCCGTATCTCTGGTAGAACCAGAGTTACGAGCCTCCAGAATTTAGTCTAATGTATTTCCTATGGAGGGGTTTGTTTGTTTACGATTAGCTTAATTACTCGACTACTGTTTGTCGTAGCCCTAATTCTTAGTATGGCTAGATGGGGGACAAATTGGTCTATAACATACTCAAAGGACATCCCCGTATCTCCAGTAGAAACAGAGTTACGAGCCTGCAAAGTTTTTTTTCAAAAATCAAAAGTAACCTTCTAACAATAAGTGAGACAAAAATAAGTTGACGACGATATTGAGGTAGCCTCAAGTTTAAAGTATCCTTGTATGGGGAGCAAAGAGTACTATAACATATCCAAAGGAGATCCTAGTATCTCTTGTAGAACAAGAGTTATGAGCTTCCAAAGTTTAGTGCAAAAATCATAAGTAACATAATAAAATAAGTGAGACGATACCAAAGTTGACGAACATTTTGCTTAATATCTCGGCCCCTGTTTTTCGTAGCTCAATGTTTTTAGTATGGTTAGATGGGAGACAATTTGGACTTTAACATATCCTAAGGACATCGCCGTATCTCTAGTAGACACAGAGTTATGGGCCTGCAAAGTATAGTCTAATGCATTTCCTAGGGAGGGGTTGTTTGTTTACGTTTAGCTTAATTACTCGGCCCCTGTTTGTCGTAGCTCAATGTTTTTACTATGGTTAGATGGGGGACAAGTTGGACTATATCATATCCTAAGGACATCCCGTATCTCTAGTAGACACAGAGTTATGGGCCTGCAAAGTATAGTCTAATGCATTTCCTATGGAGGGGTTGTTTGTTTACGTTTAGCTTAATTACTCGGCCCCTGTTTGTCGTAGCTCAATGTTTTTCCTATGGTTAGATGGGGGACAAATTGGACTATAACATATCCTAAGGACATCCCGGTATCTCTAGTAGACACAGAGTTATGGGCCTGCAAAGTATAGTCTAATGCATTTTCTATGGAGGGGTTTGTTTGTTAACGTATTGCTTAATTACTTGACCCTGTTCTTTCGATTAAAAATAATAACATATCTTTAGTGTAGCGGTTATCGCATCCGCCTCACTCCCGAAAGGCCACAGGTTCGAAACCACGAAGTTTTGTTTTTTTGCTTGGAACATGCAAAGACCTTTATAATTATCCGAACATTTGTGTCAAGGTCACATTATTTACATCCCCGTATCTCTGGTAGAACCAGAGTTACGAGCCTCCAGAATTTAGTCTAATGTATTTCCTATGGAGGGGTTTGTTTGTTTACGATTAGCTTAATTACTCGACTACTGTTTGTCGTAGCCCTAATTCTTAGTATGGCTAGATGGGGGACAAATTGGTCTATAACATACTCAAAGGACATCCCCGTATCTCCAGTAGAAACAGAGTTACGAGCCTGCAAAGTTTTTTTTCAAAATCAAAAGTAACCTTCTAACAATAATGAGACAAAAAATAAGTTGACGACGATATGAGGTAGCCTCAAGTTTTAAAGTATCCTTGTATGGGGAGCAAAGAGTACTATAACATATCCAAAGGAGATCCTAGTATCTCTTGTAGAACAAGAGTTATGAGCTTCCCAAAGTTTAGTGCAAAAATCATAAGTACATAATAAAATAAGTGACGATACCAAAGTGACGAACATTTTGCTTAATATCTCGGCCCCTGTTTTTCGTAGCTCAATGTTTTTAGTATGGTTAGATGGGGACAATTTGGACTTTAACATATCCTAAGGACATCGCCGTATCTCTAGTAGACACAGAGTTTATGGGCCTGCAAGTATAGTCTAATGCATTTCCTAGGGAGGGGTTGTTTGTTTACGTTTAGT
>JAEQBA010001254.1:0-110210 GCA_019434445.1 Phalangium opilio
TCGTTTCGTTTTCCGTTTTTACTCCCTCCCCCACTCAATTTGACCATAGTTATGAGTAGTAAATCATTAGTAAACAGTGTCTTGATTCTTAGAGCCCATGCTTTAGATGACATTTAACCAATACATGGTTCCATACTTGTCGGTAAGCCACGTGTGCCTTGGTTAGTGGCAAACAGTAACTGTTCTTGGTCGCGCTTCGTAGCATTGACAGAACAACTCTCCGAACAGAGGGGGTTGGTTAAAATCCTCAAAAGTCCCTATCTCCAAATGGAAATTTTATGGTCCACCTTTGGCTAGTCCCAGCCTATCGCGCGAGCTGATCGAGACGCGAGAGACAAAATGTACAGTGGAAAGCTAGCGCTTACCGCTCCTCTTAATATATTGCCTCAACTTTAATGAATCAATTCAAAAAGTTTAAAATAATAGTTATCTTCACAAACAGTGTACGCCACATGGTCGGTGTCCGCAAAGAAATTCGCTCGGTTATTTTGTACAGTACATGGTTAACTTCTGTGACTTGAAGCTTTTTTCTTATTTCCACTACGTATATGGTCGTAACCATAAAATTTCAATATTGGAGATGCTATTCTTCGACCTTTTCGGAAGGTTTTCTGTCTATATATGCTACGAAGCGCGACCACCGACAGGGGATGTTATCCAGTAACAAAAGGCACACTCCGACAGCTTACAGAAGCGCCCACGCTCTCGTAAATACTGTATTGAAGAGCAGTTTTTTCTAGAAGACCTGTGATAGGTTCGCGGGGGATAAAAATTGTCTCCTTTACTGATCCTCTTAAGCTTAGTTCCCACTTGACCGAAAACACGACGGAAACACTGTAAACGATCTTCCGAAGAACGCGACCGAAACAGTTTTCGGTCGAACACACATTGGTGTTCTATTTTTGACGCAGAGGCCGACGTAAAATTATTTTCATAACCAATCAAAATTCGTTTCGGGATGAAGCTTCTGTTGACGTCATAATAGGGGAGTTTTTTTATCGCCGCTTTGAGGTATTTTTTCAACTCGCCAGTCGCCATTGCTACATTTGCATGCTCTGAACGTTTGTGTCTGAATTCTCTAATTGGATTTGATCGCGAATCGCTATTGCCGTGTTTGTATGCAATAAACCTTTGATTCGAATCTCTGACCTACATTTGGTAAAAGTAAGCTCCCTAATTAAGATACCATCAAGGGGAAATCAAAGGCCAATGCTTATGCTATGTTCACACTTGCACAGGAGTCGCTTGACAACTCGTTTGCACAACTAGTTTTTGAAACAGACTTTATTAATAGTTCCATAAGTGAATCATATTACAGCTCCCTATAAGTACTGGACGTAGAATATGCTTTTGTAAACAGCGTTTCTTCCAAGACATCCAAGGCCGCCATCTATAGCTCAGTTTTACAAGTATAGTTTTCCCATTAACCCGGATCTTGAGTTAGGTTAACCTACGGAAGTTCCGGTTGATGATAACGGCTGTCAGACCGCCGTCAGTGTCGTGATTAGTGTGAAACTTATTATCGCGTTATAATTTTGATTTAGAATGGCTTATGTAACTAAGTGCAATTGTTGCATGCCCACATTAATGAGACATCTGAACACTATGTGATATTAAAAGCACTTAACCGTAATCAACTAAAAAAACGTTTTGTAAAACTGAAAAATATTGACCAGCATCTTTCGCAAACGGAAAACGTTAAAGCAATGAAAAAATTTGTCACACTTAAAAAAGGAAATCAAATTTCTATGTCGACGCACATAACCTTTAATTAGTAATAAATCGGTCGAACTATCCCCGCTAAAACCTTTAAATCGATCGGTGGAAGCTTAGCTCAGTGCTGTACTTGGGATACATTAAAAAATATTCTAGCATGATGAAGGCTATTTTGATAATTTGAATTCATATTAATTTCCTTTTCAACACAAGCGTTTCAGTGGCGCCGCTCGGGGGTAGGCTACAGCCTACCCGTAAATTTCAGAGGGGCCCCGAAATTAGATTTCCATAATACTATTATTACAATATTTTGATCTAGGCCTACAGGACAATTTTCATAAGGCTGAACCTTTTGGCATTGTATAATTTACAATATTCTACAAAATGGGTTAACACACTTGTGTTAAAAGTTTTTGACTAGCCAGAAAAGTTATCTCGCTTTTTGATTTTTAGCAACATCGTATGATGTACATCTACGATTTGTTATTCTCGTAGTAGTAGTAGTGTAAAATTTTTGGTTCGTCATTGAAGGGACAGTGAATGGGAGAGGATTGTGGTGAGGTGATATTTTTCATTCTTTTTTTTTACATGGATGGGGATTGTAAGAGTAAGTTTAAGCATTGCACTTAATTGTACAAGTGAGGTTAGTGATTATGAATTGTGTTTTACGTTTTCTCGATATGTCTAAAGCTAAAGAAACGATTATTGGATTGCCTTAATATAATGGAAGGTGTTAAACTCTCCCTTTAAAATTTCTGTCACCCGTCGACAATAAGGAGTCAATCCCGCTCCTCTATTTAAATATTCAAGGAAATCGAGGTTAACTTTAAATGCAAAAGCAAGTTTATACTGATAGTATATTTTTTGAATGGTCTTAAGGCGATGTTTATCACGATCCCAGAATTTACGTGTATTTCACCAGAAAGCGAGAATAATTTTAAAAGCAAAAGGAAGTATATAGTATCTTTATATATTTAATATGGTATATTACAATTTGAACATAAGCAAATTTATGAACGTAAGGATTACGGTCCAGGTAATTATTTTTTAGATCAGGGAAACGAGGGACTAATCACTCAGATTTTCTGTACTTCAATTTAGGTTTAGGTATGCGTTACTGGTAATTGTTTTAGCACTTTAAAAGCTGCGCATTGTGGGGCTACACACTCAAGTTTTCTGTTTGTGTCGCGCTATTACAATTATAAAAGAAGGTACATTATTGATGTACAGATTACGGGCAATCATTTAAGCACAGTTAGGGATATCGCATCGAGGGACCAATCAGTCTGATTTTCTTTTCTTAAATTAAGGGTTTAATTATGCGTTACGATTAATCATTTTTGCACTGTTAAAGGGTGCGCATGGAGGGGGTAATCACTCAAGTTTCCTATTTGTGTTGCACTATTACAATTATAACAGAAGTAAATGAATTGAAGTTATGATTACTAGTTATGATTATATCACACTTAAAGGTAACGCATCGAGGGGCTATTCACTCAAATTTTCTATTCGCTACGATGTGGCTAAAATTATGAGCCCAGCCCTAGGGTCATCTTGTTTGTTTCGCGCTCTTTACCTAATCTTCTTCTCTCCCTTTCCTTATGGCAAGGAATATGGAGATAGGGAAGTTTGGGCAGTATAGGAATCTCTCTTCACGAAATGTAGCAGGTCACATGACTTATATTCGGCGTTAGTTTGAACTGCGCAGGAAACCGGTAGTGCCGCCTATCCTCAGCACGATGCGCGAGAAAAGTGCGGCGCATGCGCACATGCACATCCACGCCGAAAACGGGATTTTTGGGCGACCGGAGTTATAGCGTTACACGAAACTTCCCTATCTCCATATTCCTTGCTTATGGTCCCATAAAACTTCGAGGTCAGACTCGTTTTGGTAAACCGATTTCCCTTTTCGTCACCAAATCGACAGTGCACAGCGACCTCATAGGGGGCTTAACTGAAAATCCCCCTCTCTCCGATTCCGCGTTTTTATTATTTTCGTAAACTATAGTTTATATAATAATATGTCTTTTGTCTGATAATACTGAACTTTAATATATTAAACTTCTCTATATGAATAATATGATAAAAATAGTTGTGAATTTAATATTATCGACGCTGTGCAACAAAAGTTTTCTCTTGAAATTTTATAAGGGGGCCCCAAATCTTCCTTAGCCTACCTGTAAAAAAATCCTGGCGGCGCCACTGAAGCGTTTAAGAATACCTATAGACCGCCAATTATTTTTATAATCGGAAAAATAAAGTGGACTTCTACTATTATATTCACAACCCAACACTTTGTATGGAACAACTTGTTTCCTTCCGCGCTCTTTTCTCCAAAACCTTCCCTCATTGGCTACCAGCCTACCACTTACTTCCGTTTGCTTCGCCCGCTTATTAAAATTTACTTTCGCGCCAAAATCATTCCTCTGGTTTAGTTCACAAATTCGCCGCTGCGTTTCGCATATACCCTTTTCTCTTCAGTGCTAGGAGACAATGCTGATGCACGGCGATGTTATATCGTCCAGCTGCCAGTACTTCTAGGGAGCTGTAATATGATCCACTTCTGATAGTTCGAAGCGATTTCAGCAGCCTTGGTTCACGCATTGGTGTTGTTTGCTAAGGCGCGGTGAAAATAACCTTACTGATTGACTGCACGTTATATTTTTCTTTAATTATTTCTATTTATTTAATCCTTAATCACTATTTAATTCAATCAACTGATTTTACTGTTAATTGATCTATTACATCTAAATTAATAAAAAAAAATTACATATCTACGCTTTTTCAAGAACTATTCCATTTTCCGAAAACATTATCCATGAAATTATTTTGAAGGGATTTAGTGTCGATGCTCTATAACTTGTAGTGCAAGTACCAGTACAAGTACAAGTACAAATACAAGCAGCGGTGCAAGTACAAAAACAAGCAGCGGTACAAGTACAAATACAAGCAGCGGTACAAGTACAAATACAAGCAGAGGTACAAGAACAAATACAAGCAGCGGTACAAGTACAAATACAAGCAGCGGTACAAGTACAAATACAAGCAGCGGTACAAGTACAAATACAAGCAGCGGTACAAGTACAAATACAAGCAGCGGTACAAGTACAAATACAAGCAGCGGTACAAGTACAAATACAAGCACCGGTACAAGTGCAAATACAAGCAGCGGTACAAGTACAAATACAAGCACCGGTACAAGTGCAAATACAAGCACCGGTACAAGTGCAAATACAAGCACCGGTACAATTACAAATACAAGCACCGGTACAAGTACAAATACAAGCACCGGTACAAGTACAAATACAAGCACCGGTACAAGTACAATTACAAGTACAAATATAAGTACCAGTGTGGAATACCCCTGAAAACTAGAAACTAGCCTACAAAGCCGCTTCAAGTTGGTTCGTGAAGCAACTTCAAGAAACCAAGTTTGTAAATAGCTTCTCAAGTATCAGTTTTGTTCACACTTAACTTTGGAAGCTTTTTGAATCGCTTCGAATCGCTTTCTCATGTAAGTGTGAACAAGGCTTTAGGTTCTTCTGGCTCTGAGTCCCAATTCCAACTCGTGCCACGTGACTACCGGTCGACCGCCCTTTTTGGTCTAAATTCAGTCGTATGTGTGAACCGAACTAAAATGTTGCCATCGAAGGGCTGCGTAAAACTCACTTTTTTGACGCAGTGCTCAAGTTTTCGGTCGTCATTTTCGATCAAGTGGGAACCTAGCTTTAAAGGGAGACTCTCAGCTGAAAATCTTAGTGCCGTGTTTTATTTTTTCCTGGTTCTTTACAATTAAATATGAAGTTTCAAATTTTTTCTGATTTTTCAAACAATTTTTTCAATGAAAATTCAATTTTTTAAAATTTGTTAGGCTTAGCAATGGGTCTCGATTTTAGCGCACTTACCTACCGGCCAATAAAAACATATTTAGGGATAGAGCCAAATCAGCCAATCCCGTGAAGGTTAGAAAATATTAAGTCGTATGTTGTCTGCTTCAAACAGTAAGAGCTGAGTTCCCAAGGGCGGGAAATAAGTATTTTTTGTAGAGAGGGCTCGTTACCAGTGACTCCACGGGGCCCGTCGTCTGCTGAAGTTTGAGGAGGATAATAATTGTGTTGCAGCTTGACTCTGCTGAGGTGTAAAAGACGGGTTTTTAATTTTTTCTATCTCGAAAATCACAAAAAATAATAGAAACAATAATCTAAGAATACAGATCTTCCCATTCCAAAGGCTAATAACTAGACACTCAAGATATACAAAAAATACGACCCGCCACATTTTAACATAATAAAATTACGAGAGTAATTTGAGTTTAAGTGAAACGTAATAGCGTAAACTTGCTAATTACTAAAGTTCGTTAGACGATCGAACCGGCGTCTTTCTTTCGAGTACTAAAAAGTAGAATAGATATTTCTGAACCTAATCAGACGACGCAAATGAGACTCGCGCGAGAAAACCTTTGGGGATTGCCTCTTATAAATCGCGGGCGCTCATTGGCCGGTAGGTCGCTTTACCAAAATTCAAATGCATGTTTTGGATACAAAACTTCAATTACTGTTTAATACTATAAATAGCGCTTCAAAAAATCAGAAAAAAATTCAAGGCGGCATATTTTAACATAAGGAATCAGAATAAAAATACTTAATTTTTGCCAATAGTATCCCTTTAAGAAACAAACTCCATGTTTGAACACCGTTTGCTAACTTATGAATTATGCCATTGCAATTTTTGTGGTAGGTTAAATATCAAAGTTGAGAGACCTCATCTTGCATCACAAGGAAAAGTCTCGGATAAAGATAAGGCAAAACTCATGACCAAAGAGACGCTCAAGGAAGGAAATGTATGCAATTTTTAATATGAGAGGCTAGTTTAAACTTTTCTTGAGAACCAAACCTCTCTACGTACATTTTTCCTCGTCATAATGTATTGCGCATTTCCAGATATCCGTATCACAATACAAGCAATATTTCAAAGCCTACGGTATAACATGGTGTGCGATATACCAAGTATTACTCACCAGTGTTGTAGTCCTTAATTTTACGTCAATGTATTGGCTTTCTTTGTGGTGCGCGGACTCCAAGGAAGATTTTAAAGCAAACCCAGACTTAAAGGCAACCCGTATTGCGGTCTTAGTCGTTCTTGGACTAAGCCAAGCCATTGTGGCATTTCTGGACGTGATCATGAACATCTTTCGCTGTCTACGAGCTGCAAATTGTCTGCATGGGAAAATGCTCGAAAGCGTATCTCGTTCTCCCATGTCCTTCTTCGACACGACTCCCGTTGGAAGGATACTCAATCGTTTCTCCCAAGATATCGACGCCCTCGACCAGCAACTACCTCCATTGCTGTCGTCCACCAATTGGGGATTAATATTTTTAGTGGTATACCCGTTAGGAATTGCAGTATATTTACCGCTATTCATAATTCCCTGCATTATTGTTGTCGTCGGATACCTTTTACTTCAGGTAGGAACTATATTTCAGTCTCCTGTCATAAGTTTTTATACAGTAACACTGTCAATTGTTAATTTTTAAACAAAGAATTCGAATCGAGTGAGAGATAGCCACCTTTGATCCTTAATAATTCGGGAGTTTTGAAAAATAGAGCAATAAACATTGCCAAGATTTCCAAAAGTTAACAGACATTTTACAAAGTGACGGGAAAGAGACCTTGTGATATCTTTCCCACCCAGCACTTTCTACCCGAAGTTAAAATAATATACAAATCTTTGAAATATTGAACCACTTTAAGTGTTTTGGCACTAATATAATTTATGGCAAAAAATGTAGAAAGTATGCACGCGGCGTGCTGGCGTGAACTCCTTTGGATTTTTTTCTAAAAATGAAGATTTTCAAACATACCTTTCGCAGCGTTTCTTGATGTCGAGCAATCGTCAATTCAAGCGGATCACAAGCTTGAGAAATTCCTTCTTATTTTCGCACGTGGGAGGATCAGTGGCTGGCAGCACTGTCATCAGGGCGTGTGACGCCGAAGAAAACTTCGAAGGACACTTCCTCAAACTGATCGACGAATGCACTGCCGCTAATTACATGATGAACATGGCGCAAAGGTAATTTTGTAATTGCGTAATTTTTCAGTTGCATATTTTTTGTTTTGGATCGGCAGTGTTTTCAACATCTACCTTGCCTTTGGATTGAAAAGCTGTTTATGCAATGAAAAGCGGGAATTCCAAGTCGCAACTCATTTTTCTAATTCAATCAAATGCAATTTCTTTTCAGATGGCTGAGAGTACGCTACAATATCTTGGGCAACTGCTTGTTGTTTTGCACAGCAATTTTCATCATTTTAAGCAAAGGAACTTTGTCAGCTGATTTTGCGGGATTGATCTTGGCTAATGCCGATCGGGTAAGTGCTACCAATGACGACGAAGCGAGAAAATCAAAATCTTTTCCACAAGTTAAAATCTCACAATAATGCAAAGAATATCTCGAGATGGAATTGAATGCGGCTGGGGGTTGCATGGGAGATTGATAGGCCTATAGTGAAGCGTAGAAAGTTTAGCAAAGATGTAATTTTAGGTTTGGGAATTTATACTGTTCAATAATGTTTGGTCTGAAGGATAGCTGAAAATATCGTGCACTTTTTAAAGAAAGCATGAAACTTGGTATAAAGTTAGTTTGAAGTATATGAAGTCAATTAAAGATTGGAGGCATTCCCTATCTCTGTTGTCACAGCCGTAACAGGCCGTCAAAGTGGTCGTGAAATTTAAAACTCGCCTAACATCATAGGTAGCACCCCTCAGATACGCCGCCTTGAGCTATAGAGAAAATGTATAGGGTCGTGTATAAAGCCTGCTTGATCGAAACTTTTGCAGGTTATTATATGTGTACTTTTGGTGATATACCATTTTCCTTACATTCAAGTCGTTATCAGGTCTTATCCATGAAATAGATTTCATTCCTTATTCTATTTGGCTAATAAAAATTTCCCTGAATTCAAGGGTTATTTATATTCCAATTAAAATGTTATTTTTTATATTGATCTCACAGCTTCTACAGGTGATAAAAGTCTTTATCGCTGCCATTACGGGTTTAGAATCAAATGTCGTCTCCATAGAAAGAATTGACGAATACTGTCGCTTGGAGTCCGAGGCCGAGTGGGAGAAACTAGATTCTCAACCTCCTGCTCACTGGCCTCAACGAGGACAAATCACATTCCAGGACTACAGCACAAGATACCGAGAAGGATTGGATTTGGTCTTGAAGGACATCGATGTCAGGATCGAAGCCGGAGAGAAGGTGGGCGTGGTGGGCCGGACAGGCGCGGGAAAGTCCTCGCTGACGCTGGCGCTCTTCCGTCTCATCGAGGGGGTGCGCGGTCAGATCGTCATAGACGGAGTAGAAGTGGAGGAATTGGGCTTGTCCGATTTGAGATCACGGCTGACCATCATCCCCCAAGAGCCCGTCCTCTTCTCGGGCACGCTAAGATTTAACCTGGATCCCTTCGGTCAACAAGACGACCAGCGACTGTGGGCCGCCCTGGAACACTCGAACCTGAAATCCTTCGTGAAATCTCTCGAGCAAGGACTGGATCACCCCGTGGCCGAAGGAGGACAGAATCTGAGCGTCGGACAGCGTCAGTTGATCTGCTTGGCTCGTGCTTTGTTGAGGAACACCAAGATCCTGATCTTGGACGAAGCCACGGCCTCGGTTGACATGGACACCGACGATCTCATTCAAGAGACCATCAAGAAGGAATTTGCTCACTCTACCATCATCACCATCGCGCACAGAATAAACACTATCTTGGACTACGACAAGTTAGTTTAACTACCTATTAAACCGGTTAAAAAATGATTGGCTAATTTGTCGTCATTTAATTCTTTATAGGGTGATGGTTCTCGATCAGGGCCGAATTGCGGAATTCGACTCTCCACATGCCCTCTTGATGAATGAGCAATCAATGTTTTACGATTTAGCCAAAGACGCAAATATACTCTAGGTCACCTTTATATCAATCTTCTCAGTCAATATTTGATACATTACCTTCTAAGCAATAACCTTATTCTATATTATTAGAAACAGAATAAGGTACACCTTGTTAATTAAAACGAATTGTTTATAAACATTACGAAACAACTAGACTATCCAAACAAAGCTCATTTCATGCATAAACATATGTAGCAATGGCAAATAGAAGTAACAGAAAGTGAGTCACTAGAGTGAATGAAAGGCTACCTACGAATAATTTGCGACGTACTCCAATCAAATATTTATCTCTTCTTCTCTAGCTTCTTCGTTCGACTTGTCTTCGCTCGCTTTACATTACGTTTACTCTATAACTCATAATTTTTTCTCCGTTGAAAATACTTTTGACATTTAAGATATTCGAATAGTTTGAATATTTTTGTTTCATAGTGCAAACATGTTATTTGTTAAATGCAATATGGTTATTAATATGCATATTTTCAAGTTAGTTCTTCCCACTGGCATACCACTGGGGGGACAGTAAATGTTTTTTTTTTCTTGACGCGTTATTCGCAGGATTCGTTCAACTTAGAACATATTTACCTTATTACGCAATTATTACTCGTTATGGATAAGCAATAGCAGAAATTAAAATTAATGAATTATTAAAGAATTAGTCAAATATACGGTAAAGCCGACGACATTATACAAAGAATATGGATGTGTCTAGTACAGAGAGCAATTAGTCAATTGGAAAAATTGCACTGGTAAAGGCTAAAGTGTCTACACCTCTACTGTAAGTTAGAAGCTGCAATCACAATTGGGTTGGCGTGTAAACCGTATCCTCTAGTTTTACTTCAATGATGCATTCTTAGTTTACCAGCAACGCTGTTAATATTAGACCATCAAAAACATGATTTATGTCTAGCCGCACAAATAAGAGAATGTGCCTAAAACGAATGAAAGCTCCGAAGCCATAACTAGGAAAATCCCCGCACGTCACTACATATGCTAGTTTTACCGTAAATTAATAAGTACTAAGTAACCTCGCTAAAGGTGGCGATTTTATCATTGAGAGTGAAATACACGGGTGTACCTCGTGTCAGAAGTTCCAAGAAGAGCAGTTCTCGAAGTAGCAACTGCGATTCCAAAAAACAGCAGCGTTGTTCAAAATTGCTGTTTTAGAAATAGCGGCTGCTATTTTGGGTAATAGCTGTGTTTATCTTGCTCTAAAAGGATTGACTCGTTAAAAACGAGATCTGACAACAATGAATTAATGGTAAAAGAATATCTTGTAGGAATGTCATATAATATATGTAACCCCTAGGGTTGTAAAAGAATGGAACAAAATTAAGCAAAAATAAACATAGATATAGCATTAAACTGTTAAAAATAACGGAACTTTAATTAGGCCTGTGCGAGTACTCGATAGGACTCGAAAGCTCGATCGAGCCTCGAGCCGAGTACTCGGCTCGAGGCTCGATAAGCAACTTTTGAAAGGCTCGACAAGTTTTCGAGCCTCGGAAAAAAGCTCGAGACCAAGGCTTAAAGTTATCGAGGTTCAGTCAGTGGTCTGTGAGATCCTAGATTAGATTAAAGGTCAAGAATTACCATCTAACACAATCTACTGAATGTTGAGACGCTGCAGTGACGCGCGAAATTGGAAATTATTCTGGTTGGTGCCTTTTTTGTAAGCCCACATTTGATTGGCGTAAGTTTTACTTCCACTTTTCGGCAAAGAAAAAAATGAAAAATCATTCTTGAAGTTTAAGCTTTACTTTTATGTACAGAAAAGTACGCTTGGTTTGTATTATCAATGCGATTGTCAGTGCAAGTAAGTAATTTCGATAAGTGATAATAGGATTCAAGTTTAATTATAGTCAAATAAAAGTTAATCTGTTATATTTACGAATTAATAGGGTTTTTTTCTTTACTAAGGCCATTAATTGAAAGTGTAAAGGAATATCATTCCAAATTAAGAGCTAAAATTGAAAGTCGTTAAGGCTCGCCATTGAAATTTTAGGCTCGATAAAAGCTCGAAACCTGATTTTGAACATGCAGCTTAAGGCTCGAAGCTCGATATGAAACTCGAGGCTCGGCTCGAAGCTCGATATGAAACTCGAGGCTCGGCTCGAAGCTCGATAACCGAAAAAAGAAAAGCTCGAGGCTCGGCTCGAACCCAAAAAATCAAGGCTATAATGGTTAATGGAAATGGTTATATTCACGGTTTGTAAAAAGAAAAAATAAAAAAAAAAACAAGTTGGGAAACCAAAATTAACCTCTCCGTGTCGAGACGAGGGCTAACATTTACTACCAAAAAGTATACTTCTTAAACAAAGACCAATCAGCCAAGGAGTAAACATATTAACTGTATATATTCCTGATATAACCTCGTAGAATTAAGAGCTTGAAAAAAGGTGAGATAAAAGCGTTGAAAGCCAGAAGCCTGGAATTTTTATTTTGGTCTGCGGTACAGAGGATTGTACTTGCTCTACGTTGGTCACTGTTTATTCCAAATCATCAACTGCTTCGAAAACTGAAAACTTTGAAAACCTTTTTGTAAATGATTAATTTTGATGGTATTAATTTTGGTTTGCGTGTTGTACAGTGTGGAAGAGATCAGAGCCTCTCTTCATGACGTAGTCTTTAGATAAGCTATACGGTATCTACAGCTCTGCCCTTATCAATACCGGGCAGTTCTAGTGACGACCTTCACTCATATAAAACCATTTGTAAATAAACCATCTTTTAATAGTAATTAACCTTGTGAAGTTAATATACAGTGTGGAAGAGATCAGAGCAACACCTACCTTTGTGGAAAACCCCCAAAACCCCTGACGGACTACTTCACTGCAGTTCATTTTCGAGCTCGTATACAGGGTGTGACATGTGTCATTGTATGCAAATGAGAACGTGCAACAAGTATCATAGTGAATATCGTTTAATGATACGCACTTTGAAACGTTAAAGACCTACGATTAAGCTTAGGAACTAAGGCATCACACTACAAATTAAAGGGCTGTTTGGTAACCCCATCAGCGTAAATGTTCGATGTGCCTACCGTCGTGGTGTAGGCACTCTTCAAGACGATTTCCATGCCTTGTATTACGTTTTCTAGCATTTGAGGAGTGATTCGTTCAATTGCGCTTCGAATTCTGGCCGTCAAGTCGTCTACATTTAAAGGTTCTGTTGCAAGCACCTTCCCCTTAACATATCCCCATAAGAAGAAATCAAGTGGGGTTAGGTCAGGGGATCTTGCTGGCCACGGAATTGGTCCACCTCTACCGATCCAACGGTTTGGAAAGTGCTCAGTTAGCCATTGGCGAACATTGACCGCCCAATGTGGTGGCGCACCATCCTGCTGGAACCACAGGTCCCGCATCACTGCTAATGGTAATGCGTCTATCGCATCACTAAACTCGTGGCTTTGGCCTACTTAGATAAGGAATCCATACGAGGTTACGAAGGTCAGAAATTTCCGCGGCACTGAGAATTCGGCACATTATTCAATCAAACGTACGCGTCGTTACTAGCAGCTTAGTTCGTATAAACGTTGTAAGTCCTGTGTCGTAGACGAATGGCAGCCTACTCAAACCGAGAAAAATTGGACATGACGTTTATTTTGGGTGAATTTCGCGGTAACGTTCAACAAGCGGCATTGCTTTATGCCGAACGCTTCCCAAACCGACGAAGGCCGGTTCGAAGAACCTTCACGAACATTAGAGACAACCTACGAGATTTCGGGAGTTTCGTCGTGCAAGACCGTCAACGTAGAAGAGACCGTATAATTGGTAATCATGATAGGGAAGTCGACATTCTAGCACGTTTTGAAGCCAATCCTCATACTAGTAGTAGAGCGGTCGGAGAAGAGGTTGGTCTAAGCCATTCAACCGTTCTTGCCATTTTACATCGGCATCACTACCGGCCCTATCATATCCACCTCCATCAAGCCTTAACGGACGATGACTACCTAAGACGTCAAGACTTCTGTCTTACCATGCGCGAGCTAATTGAAGCCGATCCATTGTTCTTAAGAAAGGTTCTTTTTTCTGATGAGACGACATTTCACAGGGATGGTACGGTAAACCGACATAACTTACATTACTGGACCCAACGAAATCCATACTGGTTACGGCAACATTACCATCAAATTCGATGGAAGATAAATGTTTGGTGTGGCATTCTGGGGAACAGAATCATCGGACCTTTCTTCTTCGAGGACAACATTACTGGTGACAGGTATTTGCACTTCCTGCGCCACGAGTTTAGTGATGCGATGGACGCATTACCATTAGCAGTGATGCGGGACCTGTGGTTCCAGCAGGATGGTGCGCCACCACATTGGGCGGTCAATGTTCGCCAATGGCTAACTGAGCACTTTCCAAACCGTTGGATCGGTAGAGGTGGACCAATTCCGTGGCCAGCAAGATCCCCTGACCTAACCCCACTTGATTTCTTCTTATGGGGATATGTTAAGGGGAAGGTGTTTGCAACAGAACCTTTAAATGTAGACGACTTGACGGCCAGAATTCGAAGCGCAATTGAACGAATCACTCCTCAAATGCTAGAAAACGTAATACAAGGCATGGAAATCGTCTTGAAGAGTGCCTACACCACGACGGTAGGCACATCGAACATTTACGCTGATGGGTTTACCAAACAGCCCTTTAATTTGTAGTGTGATGCCTTAGTTCCTAAGCTTAATCGTAGGTCTTTAACGTTTCAAAGTGCGTATCATTAAACGATATTCACTATGATACTTGTTGCACGTTCTCATTTGCATACAATGACACATGTCACACCCTGTATACGAGCTCGAAAATGTACTGCAGTGAAGTAGTCCGTCAGGGGTTTTGGGGGTTTTCCATAAAGGTAGGTGTTGCTCTGATCTCTTCCACACTGTATATTAACTTCACAAGGTTAATTACTATTAAAAGATGGTTTATTTACAAATGGTTTTATATGAGTGAAGGTCGTCACTAGAACTGCCCGGTATTGATAAGGGCAGAGCTGTAGATACCGTATAGCTTATCTAAAGACTACGTCATGATTGATAAGAATATGTAGACATAATGTCTACAATAAATATTACCAGGAATGAGTGGAGGGCAGTTGGAATGGCTTAGGTTAAATCATATTAGGCGTGAAATGATCTTGGAAACATCTGGCGTGGCTTATTTTATGTTAGCGACGTCATAGACTGACGAAATACGATTATTTCCCGCTTAAATATTTTCATTGGCTGCCAAAAAAGGGAAAATTCTTCTGCTAACTCCACCCTCTATCCGCTCGGTCCCTAGTTTGAAACGACTAGACATTTAACGCCTTCAGGAGGTAGCTAAGCAGACGATGGGGGAGGAGCTACACTTTTTAAAAAAACAAATAAATAAGGCCTCGCCATATGATTCCACCATCAAGGGAACACCGGGAACCCCTTTAGCCATTCCAACCCCTTCCATACATTCCTGATATTACGTAATGACTAATATCATGAGCCAATATTACACAATTTTCAGATTAGATCATTAGTAGCTAATTTCGGCAATGAAGACTAAATGATCTATCCCAAATTACGCGTTATCCACAGTAGGCCCGTGACGATTAAGGACGTCCGATGCTTTTGCAATGATAGAAATTAGGGATGAACCGGTACCGATACCATATCGGTATCGGCACCGATACTCGGGGTTTCCCGATAGTATCGGATCGGTTGGTTCGATACCGATGCTAAACCGATACTCGTTTAAAATGCGTTATATGGCGCTACATGACATTTTTATGTCTTTAGGTAACGTAATGATGGTGATAATATCTCATTTCTATGAATTTCAATCGTGACGAGTTCTCATTTATATAAAAAGTACCTGAATTCAGTTTATCTAACAACTAATAAGCGAAAATCTTTCTTAGTACGCGCCTACTACTCTAGGGATGAACCGATACCATATCGGTATCGGTTGAAGTATCGGGTTTTGGATCATAGTGAGTAAATATCGGTATCGATCGGTATCGGTTCATGTGTGTACCGGTATCGATCGGTATCGGGTTAAGCTTGGTATCGGCCATCTCTAATAGAAATAAATAACCTAGCTAAAAGGCTTATGACCAGAAGCCCAGTTGCTTAATCCAGGACTTGATATATTCCCTAGAAAGGGGACCGCCATCTTGACTTTTGATATTCAATACAGCCTTGATATTGTTTAATTATCCGTTATGCGATACGTTGGCCTAACGTCTGTTTACTAAATTTAAAATGAAAGCTCCAATTCATTTAAGATTACGCTATCTTGAGAAGCGTATACATTTTTATAAATAAATGTTACTCTTTTTGCTTGTTATCAACGATGGCATATCATCATAAGATTATTAAATAGTCTTTCCTATTTATACTAAGGACAATTTTTCTTCGAGAAAATGCACATTTCATAAAAGTGCACGAAAGATTTTAACGCCCGAAGTCTGTTATTTTGTTATTTAGTTTTAACAGAGAGAGTTTATAAAAAGGAGTGGAAGCTCTTGCCCTTGACAGTGCTAAATACAATGTAGCTAAAACTGGTCAGGTAAATTTCCGGTCACAAGACACTCCTTTAATTTTAAAGTTTGACCTCAATCGCTATTGGTTGTACAATTACCCAATAAGGGTTCGCGATTTCGAGTGCGACTGGCGCCATTTGGAGTTATATTAAGTCGGACGATCCCCTTTCCCTAAAAAGGTAGTTTCCATCTCCTCTAGAGACCCTCCCGCAACATTCTAGAACCACCCTACAGGGTGGGGCCACAAAACATTATACCGGAAATAGACCTGGCCAGTTTTGTTGATCACGTAATTTTTGAGCTACATAATATTCCTCAGTTTCCGCTCACTATTATATATTCTCTCTGGTTTTAATGTAGACGAATCTGAAATACACTTGTTTTTTGCGAGAGAGCTACAGTCAAGGTCTTTTAATGTAGGGTTTGACGGTTTTACGCTATTAACGTAAAGGTTTATTGGGGAAAAATAGAAGTATTAGTTAGACGCTCGAAAAAATCACAGCTACTAGTTCGTTAAACAAGTTCCTCAATTTTTTTAGCAAAGATTTTAATATTACTCATCATCAAATGGATTCATTTATTCTGGACGACTTTTGCGAATCGAAATTTTGGGTGTGTTAGGTGTTGTTTATTTAATTTACCAGAACTCTGATTATGGAATTTGATAGCGTGAAAATAAGGTTCAAAATTTCACGTTTGCGTTTAGACATTAAGTGTGCACATTATTCTAAACAGGAAGCCAATTTGACATGGTACACGGATAATCCTGATTTCACGCCTTGTTTTCAAAAGACCATCTTGGTATGGGTGCCATGCGCGATTCTGTGGTTGTTCCTCCCATTAGAAGTCGCATTGATCGCCAAGTCGGAACGGCGAAGCTTTCGTTGTTCTCATCTTTCCATTATTAAAAGTGTAAGTCTTTTCACACATAACGAGCACAGAGCATCTTTGGCATGCAAAACGCATTGTAAACATGCCGTATAGCATGTCAGAGGACTTGATTAGGCGCTGCACCTAGCTTATCAGCGCCCCCCACAATTGTCGTTCATATTATTCTAATTTGAACCTGCGGAACCGCCGTCAAGGCACACGGGATCGGCCAGTGGACCCGACAAACCCCCCTTGAGCAGGTGACCAAAGCAGGACACCTACAGTGCTGAGCCCAGCCAGGAGATGGTCGGTGACAGGGAAGGACTAAGGCAGCAGAAGGCTCGAGGGGACGGGGGGGGTTCCCTCCGAGCGCAACAGTGCCATACGGCCCAAACAGTGTATCCGCGACCCCCGGAGGTTTGAAAGAGCTGGAAATAAGCCAAAACTACACCTGAGCCCGGGGGGGGGGAAGCGACCGAAAAACGTTCGCAGAACGGGGCAGGGAACGGTTTGAACCAAGGGCGAACCCAAGGAACTCCCGAACCGGCACACCGAACTCGGGACCCCTCCGCAACGACAAGGCCTTTTGCTCTGCTCCACCAGGGGAAGCGGGAGGGGGACATGCCGTATAGCAGGATGCGCGCGTTCTTGCCACTGTAATACCTATTACGTGAATATTACTTTTGTTTTCTGTTTTCAGCTCTTGGTTTTGTTACTTGCCGCAATTAGCGTCATAAAATTTGGGAAACAAATATACTACGGCGATTTTCATGTCGTTGACAATTTGGCGGTTATCCTTCAATTTGGAACTTATGTAACACAATTTAAAAAAGTAATAATGTTTTTATGAATTAATTTGAACTGGTGTGTTGCAGATCTTGGCGTTATTCCTCATTGTTTACGGCAGTGGGGGTGGCACGGTGTTGTCCGGAATCCTGACATTGTTTTGGTTCCTCTCAACATTAACGCAAACTATCACACTGAGATCCACCATCATGAAATACTATTTACAAGTAAGCGAAGGTTTATTTTACATTTTATTATAATATTACGCTAAAATAAAAACCTCAAATATTTCAGAACGACAAGGACGACTATTTCGGGTTGGTAATTGAATCGGTAATTTACCCTTTAGTAGTAGTTACCCTCGTATTACACACACTGAGTGACACCTCTCCGAACTACGAGAAACATAATAACGCAATAGAAGCTAAAATGGTAATACACCAGGGTTTTTTTTATTGTAAGTGGTTTACGCATGATATGTTTAATACTGGTTACTAGAAGATCTGCCTTTTCGCTTGTCGTTCTCGACTTAGCTCTCAGTAAAGTTTTAGCGTGCAACTTTCTTGGTTAGTAGTAACGCGAGGTCGGGTGCGCGCGAAGTGTTCAATGTGCAACGAGTTAGTATATTTGAAAGGTAAAATTTGTCATGCGTAATGATAGTCCAGGTCTTACCACAAAATCCGCGTAGTTACGACGAGAAAATTACTCCATAATGATTCCTATATGATGTATGCCTGTTATGGAACAAATACAAATTTTTCTATTAAAATGACTTACTATTTTTTATGATTATTTTCAAACATTAAGAAATCAAGGGAAGATGATGCATCGTTTTGTTCACGAATGGTTCATTCATGGCTTACCAGGTAAATCTAGGTCCCATAGAGCGCAACTCATTGTAGTTTAATTCTAACTTGCAAGTTTTTCTTCTAAATTTTAAACGAATTGCAGCACCCTGTGGAAAGGTTGGAAGAAAAATCTGGAGTCATTGAACGTGTACGATTTGAATGACTCGGAGCGAGCGCTGACTGTCTCACGAATTTTCGAAAAACACTGGAAACTCCAAGCTGAAACCAAAAGTGACGGCCATGAAATGGAAATGGTGATGTTGTGAGAAAAGATTTACGGAAGAACAAAACAGAAGCAAACCCATCGCTTGGCCCTTGTTGAGGACAATCGGATCTTGTTTGATAGCTGGAGTGGTCCTACAAGTGCTGTCCGACGTAATTTCTATCGGTCCTGCTCTTTTGACAGGGTAAACAATTTCACTTTTTCAACCATATAAGAAACGTCACAACGACATAAATCTTCGTTTGAACCAAGGCCGAAAAAACTAGCGATATGAGTGAGGTTTATCAATTGACTGTAGTTCAGATTTAGGGCGTTTTATATTCATTTCAAATCGGAATTTTTTTATTTTTAAAATTAAGTTTTTGATTTACACTTATAAAGTGGAAAAAAACTGTGTCAAAATGTTTTTGCCGCGCGGTTTTTACCAGAAAAAAACCACGTGGAAAAAACCGCGGTCATATTGACAAGTGTCTACAGTAGAGATGGGCCGATACAAGTTTTAGTCGATACCGATATCATTCGATACTTGGGAAACCGATACGTACCGATGCCGATATTTTACCCGATCCTTCGATTAAACCGATAACGATAAATTAACCGATATCAATAATAACAAATTAACAATAAATAAGAAAATAGATGCTAAAATATAGGTTGGTAAATAGTAACTGTATGCGTATCACAGAAAAACACTTTTTCCCCGCCTGACCTTCAAGTTGAACGCCAGGCATCCAAAGAAATAATACTAATTGTATTATGTATTCATGCAGTATTTAAACAGTGCACTTGTTCAAAAACGCCAACTTTTCGGCTTTTTGAGGTTTCAGGCGACTTCTCTTTTGAGTAACAGAATCCCCAGTTATACGTCTGCTCGCTCTGCTGTAATTCTCTAGGCTTGTGATTCATTAAATATTAAGTCTTATGGCGCCATCTACTCTCAACATAAGTATTTTACTTTAAAAAATATCGGTTAATTTGTAACCGATACCGATATATCGGTTAAAGCCAAATATCGGTACCGATACCGATATGGCATCGGTATCGGCTCATCTCTAAAGTCCAAATAAAAAAGAACGAGACTACATGGTTTTCTTTTGAATCTGAAATTAAGTTTCTTGATTGCTGTCACTTGGTTCTTTTCCCACACTGAAAACCGAAGCGTAGAAAAGATCCAATTACATGAGCAATAACATTTTCTGTTTCTGTTTTGAAAGTGTTCATTCCTCTGAATATTCTATAAAACTGATTGTAAACTTTTGACCTGATTACTTTCTCTTATTTTCAGTTCCATTATTGATTACTGTACGAGCGAAGATCCTTTATGGAAGGGGGTTTTCTACGCTTGTCTTTACGGTTTGGCCGGTCTTGTACAATCTTTCTTGCAAGAATGCAGTGCCATTTTCCACACCAAACTTGGATTGAGACTCAAATCCACCACCATGCACGTTCTCTACAAAAAAGTAAGTTACTGTTATCGTGATAGTGGGATGCTAGTTCATTAATGAGATTTCGTCGAAGCAGACATTTCGCTTGACGAGCAGTGATCGACGTGACTTGACAATGGGTGAAATACTGAACACGATGTACGTCGACACGAACAGATTCCAAATTCTGTCGCCGCAGCTGAATCTCTTGTGGTCGGTCCCGGTTCAATTAGTACTCTGCTTCGCCTTCATGTATCAAGAACTGGGCTATTCCGCTTTTGCTGGCATCGTTCCTATTGTCGTTCTTCTACCACTAAACTATCTCAGCACCAAGAAATGCAAAGAATTGCAGGTAAATGTTATCCAACTAAAACGCAACTAGACCGTAATCGGGACCATACGTATAAATTAATACAATCTCCAGTAGAACGCATCAATGTTAACAGCGATTTAAAAAAGTTCGCATTCGAAAAAATGTTCCATGGGACAGTTCGCATTACGCGCATTATTGAGACGAATATTAACTTTTACTACAATATCACTACCGGCGGAGTTTCTGTTAATGAATTATTTTATTATCTCGTTTATTAGATTGAGCTTATGAAGCTGAAGGACAGGAGATTAAAAATGATGAGCGAAATCTTGAACGGAATCCGCGTCTTGAAGTTGTACGCCTGGGAGAGATCGTTCCAGAGAATTGTTCTGGAAATCAGGAAGAACGAACTTGCACTCATGAAGAAACAAGGCCTCTTCCAAGGAATAAATACGTTTATAGCTACTATCATCCCGATTTTGGTACGAACGTAAAAAATTAACAGAAGTGGATTATTATTATCGATCCTGGAGGCTGTTGTGTTTCGTAGATTAATCTGCACGATCTAGTTCTAACTTAAGAGTTACTTTATTCGTTAAGTTACGAGTCGTTGTTACATAGTTAAAAGCGTTCTTCCGAATCGCCGTAATCATAGTCGGGTTAGGGCAGAGTTCACATGTTATTCTACATAGTTCAAATCAGTTCAGTTCCGAATATACAACAGAGGCACATAGAGGTGTAGAGATTTCAACTCCGTAATCGTTCTTTTCCAAGCGTTCTCACTCGTCTCAAAAAGGCGGATGTCCCTGAAATCTCTACGCTTTCATCAGACTCAAGAAAGGCGATAATGCCACATTACAACGATGTTAAAAGCACACGGAGAACACGGGTTGAACCTTTTTTTACTGTTGGTCGACATGCCTTTCTGTTAAACTATTCACCTTCAGGACTTGCACAATTGATTTTGAGTTCCTACATATATTGTTTCTATAAATTTTCAGATTACAACACCTTGTTTCGCCATGTACGTATTAATCGACGAAGATAACGTTCTCACCTCAAGGAAAGCTTTCGTGTCCTGGCAGTTGGTACGATTATTAGCGATATCAATGACGACGTTTCCGGATTTAGTAAATATACTAGTTTTGGTAAGAACGGAGGTGTCAGGGAGGGTCGAAACATAAATCTAGAATTTGCTTCTTCTACTAAAGGCTCTTTCAGACGATCCAACTTTTTGACTCAGCTCGATGGGTCAAAAAGTTGTATCAACTTGCCCAACTTTTGAAGGGAAAAGTGAAGTAAATCCTTCCTTTTCACACGACTAAACTTTTACCGCCAAAACTTTTTAAGCGCCACCTACCTTGGCACTTACGAAATAAGCCACGAAAAAGGCTTTTTTTGTAATTGATTTTGATTGGCTGGAGAAATAAAATGAAAAGTCACTTTTTTGGTGACTCAACTCATCCAGCGTCTATTCCCACGATCCAACTACTTGATTCAACTCGAGTTGACCCATCAAGCTGAGTCAAAAAGTTGGATCGTCTGAAAGAGCCTTAAGTTTAATGATTTCCGATCATAAAAGATGCAAATATATGCCCAAAATACAAGAAACCGTGATTACAGTAAATAGTCCTATGGCGTAGCTCTCGTGATTGTATCCAATTTCCTTGACTCAAAGAAGGACGGCTTAAAAGGGGATAGGAACTTAGGGAAATGGATATGACCTGGCACCCTTTAGCCAGCTTGATCTAGACTTTCTTTTTTAATATATATACTTTTGATATTACCCTTGCCAAAATCGCGGTTCGAATTTCAAGACTTATTTAAGTACCGTAATAAGTCCCCACTAGGTACACCGGCAGTCCAAAAACGAGACTTATTTGAGTTTGGATTTCTAAATTTACAAGACTTGTAGCAGTACCCCTCGAGTCTCTTAATTGGACATTCCATTAAGTCTCTTTTTTGGACACTGTAGTAAGATTCTTTCGAATCTCTATTTTGGATACTATTGTAAGTTTCCATCGGGTGTTCATATTTTGATACTAGAGTAATACTCCCTCGAGTCTCTTTTTGGACACTTTAGTAAGATTCCCTTGAGTCCCTTATTTGGACATTATAGTAAGACTCCCCGAGTCACATTTTCGGACACTATAGTAAGATTCCCAGGAGTGTCTTATTGGGATACTATAATAAGATTCCCTCGAGTTTCTATTTTTGACACTATAGTAATATTTCCTCTAGTCTCTAATTCGGATACTGTAGTAAGACTTCCAGGAGTGTCGTATATGAATGCTAATGTAAGATTTCCTGCAGTCTTTTTTTTGGACACTAATGTAAGATTTCATAGAGTCTTTCATTTGGACACTAATGTAAGATTTCATAGAGTCTTTCATATAGACACTATAGCAAGATTCCCTCTAGTCTCTACTTCGGACACTGTAGTAAGACTCCCTGGAGTGTCGTATTTGGATGCTATTGTAAGATTTCCTCGCATCTCTTATTTGTATACTATTATAAGATTCCCTGGAGTCTCTTGCTTGTATACTATTGCAAGATTCCCTGGAGTCTCTTACTTGTACACTATTGTAAGATTCCCTGGAGTCTCTTACTTGTATACTATTGTAAGTTTCCCTGGAGTCTCTTACTTGTATACTATTGTAAGATTCCCTCGAGTCTCTTACTTGTATACTATTGCAAGATTCCCTCGATTTTCTGTTGTTTAATTGCAAATTGAAAAAAAAACAAGGAAAAAACTATGCTGGTACACTCTAAGAATATGGGATGTGCCTTAAAACCTTTAAAAGTAGTTTATATGGGTCCAAATTTGACACCGTTACAGGTGTTCATTTACACCACTAAAAGGGTTTAATAACACTTATTTGAGCAATTGGTGTCAAAGATAAGATTAAAATGGTGCAATAGAGGTGTAGTTTAACACCTTTTTAACTCTTATATCGAACTAAAAGTTAATTTTTTACTCTCATATGAGTGTTTGATTTATTCGCGAATAGCGCTATATTCATAGCAAGGTTCCACCTTGAGAGAACTTAAGAGGACAGTTCTAACATGCAGAGCTATAACCCTTTAGACAAGGGTAGTTCTCTCATGCAATGTGAAACTGCACAAAATCCAGCGTGAAACTGCATGATATGTTGATCATTTTCACCGACTTAATAACTTCTGAAATGGCAGAAAGTTTTAAATTAGTAAAAATGCATCGGGTGTTAAATTGGTTTTGGAGGCTAAAATATCCCAGCAGTAGATACAGACGAACTCGTTAAATTTAACAATCTCTTTTCACGAAGAGTTTTTCGAACACCAGAAACGCGTTTGACCGAATCTACTCTAAAATATTATAAATAAACCATTTTCTACACTCTAAGAAATTGGAGTGTGATTTAACACCTTTATAAGTACTTTATATGGGTCCAAATTTGACACCGTTACAGGTGTACATTTACACCCCTGAAGGGATTTAATCACACTTACACACAAAGAAAATAGGGTGTGCTTTAACACCTTTAAAAGTAGTTTATTTAGGTCCAAATTTGCCACCGTTACAGGTGTTCATTTACACCCCTGAAATGGTTTAATAACACTTATTTGAGCAATTGGTGGCAAAGATAAGTATAAAATTGTGCAACAGAGGTGCAGTTTAACACCTTTTTAACTCTTATATCGCACTGAAAGTGAATTTTTACTCTCATATTAGTGTTGTGCAACTCCTTAAAGGGTGCGGAATAGCACCTTTAAGAGTGTCGCGTAACACCTTTAAGAGTGTCGCGTAACACCTTTAAGAGTGTCGCGTAACACCTTTAAGAGTGGGAGATTATTTGGTAGGATAGTAGTAGAAATTTTAGTACTTTTCCTAGACTTAAGAGCAAAACCGATGACGTAAAAAACACTATAGTAGCTACATTTTGACCACTCATGAGGCGTAACTCAAATATAGAATATGGTTTTCCTGTTTAATTAAATTTTGATTATCCGCCATTCCGCAGTATTATTAGCAATCAATGCTATATTCATAGCAGGGTTCCATCTTCAGAGAACTTCATCACCTATAGGGAGGAAAGTTCTCACATGCAGAACTATATCACTTTAAGCGAGGGTTGTTGAGTCATTTTTATGGGTTTATGAACTTCTGAAAAAGGCAGAAAGTTTTCAATTCGTACAAATGCATAGGGTATTAAATTAGTTTTGGAGGCTATAATATTCAAGCAGTAGATATAAACGTTCTTGTTAAATTTAATAATCCCTTTTCACTAAGAGTTTTTCGAGCACCAGAAACGCCTTTAATCTAATTTGCACTACAGATTTTACAAAAAAAATCCATTTAGTACTCTAATTTTTCTCAAAATAATGATAAAACATGTCACAAAAGCAAGTGCCCCACTTTGGCTTCTCAAGCTGGCCCTACTGTGAGGCCAGTACCTAACCTAGTCTCGTTTTTTAAGATTATCGCTTAACACCTGTAAGAGTGTCGCCTAACACGTTTAGCATAGTTTTATGAAGTTACAACACCGCCAGATTACCAATTTCTTTGTTAATTTTATTTAAAGGATAAAACTGTTTTCTTTCATGAATATCAGCTTTAAAAAAAGGTTTAACAATTACGTTTTTCAATAATTTTTTACTGTTTGTATTGACTTTAAAACATTAATGAAAAATAAATGAAAGACCTTATTTAAGAAACCCGCAGTATTATAATTTTTCATGTTTAATTTCGAACGGAGTTTTAATAGTATTATTTTACACCGAATTTACACTTTAAATTGGCCTCTAAAAACTCAAGGTAATAAAACACCCTTTTGGGTGTTTTTACGGTGTTTACACCGTTTTAACACCTTTTTAACACTTCCATTTCTTAGAGTGTACTCTAATTTTACTCAAAATAAAGATAAGACATGTCACAAAAGCATGTGCCCCACATGTTGGCCTCTCAAGCTGGCGTCTATAGTCCATAACGGTGGAACGAATTCTACGCTACACCGTGGCCACAGGTCTCTTCAAGGGCTGAATATGTGGGTGCACAATATGCCTCTGACATTGGTGCAAGGATGTGAGCCCCCTTCTCCCCAATTGTAACAATAATAATAATAATAATAGTCGCCCTACTGTGAGGCCAGTACCTAACCTAGTCTCGTTTTTTTAGTGTCACACAATACTTTTAAGAGTATCGCGTAACACTTTCAAGAGTGCAATAGCGTTCCTAGGGCTTGAAATTTGGGGGGCTTAATCTTATTATTCGTATATTAAAGATATACAAACTTTTATGATAAAGAGTACGGAACCGAGTTATTGACTATGAGACAATTGTAGATGAAAGAATTTCGCTCGCCTTTTTTAAGTTTAGTTTTCGTTTGCTTTTAGTCCCCACTACTGTTTGATATTGAAATTCATCTCTACAAAGATGAACCTTAACGAACTTTTCATTATAATTTATATACACTATATTGTTAAAGAATTTTAGGGGGCTACGAGCAATTTTTTGGTATAGTTTACGGATTATTTTGAGGGGGCTAACTTTTAAATTTGGGGGCGCTATAGCCCCCATAAAAGGCCTAGCGACGCCACTGCGAGAGTGTCGCATAACACTTTTAAGAGTGTCGCATAACGCTTTTAAGAGTGTCACCTAACACGTTTAGCAGTGCTTTATGAATGTACAATACCGTTGCATTAAGAATTTCCTTGTTAATTTAATTTAATGGATAAAAATATATTCTTTCATGAATATCATCTTTAAAAAAAAACGTTTAAAAATTAAGGTTTTCAATAATTTTTTACTGTTCGGATTCACTTTAATATTAAAACATTAATGAAAATGAAAGACCTTTTTTAAAAAACCCGCAGTATACTATAATTTTACATGTTTAATTTCAAAACGGTGTTTTAATGGTGTTATTTTACACCGAATTTACACTTTAAATTGGCCCCTAAAAACTCAACGTAATAAAACTCTCTTTTGGGTGTTTTTACGGTGTTTACACCATTTTAACACTTTTTTAACACTTCCATTTCTTAGAGTGTAGAAAGAATCTCTTTCCAATCTCAAAAACTAAGCCTTATTTAGTGAGATTAAAATGTGTCTCATAGGAGTCCTACAAAAAGTCGCAGATTTGTGTTCTCAATCAAGCCTAGAAAGAATCGCTTTCCAATCTCAAAAACTAAGCCTTATTTGGTGAGATTAAAATGTGTCTTATAGGAGTCCTATAATAAGTCGCAGATTTGTGTTCTCAATCAAGTCTAGAAAGAATCGCTTACCAATCTCAAAAACTAAACCGTATTTAGTGAGATTAAAATGTGTCTTATAGGAGTCCTATAATAAGTCGCAGATTTGTGTTCTCAATCAAGTCTAGAAAGAATCGTTTTCCAATCTCAAAAACTAAGCCCTATTTAGTGAGATTAAAATGTGTCTCATAGGAGTCCTATAATAAGTCGCATATTTGTGTTCTCAATCAAGTGTAGAAAGAATCTCTTTCCAATCTCAAAAACTAAGCCTAATTTGGTGAGATTAAAATGTGTCTTATAGGAGTCCTATAATAAGTCGCAGATTTGTGTTCTCAATCAAGTCTAGAAGCAATCCTTTTACAGTCTCTAAAACTGAGCCCTTTTATGTAAGACTAAATTTAGTCTCAAAGGAGTCCAATATGAAACCATTATATTTTTTAACAATTTTTGAGACAAGTTTGGTACCCAAATATCCTTGATCCTTATTTTAGACTTACTTTATACTAAAATAAGACTCTCATTTAGGTAAGGGTAAGCATCATTCGAAGTTTTGTAGTTGGCGTCAATATACAGTGGCAACTAATTGCATGTTTTAGTACAATACATTCTCGCAACAAAGATGTTTTGTTTTTTGATAGGATTGTCGCCTTGACCTTCCCTTTAGTTTAAAACATATCAAAATGACATAAATCCATAAAAAAGTTCTTTTTAGACACACGTCTCGGTAAAAAGAATTGCAAACCTGTTGAATCGTGGGGAAACCAAGCATTACGTGGAGAAGATGGCTAATGACGCTCAATATGGTATGCCAATTAATTACAGACTTGAAAAAAACGAGATAGGTCGCTTATTAATGGCGGCAGCTACTCCTACCCAAGCGTACGAAATGAAGTTCAAAATTAATTGTGGTTAAATGGTAGGAGCGCGAGAAAGAGAAAATTGAAGGATCTTCTTCAGAACTTAACTAACCAATCAGGAGCATTGCTATAAAAAGAAAATATCCTCCTATAATCATCAAGTTTATTCCCAAAGTAGGTTTATTTCGCTGATCAAAAGGAATTCTGGCTTAGCCCAATAGTCAATTTTAGATGGAAACTCCGCAGAGACTCAACTATCTCCTTATTAGTATAATAAGCCAGTCAACATGTCATTCTTATAGAGGAAAGCATGAAGTCGCTTTTTGAATGTTTGAATATATTTTTGGACTCGCAATTGATCACATTTGACTATATGTTAACATCAATTTATTTCTGTGAAAATTTCAGCTATTGAGATTCAGAAGGGAACGTTTCATTGGAACTTGGAAGACGAAGCAGCGGCGCCTCTTCAGGAGATCAATTTGAAAGTGTCCCGCAGTTCGTTGGTGGCCATGGTGGGTCCGGTGGGTTGTGGCAAGTCTTCCCTCTTGTCCGCTTTGGTGTCCGAAATGCAGAAGGTGGAGGGGGAGGTGAGAGTGGCCGGGAGAGTGGGATACATAACTCAACAACCCTGGATCCAGAACGCCTCACTCAGAGAGAACATACTCTTCGTCAACGACATGGACCAGGAAAGATACCACAATGTGATACGCGCATGCGCCTTACAACCAGACCTCGACCAGCTGCCGGCTGACGACGAAACGGAGATCGGAGAAAGAGTACGTAATATTGAAACCAACAAGATGACCGAAGGTTTTAGCCATAATATTAGCCACATCGTTCTTTGCCTAATAAGATTTAATGAGAAATGAACATTATACAAATCATCTAGTCCTACGCTGTTCCATATTCATCGGGATATGTGAATATCCTCAAGACTCAATGGAATCTAGCCCTACTTGAAAATAATCCCCACACAAGAGAAAGATGACTCTTTTTCTATATAAGGAACGTTTGTTGAGACAAATGAGATCGTTATAAACACCGCCTTAACCCCATGCGAAGTACAGTACTTGCTTATGCTTTTCAAATTGCCCTCGATTTGTGTCAAAATACACGTGTGTTTATTACGATACCAGAATTTGCGTCTATTTTGTCACATATCGAGAAGCATTTTAAAAGCAAAAAAGTACAAACTTTGCTCGTTCAAAATTAGCCTGTTCCTTATTTATTTTGGCCATATTCCGCTTGAAGCGTCTCATTTCTTCGGAGAGGAAAATTTTCAGTTTCTTCCAAACTTCTATTCCTCAACCTACTTCTATTTTTATTCATAGTTCCATAGATGGCTGCTTTCGTTGGTAATGTGTTCGTTTTCTAATTTTGCATGCTAGGGTATCAACTTGAGTGGTGGTCAGAAGCAAAGGGTCAACGTGGCCAGAGCAATTTATCGCGATGACGATGTTTATCTCTTTGATGACCCTTTGGGCGCGGTTGACTCACATGTGGCCAAACATCTCTTCAACGAAGTCATCGGACCAAAGGGATTTCTTCGAAAGAAAGTAAATAACGCTTTTCTGAAACCGCCAAGAGACCATTAATGAATGGTTGACATGCAATTTCGTTTAAATCCCGGTAGTATATGTTGACCCGTAAAGTAGTTGGTGTCTTTATTGTGCAAGAATTTCAGCTGACATATCATGTATAAAAATATTTAAACGGAATAGATTTTGATTTAAATTCGTGCAATTGCACGCTTCAGTAATAGCGGCTCCAAAAGTGATCAATATCTATGATGTTGTAAGTATGAATATGTATAAATAGTACGTATTCCCAGGCCAAAAAGCTGGCCATCAAAGATGCGATACAGTCGCGGATTTAAGGTGCCTCCAAATTCAGTCCGAAGTGGTAAAAGGAACTATATCTCTTCGGAACGCTACGGAGAATCCTGAGTGGTGAGTTTGAAATTTCGTTCATGCGCAGAAGGAAAAAATACGAATTTCCCTCTCACTCAAGGTTAGGGTGGATTGAAAGTAATATTTTTGTCACTTCTTAACGGGATCTTAAGCGAAATGCCTTGTTGAATGTAAGAGATGGAAATGCATAATACGTAGTATTGATACATATATTCATGTTGTAAGTGACTAGCAAATAAACCCTTATGAGTCTTTCGCTTTTGAAAGCTGCTTCTATTTGGATTTTCCTCGCTCGCTCGACAAATAGCAATTCAATTTCTCTCGCAATCTCTTACAGACGAGAGTTTTGGTGACTCACAACTTGAGCTTCATCCAAGAAGTTGACGAGATTTTCTTCATGAACAACGGACGAATCATCGAGAGGGGAACCTATGACGAAATCATGAGTCGTCACGGAATGGCCAGAGATTATTTCGCGCAACACAAGAGTGACATGAGCGACGAGAATGAAGAACGGTCGTGAGTAATTTTGCATCTATATGTACATTTTTTACTGCCAGCACGTAGCAGAGAAAGCGAAAAAAGTTTGAAGCCATAGAAGTTAACCATGCACTGTTCATAATAACCGGGAGAATGTATTTGTAGAGATGGGCCGATACCGATGCCATATCGGTATCGGTACCGATATTTGGCCTTAACCGATATATCGGTATTGGTTAAAAATGAACCGATATTTCTACCCGATATTTTTTGAAGAAAATAAATACTTATGTTGAGAGTAGATGACGCCATAAGACCTAAACTCTGAGACAGCACAGTTTTTCATCTATTTTTGGATAACGTAACTAGTGTCTAAAATGGGTTTTTCGTATGATAAGCCAGTTTTATAGTTTCAAGTACCGAAATTATATCGAGAATCATCAATAGAGATGGGCCGATACCGATACCATATCGGTATCGGTTTGATATCGGTTTAATCGAAGGATCGGGTAAAATATCGGTATCGGTACGTATCGGTTTCCCAAGTATCGGATCATATCGGTATCGGTTTAAACTGGTATCGGCCCATCTCTATGTATTTGTTTGCAAATGGCATTTAGGGTGTGCTATTTGTAGAGATACCACTTATTTTAAATTTCTTAACTCGATTCTTTCAAGTTGAACACTCATTGCTATTTTATAAACTTTGGTAACGCGATTGTTGTAGTACTTTAAATATGAAAGCTGAGAGATTTCATCTTGCATACCAAGGAAAAGTCTCACATGAAGATGAGGCAAAACTTATGACTAAAGAGACGCTCAAAAAAGGAAACGTATGTGCTCTTTAATAAACGAAGGGAGTGTGAACTCTTTCTTCTTGCGATGTAAATTTTTCTACACACATTTTTCCTCGTGATAATGTTATTTCGCATTTGCAGATTTCCGTATCACAATACAGGCAATATTTTAAAGCTTACGGTATAACGTGGTACGCGATCTTCAATGCAATGATCACCAGTTCTGTAGTCCTTAATTTCGCGTCAGTGTACTGGTTGTCTCTGTGGTGTGCGAACTCCAAGGAAGATTTTAAAGCGAACCCGGACTTAAAGGCAACCCGTATAGCAGTCTTAGTCGTTTTTGGTATAATCCAAGCCACCGTCGCATTTCTGGATATGATGATGAACATCTCTCACAGTCTACGAGCGGCAAATTGTCTACATGGGAAAATGCTCGACAGCGTATCTCGTTCTCCCATGTCCTTCTTTGACACGACTCCCGTTGGAAGGATACTCAATCGTTTCTCTCAAGATATCGACGCCCTCGATCAGCAATTACCCGCTGTGTTATTGGCAACCAATGGCGGATTGATATATTTGGTTTTTTACATCTTAGCAATTGCAGTATATTTACCATTATTCGTAATTCCCTGCATCGTTGTTGTCGGTGGATACGTTTTACTTCAGGTAGGAACTAGATTTTAGTCTCCTGTCAAAAGTAATTATTCAGTATTACTTATTTTGTTAATCGTCGTGGTTAAACACGGTATTCGTAACGAGTGAGGGGTAGCCACTTCTGATCTTTAATAATCTGGGAGTTGGTTGCACTGGAGCTCTGAGGCTATGCAAAAATAGAAAACAAACCCATAAACAATACAAACATAGGCAATATTATTTTCGATGCTTTCTAATGTTAACAGAATTTTTTCAAGATGTTTGAGAAAGTTTCATGAAGCGCAGAAAAGCACGAAAGGCTGGGTTGGCACGCTGGTGTCCAGTCCGGTTTTATCCACCTGGATTAAACCGGTTTAAACCACGTTGAAAACTCCACATATCAGCTTGCTCATCTTGTTTAGACAATTCCAATATCCTCCCATCTAAGAATTCTAATAATTTTCTAGCAGTGTATTATTAAAGGTAGAAGTGTGCAAGGACTGGTCAATTAAAGGTAGTTCAAAGTGACAAAGAAAAAGATTTTCCAGTTATTCGTACATGTACCAAGTTAGCAGCAGTTTTAGACGTATTATTCAAAATTCCCACCATTAGCATTAATACAAACGAATCTTGGACATGTTGGACTAAATGGCGACGCATATCTCGAATTTTGAAGAGAGACTTTACCGCAACTACTAGAGGACATACCGTTAGCATTGCTACGTGACATGTGGTTTATGCACGACGGGGCGCCACCACACTTCAGACGTATGGTTTGAGAACATCTCGATGCTATATTTCCTTTAAGGTGGATTGGACGAGTAGGACCAGTTGCTTGGCCGGTGAGATCTCCCTAATTGAATCCATATGATATCTACCTTTGAAGTCATCTCAAGGACTTGGTTTCCGTGATGTGGACGAATTGCGGCAACGAATACTTGAAGGGTGTGAAACAATTCGAAACACGGCAGGCATCTTTCAACATGTTCAAGAATCGTTCGTAAGATGAAAGCGAAGATCCAGGTCCACCAATATCCTGGTCAATTTCAGTTTCAGGATCAATAATTATTTGTCTTTTTCTACATTTTTTCAAATGTGATCGAATTCTTTCCGCCCTAGCACTGAAATGCCACTGATTTCGAAGTTACAATGTTTACACCGGGCTTTTACTGATAAACCTTCATTCGAAATTTTTTCTACTTCAGTCCATACGCGATCCAACCAGAGTGATGGCCACCACCAACTTTAGGCATCCTGGGTTATTCCTGAATCCTGACACTGTGACACAAATCGCACAAAAGGGAAATGTCTAAAGAGTTTATCTAAATGAATCTCAAGCAGACGGCCTAGCAGATAACAACTGACGCAAAAAATGTGCCAGAAATATACACTAGAGATTAGTTTTTTTCTATTTTTAAAAAAGCCGCATAAAACCAATAATATCCGGTTTAAACCAGCAAAAAAACCATACCATTGGTTTTTTCAAGAAAAATTCGGATTTTTGCCAACCCTGCCTAAAGGCGACGGGAAAGAGGCCTTGGGGCCAGGCTGGGAAATAGCACACTTCCTCTGGTCCAAAACCAGTTTATTAATTGCTTGGACTAGTTTTTTAATTCAAGAAGTGGGGGTTACTGGTCCTTGGGACCAGTTTATTAATTGCAAATCTATTGGAGAGCAAAGGCTGGGACCAGTCGGGGAGACCAGTTAATGATTTCAGACACTAGGGGGTCACTGGTCCAAAGGACTAGTTTAAAAAATATCCTTATTTCCCAGCCTGCTTGGGGCCACGACTAAACAAATACAATTCCTCGAATTACTTTATTATTTAGAGTTATAACAGGGATAGATTTATTTTTTTTTAAGACGGAATGGGTAACAGGGTTATTCGGGTGCGCGTCCAAGTCCACGACCCCCTTACCCGTGACGGAGGGGTATGAAAGAAGAGGCGGGTCTTATTTTCGTTATGGCGTTGTATCATCTTGTATGTATATCCGGATCAAATAAACGTCGTCTGCCCCTTCGTCTGCCAAGTTGGAATGGGCTCGGATTGTAATTTTTGAAATAACATTGTTTAAAAATGTAAGTTACACAAGACATAGGGCTTGCAACTGACAAAAAAACGGGAAGACCCAAGAAAATTAAAAGTGAGTTAGAATTGAGTTAAAGCTAAAGTCTTCATAGATATTACAACCAGGGCCGGAAATAAGAAAAAAATCTTATAGGACATGTGTCCAGTGACCCCCCATTTGACAGGAAAATTTATTGGACATTGTCCACTGGAGTGTGCTAAAATAGTGTCGCATCTTCATAATCAAGCTATCAAAACTTCGGAAAATTTATTGGTCAAAATGTCCAGTGACCCCCTTAGTTTTTTAAAAAGTTATGGGACATTTTAAAATTTTATTGGACAATGTCCAGTGTCCTGTGCTTATTTCCGGCCCTGAATTACAACACGAACAGGTTTTAACCAAACACTAAGCTCACAAAACTCCTGGCCATTCACTAAGCCTTGGTTAACTTCATCAAATTCGTTTACAAAATCATGAGGATAGTAGAAATGATTGGCTTAAGAAAGAATTAGCGAACACTTTTCACCCTTACAGATGTAATCCAAATCCAAAACAGCGGCACCAAATTCACTAACTATACCTTCTTGATTGCTATTAAAAACAATTCCCGAATAATTACTAGGGCTGTTCGATACTACTCGATGCCAACTTGGTATCGAGTACTTCAGTCTTTCGATACCGGTATCGAGTACCGTTTTTGGGATCCGATACTGGTATCGAGTACTTTCGAAAAATCCGAAGCATCGAGTACTTTATCCCCCTATCTTTTCCCCCTGGAATCGAAGGAACGTTTCTTTTTCAAACTTGCGGCCAATCATTTGCTTTATATTTTAACACGTGAATGTTTCCCTCGTCGACATAGTTTAGTCTCTATACTCCATTCCTAGAGTAGACTGACGTCAGACGTAGCTTCTTCAACCATAGCCCATTCGATCGCGCACAAAACGACGCAACCTGCTCGTGCTATAGAATCCCGATCAAAGAATTGGATTTACATATATAAGCGCGACTTTTGAAGAAAATTCGGAGTAACCGAAAATTAATATTAAGTTCTATAGGAGGAGGCATGTTTTTTGGCCAGTTCCTTCGTCCTATTGATACAAATGACCTGAAATTTAACTTAGACGCGTTTCGACGTGTTTTATTATACTTAAAAGGATTCTAGCTTTCAGAAAATTTATGTGAATAGCGCTAACTAAACTTAAATCACATCTTAAAAATTAGATTAAATAAATTTAAATTAAATGTTAAAATATTTCAGCAATGCTTTTCCAAGAAATAAGAACTAATTACAAAGCTTATTATAATTAACTACGCAAAATCTATCATAGGTGGCGCTTTAAAAAAAAAGTACTCGATACTTTGGGTATCGAGTATTTTTTTCTCCGATACCGATACCCGGTATCGAGTACAATATTCAGTACTCGATACCGGTATCGATACCAAAAATCTTCGATACTCCCAGCCCTAATAATTACCGGACCCTCGCATTTAGACGGCTCCATTGAGTTCAGAATATATATCCTTCTAGAGTTCTATTTGGACATCGGGTTTTCGCACTCGCGCGACCACCGTTTTTGAAATTATGGGACGGACGGACAACTTTATCATTAGGCGGTGGCGCCATCTATTTCACGTAAAAAACACATATTTGTTACTATGGCGTCTGCTATAATTTCTTAATATTGATAGGAAATGTTTGGAAACCGCTATGATAATGAAAGCAAATTCAATTTCAATTCAAATTAAGTTTGGATTGCTAGATTCGAGTAAAAAAAACAGAAAAGGAACTGCATTAACCGATAGTATATGTATTCTTGAATTTTCGTGATAGTCAACTTGACAAAAATGATCACCGCAAATGTCTTTTTTTTTCAAAAAGGGTTGAACTATCTAAATATTAATTTTCTGTACGTATATACTTTGGTCACAAATCATTTTTATTTCTACTGAGCATTTTCGACCCATTTTAAAATTTGATACATTTTCACATGATGTGTTACTTTAATAACTAATAGCATATAATTCCCAAGTAAAAACACGTATTTAATTAGTAATTGATCAATATTCCATTTATTAAATATCAAATTTTATTTATTAGGTTCCACTTACAGTTTTCCAATTACGTAACTTTCATATTCACGTTTTACTTCTTCCTATTTCCTAAGCCTAATTTTCAAACTCAAGCTGCACGCGTTTTCCCGCAAAATCGTGAGAAATTCTTTTTAGCTTCCCACGTAAGGCGACAGATGGCGCTAACGACTAATGATAAAGTAATGAAATTCGACGAATCCGAGTACGCGAGGAGGAAATTCAACAAAAACTCTAGAAATATATATATTAGAACTCAATGGACAGCTCCATTTTGAACCCCTGTGAAGACGCTTGTCTGTACAACTCAAGAGGGGTCGTAGTCATGGCGACAGAGGTAAACAGGAATTACGTATTTTTGGCCCTCCTTGTCAGCAACGTCACCAATACGTAGTTTTAGTGAGCCAATAAGAAAATTTAATTTTTTGGTTACGTGTTGAAGGGAGGGGCTATATACTCGGTTATGAGTCGGACTGAAGTAAAGGCCAAACGTTGTGCATTCCGTCTTAAAAAATAAATCTATCCCTGCAAGGACTAAACGTCGTGGTCATTGGTAGCATTAAAATAATCAGCTAAATTTTTTCTAAAGGAGTAAAATATCTTTTATATTCGAGGGTATTGCGTTCCATAACATGGTGTGACGAGGTTTAGTAATCTTTGATTTAACTCGATCACCACTAAGTTTAAATCGCGACTCTGGTTTTAAATGAAGAAACAAGTTGAATCAAAAAAAGTCTTTAATGCATTTGATGTTTCTTCTTACAGCGCTAGCAACGAACTGTCCTTTCTTTACCTCTCTCTCCCCTGCCCCGGGGTCCCGCTCTCGAGCTACGTCAATGGAAATCCCCGGCCAGGGAAGGGTTAAAAGTGATAAACAAGTTTATCATGGAAAAATACGAGAATAGGTATTTTTCCATGATACTTTCCAATATCCTTGCTACAAACTCCCCCACCTTTAGCGGAGCGTACAAGTGACGCAAAAAAGAGAATAATAGAATGGAGCAAGGATGATGAACTACTGAAAACAATGCATCCAACAAATTGTACAAAAAACATAAAGGACCATAAGAATTAAAAATAACAAAATAAAACAATGAAAATCCAAAAGTTATAAAGAAAATATTGAAAATCGTAAAAATATAGTTCATTAACAGAATACTAATTGATCGGTTGTTGCGATTAGGTGTACTACGATGTTCACTTGGGGGACGTTCGCGATCATCTTGAGCGTGACTAGGGCCAGGTTGAATAGTCTCGCTTGTTAACTTTTCGCTTCTAGGCGTATGAGCGTTTTCGTTTGTCACGTGGAATACTCCGTTGTTGATACTATCATTCGTAGCCTTAAGTTGATAATGTACAGGGGACGTTTGTGGTTTTACTTTGGGGGCGAGTTTCTTAGTGTAGTTGTTAATTGTTTTTAACAGAGGATTCTTTCGTACAAGGACTAAGGCTCCGTTGTTGTATGTTACGGCCCTGTGAGTCTTATCGTAGTGTTTCTCTTGGTTTTCTGACCCAGCAATTTGAGGTTGTTTTGCGTTTGGATCAGTCTCTTCGTGTTGGCCAAGACCTTTTTCAGTTGGCGTGGCGACAGAATCGCAGTTTTCTGTATCTGGGTTGGATTGGTAAAGGATAGAATGTCTCATCCGACCCCAAAAAATAGCCTACCAAGTGTGGCTTCACGTATAACCCGGTTCGTAGACAAAAATCCCATCCTAATAAGAAACCATCTTCTAAAGCGGGGGTGATTGCAACAGGGAACTTCCAGGACTTGTCCCCAATAGATATATTCACAGTGGTCTTTCCAAGGAACTTCATCTTTGTTTTATTTGCTGTACGAGCATTCTTGCCTTTCCATGGTCTGATCTTTGATGCCTCTCGAGTTGCATCGTACACGTCTTTAGACATGACTGTGAAGTCGGCTCCACTGTCTAAAATTGCTAACCCTTCCCAGTTTCCAACTCTCACGGGTATCTTGGGTCTACTCTGTTTCGTTAGTTCTGCTTTGACTACTGCTGTCGCGTGGGAATTTTCTTTTCTATTGAGCGATTGATGGGCAGTTATCTCCACCCGGGACGGCGTTCTGCCAACTTTAAGATTTCTGCTTTCTTCTTTCCTCTGGTCATTGTCGTTGTCTGCAATGGCGCGTATTGCAGAAATTGTTCCTTCCGGGTTGTAATCTTCGCCACTTTCGTACTCTGGGTCTGAATCTTCTCTCGTTATAGAGGTAACATACCCGTGGTTTAAACCTTCTGACCTCTCTTGGCTCCTAGTTGGACAGTGGAAGGCTTTGTGTCCCGGTTTTTTGCATGAACGGCATATCAAGGCGCTATTGCTTCTTTGCAGCTTGGAAATGGAGGAATTTTCCATTTGCTCTGAGGTTGATTGTTGTGTTGAAAGATTCTTGAACTTCGTTGAGTTTCGATGGTAATTAGGCGACTTCTCCAATCTTCTACCTCTTTCTTCGTATAGCGATCTGTTCCCGCGACTGTCTTGTGCGTAAGCGCGGTTCGGCCTCCGATCGTTATAAGTATCTTGCTTGAATGGGTAATGGCGACGATCAAAGTCGTTGGTTTGATGGAGGAGGCTCTCGGCCCTTTTGGGCTGACTCTTGTACTTGAGTGAGTGTGGGGTTTTCGGGTAGATGCATGATTTGCAACATGTGTGGATTTAGGCCCGATAATATCTTGTTGGCAATGCTCACTGAGCTAATTGAAGGATCAAAGTCTCTCTTTCCCTAATATGTAGCTGAGCACAGCTTCGTCCCGACCCTGTCTTCTACGGGATATTCGGTCTTCCAATTGACTTTGGTAGTCATAACCAATAAATGACCGACAAAAGCTATCACGAAAGTGTTCCCAATCTCGTACCTCTGTCTTGACTCTTTCCCACCAGTATATGGAGTCGTCTTCCAGCATGAATTCTATTCTGGATAGTAGAGTAGCATCGTTTATTCTAAAAGTCTTACGGTAACGCTCCACTTGATTCAAGAATTCCAAAACATCTTCGCCACTACGAAACCTGGGCAGGCCGTTAGTTATACTTTGTGATTGAGGCCCGGTTGATTGAAAGGGGTCGTATACGTGTGGCCCCGTGGGGTTAGGAAAAGGCATAGCTGAAGCGCTTAGTTGAGTTGGTGGCGGCGTTTGCGCGTTCAAGAGATTAGGATCATAAATTTGAGTGGTGTTACCGGAGGTCGGACTGTTTCGAGATGCGGTACTGGTATTTGTACCAGTATTAACGCTGTTGGGGCTCGGTAAAACTAATTGGGGCGCGCTTGAATTTAGGGTAAACTTATTAGCTAAGTCCGTAATTAGGGTCTTTTGAGCTTGACTTTGTACATTAAGCATACTGCGCATTAACGCTTCTTGACGCTTGTTATTGTCGTCTAACATTTTCTGGAACACTTGGGTCATCAGTGTCATAGTGTCGTTGGCCCCGCCCACAGCTTGTGGTAGGACGCTAGTACTGGCTTGAGATACAGGTTGTGTGTTTACCATAGCGGCGCCTGGGGACAGACTGGGGTTTTGATCGGGATCAGACATCTGGTTCCCTTTTGTACTGCGCGTCGTCATAGGCATTCGTTGATGAATTTTCTCAAGTAAATAAGGTTCAGTACGCACCGCTTGGTAATTGGGGTCAATATCCAAAACACAACACACTTCGCAAGAGTCCAATGTTCACAGTCCCATAAATAATAACACAATTTATCAAAAGTTCAGCGTTTCGTGGTGGATATTCCCTCGTTGACTGAAGGGGATCCCTCGTAGTTCGTAGAGTTTTAACGTCCGGTCCCGCAGTCCCGACTTGGCTATAGTTTGAAGTTATAGGGTCGTATGGTCCCGCAGTCCCATACAAACTTCATTTAATGGTATTTTCTTTCGAATGGTCCCGCAGTCCCAATTCAGATTAATGGAGTTCGGCAACGGAAGATTTCGCCTTGAGAATCCCGCAGTCTTCCCGGTCTCCTTGCTAAAACGCTGCTCCGTATGGCTCTGGTCCCGCAGTCCCAGAACTCCACCGAGAGTCGTGCTTCAAATATAGGATCACAATAAGATCCCGTGAAATTTACCTTACTTTATACGTTACGCGGGCTCGTTATAAAAATCTGCCCCGCGCCTCCACCAAATTAGTGTAACGAGGTTTAGTAATCTTTGATTTAACTCGATCACCACTAAGTTTAAATCGCGACTCTGGTTTTAAATGAAGAAACAAGTTGAATCAAAAAAAGTCTTTAATGCATTTGATGTTTCTTCTTACAGCGCTAGCAACGAACTGTCCTTTCTTTACCTCTCTCTCCCCTGCCCCGGGGTCCCGCTCTCGAGCTACGTCAATGGAAATCCCCGGCCAGGGAAGGGTTAAAAGTGATAAACAAGTTTATCATGGAAAAATACGAGAATAGGTATTTTTCCATGATACTTTCCAATATCCTTGCTACAATGGCACTAATGTATTTTATTGCAACACGTTGTAGAAGGCACGAGCATCTTCTGGGATGAATTACTTCAAATATCGCATTGAAACTAAAGATTTTCAAACATATGCTTTTCAGCGTTTTTTGATGTCGAGCAATCGTCAATTCAGGCGGATAACAAGCTTGAGAAATTCCTTCTTGTTTTCACACGTGGGAGGATCAGTGGCTGGCAGCACTGTCATCAGGGCATGCGACGCCGTAGAGAACTTCGAAGGACGGTTTTTGAAACTTATCGACGAATGCACCGCCGCTAATTATATGATGAACATGGCGCAAAGGTAATTTTGTAATTGCGTCAATAAAGCTTGGTTTCAGTTACGTTTTATTCGTTTTGAAGCAACATCTTTTTCGGCACCAGGAATGTATGGAGGGACTGGAATGGCTAAGGGGGCTCTCGTTGTACCCTTGATGGTGGAAACATAAGGAGATTCCTTTTTTTTTAGAAGTGTAGCTCCTCCCCCTACGTCTGTTTAGCTGTCTACCGAAGGTGAAAAATGTCATGACTCGTTAAAAAAGGCATGGCAGAAAGGACCTTTTAGATTATTTAAAGTTAAATGCGCTGATTTGCCGCCGTTCGCGTTCATATTCGATTCTCTCAGCCTAGTCAGAGGACCTAGGGTAGAGGGTGGAGAATAATAGCAAACAAGTTTTTTGGCAGCCAATAAGTGAATGAAAATGATTTAAGTGGTAAATACGATTTTTACGTCAGGCTATGACGTCACTAGCGTAAATTAAGCCGCGCCAGTTGTTTCCAAGATCATTTCTCGCCGATTAGGATTTGACGTCAGCCATTCCAACCCCTCCATACATTCCTGTCGGCACCTAAACTACATTTTCACCTTTGGTTGAAAAGCGGTATGGATGCAAAGCGGACATTCAATAAAATCAAAAGCGACATAGAAATTTCTATGTCGCTTCTGATAAAATGCAATTTCTTTCCAGATGGCTGACAGTGCGCTACAATATCTTGAGCAATTTCTTGATGTGTTGCACCGCAATTTTCATAATTTTGAGCAAAGAGACTTTGTCAGCTGATTTTGTAGGATTGATCTTGGCTAATGCCGATCGGGTAAGCGGCTATGAAGACAAAGCGAGAAAATCAAAATCTCCGCTGGTTTTTCTTTTAACTCTTGACACTAGAGTCATATTGAAACGTCGGAAAAATAAAATAAGGACTTGATTAGCAAAAAAAGTATCTAGAGATGGAATTGTATGCGGGAGGAAACTAAAATCACTGAAATCAGGCTTTAGCGACAATGTAATTTTAAAACTACGACCGTATTTTTTGTATGTTTTTTATTAAGTACTGAAACTAGTTTCGCTAACATTCTGGTACGTTTTGAAGAACGCTTTTTATCGTCATTTCATGGCGTGGTATTGACAAAAGTTTTTAAACTGCATGTGTTATATCTCCTGGAAAGAGGGTAGGAAATTTGGGAAACGGCCGTGACCAGGCAGACTTTTGTTTTAATTTATATACTTTTGATGATATACCATTATCTTTACATTTAAGTCGTTATCAGCTCTTATCTTTGAAAGATGTTATATTTTTCTGTTCAGTGGAACAATTATTCATTTTCTACAAATTAAATACTAATTTCATATTTTAATCTAACAGCTTGTGCAATATCTGAAAATGTTCATCGCTGGTTCTACTGGTTTGGAATCAAATGTCGTCTCCGTAGAAAGAGTTGACGAATACTGTCGTTTGGAGTCCGAGGCCGAATGGGAAAAACCAGAATGTCAACCGCCTGGTGACTGGCCTCAACGAGGACAAATCGTATTCCACGACTACAGCACCAGATACCGAGAAGGATTGGATTTGGTTTTGAAGGACATCGATGTCGGGATCGAAGCTGGAGAAAAGGTGGGCGTGGTGGGGCGGACAGGCGCGGGAAAGTCCTCGCTGACGCTGGCGCTCTTCCGTCTCATCGAAGGGGTGCGCGGTCAGATCGTCATTGACGGAGTTGAATTGGAGAGATTGGGCTTGCATGATTTGCGTTCTCGGCTGACCATCATCCCCCAAGAGCCCGTCCTCTTCTCGGGCACGCTCAGACTCAACCTGGATCCCTTCGGTCAACAAGACGACCAGCGACTGTGGTCCGCCCTGGAACACTCACACCTGAAATCCTTCGTGAAATCTCTCGAGCAGGGACTGGATTACCCCGTGGCCGAAGGAGGACAGAATCTGAGTGTCGGACAACGTCAGTTGGTTTGCTTGGCTCGTGCTTTGTTGAGGAACACCAAGATCCTGATCTTGGACGAAGCCACGGCCTCAGTCGACATGGACACCGACGATCTCATTCAGGAGACCATCAAGGAGGAATTCGCCAACTCTACCATCATCACCATCGCGCACAGAATAAACACTATCTTGGACTACGACAAGTTAGTTTAACTACCTATAAAACCGGTTAAGAATTATTGACTAATTTGTCGTCATTTAACTATTCGCAGGGTGATGGTTCTCGATCAGGGCCGAATTACGGAATTCGACTCTCCACATGCACTCTTGAAGAATGAGCAGTCAATGTTTTACGATTTAGCCAAAGATGCGAATATACTCTAGAACACCTTTATTTTAATCTTTTCAGTGAATGTTCGATACTTTACCTTCCTTAGCAATAACCTTGTTGTAATGTTTTCTTGTTTACTAAACTATGTTACTGTGTCGTTATAATTAGTTTAACGTACTATTAGTTAACGTTGTTTAGAAATTACGTACTACGGATGTAAACATGAATAACTACGTTTTATTTCGTCACTGTCCCGGCTCTCTCTGCGTCTGGCTAGAGAGTAGCCTACATATATCGCTGAGGGGTATCACTAGCGACATCTGGTATATATATTATCGTTACACTTGTCATTCTATATTATTAGTTTTATTATTAGAAGCTCAATAAGGTACCCTGTTAATTAAGAGGAATCCTTTATAAACATTACGAAACAATTTATATAGACTATCCAAACAAAGCTCATTTCACGAATAAGGGTTTGTAGCAATGGCAAATTGAAGTAAGAGATATTGAGTCATTAGAGTGAATTAATGCCGTCCTCCGTATGGTTTACGACGTACTCCAACCAAATCTTTATATCTTCCTCTTTAGCTTGTTCGTTCGAACTGTCTTTGCTTTTCATCACTATTACTTTATAACTTATAATTTCTCTCCAATGAAAATACTTTTTGACATTTGAGACATTCAAATAGTTTGAATATTTATGTATCTTGATGATTAAAGTTTTCGTTGTGGAACATTTTAAGTGTAATATAGTTTTCCGTATATACTCGTGATTCCCCGTAATTTACCAATGAAGGGAATGTAATTGTTATTGACATGTATTAAAGAAAACCGGAAAAACCTAAAGTAGTCCTAATTGCTTTCCCGTTCTATTAACCTTATCAGGAGCAGATGACAAATCTGCTCCTGACCTTATAAAATCGTTACGATGAAATGTGGTTAATGAGCAATTAGTTCTTACAAATAACTAGGAAAATCCCCACACGTCACTACATATGCTAGTTTTACTGTAAATTAATAAGTATTAAGTAACCTCGCTAAAGTTGGCGTCAACGCTTTTGACCCATTTCCCCATGTTTTTTTTTGTGCTATGATTCTGATGAACCATAACATAAGTGAATCATATTACAGTTCCATAAAAGTACTGGACGTAGGTTATGCTTTTGTAAACAGCGTTTTCTTCCAAAACATCCAAGCCCGCCATCTATAGCTCAATTTTACAAGTATAGTTTTCCCATTAACCCGGATCTTGAGTTAGGTTAACCTACGGAAGTTCCGGTTGATGATAATGGCTGTCAGACAGCCGTCAGTGTCGTGATTACTGTGAAGATTGTTATCGCGTTATAGTTATAATTTTCATTTAGAATGGCTTATGTTTCTTTGCTAATTTGTAAAAACGCCTAGGATTAATGTAACTAATTGCAATCGTTGCATGCCCAAACTAAACAGACATCTGAATACGATCTATGTGATATTAAAAGCACCTAACAGTAAACGTTTTGTAAAACTGAAAAATATTGACAAGCATCTTTCGCAAACGGAAAACGTTAACGCATTGAAAAAATTTGCCACACTTAAAAAAGGAAAACAAATTTCTATGGCGACGCACATAACCTTTAATTAGTAATAAATCGGTCCAACTATCCCGGCTAAAAACCTTTAGATCGGTGGAAGCTCAGTTCTGTACGAGGGGTTAGTCATTCTCCAAAATTTTGTACACCTGATTTCTGATTTCTGAATTTTTATGTGAATTCCGTTGATTACTGAATGAATTTCTTGATTTCCGTGATTACGATTATTTTAGGTGATTTCCATAATCTTTACAATGATTTCCCGTTATTGCCGCAGATTACTCGAGATTACTACTTGAATTCCACTGATTACTCGTGATTACTATTTGAATTCCACTGATTACTCGTGATTACTATTTGAATTCCACTGATTACACTAGACGTCTCGTGATTACTATTTGAATTCCACTGATTACTCGTGATTACTATTTGAATTCCACTGATTACTCGTGATTACTATTTGAATTCCACTGATTACTCGTGATTACTATTTGAATTCCACTGATTACTCGTGATTACTATTTGAATTCCACTGATTACTCGTGATTACTATTTGAATTCCACTGATTACTCGTGATTACTATTTGAATTCCACTGATTACTCGTGATTACTATTTGAATTCCACTGATTACTCCATTTCAACTGATTACGATTTTTATTTTGGATTTTCGAATTCCTCGATTGATTATGCGTGATTATTTGACGAAATTTGTGATTACCGAGATGATTACTAGGAAATAATGTGATTATTTCTGATTCTCTCAATATTCCATGTGATTTCCAGTGATTATCGGAGATTTCTGATTACTCACAAAATTGATTATGATTACTTATGATTTTCTTAGAATTCTAGAAATCAAGTAATCGATTTCGGCGGTTTTGTACACCTGATTACTCAAGTGACTAGCCCCTCGAGCCAGTGATACGAAAAAAACGGAGATCAGCCATAAGGCATAAATGAATCTGCTCAGATTTCTTCCCATTCGCAGAGAACTTTCTGAATAATGAATGAAATTATTAGTTAGCCAACGAGAAACTTTTGTAAACTACGTTAACTTTAATTCAACAATATCAACGGGGTAAAATCACCTTGCAGAAAAAAGTTAGGAAAAAGTTTCCATAGCATGCTCGAAATTAAATATCTAAAGTTGTTGGAACGCTTTCTTCTTCTAGCTTGATATGTTAACTTTCTACGTCTTTCATCTTGTAACAAATGTATATACTTTTCAATTGCCAAAAGAACTGAGACCATCAGATACAGAAACGCAACAAAATGCACACCCATAAGGCAAAACTGCAATAAGTGTTCAATAAAGGGAAAGCCGCGCAGTTGCACATCGTCATGTGACAAATGAACGGAGTATACATGAACCGTTCAATTAAACCTTAAATAATCAATGGTTTGCATTCCATTCGTGTCTCGTTCAAGATGTAACGAACCAAATCTGAATATAAACTTACACCAGAATCGATTGAAAAAAGTTTGCCATTTAACGTAACATCAATTGGTTTTGGATTAGTGCTTAGAAGGGTTATTTTCTCGACGTAGAAAAAGCTTGTAAATCTTGTGTCACGTAACTTCTCCTCAGTTACAGCGGTACCGTAAACAAACATATCGTAACCCTGCAAATTTTAACCATTTAAAACTTTTTAGGAGAAAATAAGTATTAGTCTAATCATAGATATGTTTAACTACGACGGGTACGTTAGTATTTTACATATCCATGGTGTAATCTCTTCCAGAGCTGTGCTAATTAGCTGACAACTAATTGAATTAGAATTAGCAATTAGGGAAATATTTATGATCTAATTAATTAGCCAATTAGCAATTAGACATAGAAACTAATTCAATTCAATTAGAAATTAGGCATTTATTTATCAAACTAATTAATTAGAATTACTAATTTCTAATTAATTACTTGTCTAATTAAGGTAAAAAAGAGACCATAAGTAAACATAAAAGTTTAAAAGTGCCCATGGATTTAGTACTTTGGTAATGCAAAGTTTAATGTTTCAATGCCATTGAAAAACGGGTACGGAAGCCATGAATTATTCTCGAAAAATGAGACAAGCCTCGAGCCTTCCGTCATGTTAAAATTTGTCTCATTTCTTCATTTTCTTCCCACAGTTCCTATAATGGACCCCTGAGTAGTAAATACATGCGCACTGCTATTAATTCGAGTAGGTAAAACAGTCGAAATTTCGAAATGGGGCAGTTGCGAACTACGTAATTTTCTACTAGTACTAGTATTCTCTCATGTTTGAGGAGCTGAAAAATTTAGAGTAGCACTAAGGTTTCCTCATCGATATAATAAGGCTTTTTCATATTCAAATAGATGAATCAAGAGTTAATTCCTCGATTTTTTTACAACAAATTGGCGTAAAAGATTAATTGAAAATTCAATTAGCTAATTAGTTAATCCTAAATCTAATTAAATTTTAATTAGATAATTACCTTTTCGATTCATACTAATTAATTAGAATTACTTCTCAATTAACACTAACGTAATTAAAATACAATTACCATTTTCAATTAGTAAATTTTGCTAATTAATTAGAAATTCAATTAGCTAACTAATTAATTAGCACAGCTCTGATCTCTTCCACCCTGTATCTGTTCAGAGGTAAGAGACACAAACGGTCAAAGGGCTCTGAAACGGCCCTCTTATCTTTTCTAAGGAATATACCACTTCTCCTAGTTGATTTAACCATTCTGCCCACGAGTGACCTGTTTCGGCTTCGTAATGCAATGCAACACTATAAAGAAATAAAGAAAAAAGAGAGAGAAACACTATTTGATGAACAGTTTACGTTTAAGATTTTTCTTTGGCTTGTAACAGAAGCTTATTAACCCCCACTTAAGTTGACATCAGAAGCCTCTCCCAGCTTGGCGTGGGCGATGAATTTTTATATTCTTATGCACAATATTTTCTTTTTTGTCTGATGAAAATGATATAAATAAAAGTTCCACTAGCTAAAGGGGCGTCATCAGTTTAGTGAGAAAGCAAGTGGTCAGGTGGATAATTCATTGTGGTAAAAATAGATGCGTGCAGAGACTAATAATTTTTTTCAAATTAGAATTTCAAGGGGATAGAGCTATGGTGACTTCAATATCGGTAAAAAATCTTCGCTTCTCAAATCTCATGATCTCTCAACTTTAGAAGGGGGGGAATTTCAACCCATGTGTAGCTAAATCACGGAGGTTTTGGAAAATTTTCATCGCCAGCGTGAGTCACATGCAGTATAAAGCATTGCTCTTTGTAACTACTATATTTTTAACTCCTGATTACAGGTATTGGAACTTTGGATTATAAAACCGTCTCGAATAATAATTAAATATAATATATTTACCTTGTGTTACAGCCTTTAAATAAGGGAAGAATTCTCTCAACCCACAATCTATACTCCGGTGCAGCATCGTAAATATTCTGCGAGTGATTTGAAAAATTGAAATGATATCTCGTAATTCGTCATTAAAAGGTTTTGCTTTTAATCATTATTTATTATTACCACATTAATCGCTATGTTTGCATATGTTGAATAATTATCAGGAACCTTCATGATGCGCAAAAATCCAAATGTTACAATGATCTAGAATTTGATATAATACAGGAAGTTGACTTTCCTTACTAACTCCAGTTTTGGCTTGGCGAAGTCAGGGGGTATTTGTGGGCGGCAGTACTTATAAATCCCACCCACTAGGCTTCGCCAAGTCAAAACTGTAGTTCATAAGGAATGTCCACTTGTAGGGGAACCAAGTGATATGCGCTTTGCTTTAAATTAAGGTGAGAAAATAGACCCTTTTCGAAAGTCGGGGGTAAAAAAGACTCCGGTTTTTCACCAACTAGTTTTCTTAAGTAGGATCCAAAGACGTTAGACATGGCTTGACACAAAAGGACTTTGAAGCCTTATCTAACGTCTTTGATGTCCATATACTTTATGTCCGTCTTAAACCCAATATCAAGCAGACGATTCTGCGTCAACCATTTTTGTAAAGGTTGTATTATAGAGATGGGGCATCTTTTATCCAGGGCCGGAAAATAAGCACAGGACACTGGACATTGTCTAATAAAATTTTAAAATGTCCCATAATTTTTTAAAAAACTAAGGGGCTCATTGGACATTTTGACCAATAAATTTTCCTTAGTTTTCATAGCTTGACTATGAAGATGCGACACTATTTTTGCACACCCCAGCGGACAATGCCCTATAAAATTTCCAGTCAAACGGAAGGTCACTGGACACATGTCCTTTAAGAAATTTTCCTTATTTCCGGCCCTGCTTTTATCTCCCCTTCTCCACTTTCACCAGCCTCGGAATTTATATTGTTTTAATTAAAATCTAACAATTATATAAATCACTTTGTAACTCGATGGCTGAAAGTCGACAACCAGACTTAGCATTAACAGGTAATAAGTCGCGTAACTTCCTAATTAAAAAATTATATAATATATAAACATGAGTTAATAATATGTTGGCTCCCTATAAGTTACTCAGGCTCCATAGGCGTAATGTATCCAGCGATTTCTTCTCATTTCGCCCGCGCGGGAAAAAATCCGAATGTTGCGCTCTCTCTTGTCGAAAAAAAAAATCCCGCTCGTACCGCTCCTCGACCTCGAGTCGTCGGCTACTTTTTCACCAAGGGAGTGTTTTAGTCGTGAATGATTATGTTTCAACAATTTAACATTTAATCATGGCGTTTGTGTCAGTACTGAGACAAAAAATGCACGAACTAAATGCAATTTGCAGATATTGATAAAGAATGCTAAATTTAAGAGTTGTTATTGTGACTTGAAACGAGAAAATTATAAAACAGCTAAATCCAATCCACTGATCTCTTAACTGTTTTCTTAACCGAGGCTACTGAGCGAAATATTCGGCTGCATAAATAGCTCCGATATCATTGGCTAGCTTCCACTACACGCGCTTCCGGGGAAAAACCGGAAAGAAGAGTAAATAAGATTTTCGTTCCTGTGGCGGCCGCAGAGCGTCGCATGTAATTGGGAAGCCGGCGGCGCGGGAGAAAACGCTGGAGTATAAAAATGAATTACCTGAATAACTTATAGGGAGCTAACATATTATTAACTCATGATATAAACTAGATTATAATCCATTTTGATAAATAAATTATGGCATGTTTTTATACCATGGCGGATTTTATAAATGTCGAAGAGTAAGAATTAAAATTAAGTAAAGAGCAGCGTGGTTAGGTTCACTAATAAGGAGATATTTAACCTTTAAAATAAATATATTATTTACCCTATTTGCTGTAAATAAAATTATGTAGAATCAGAATTTATATTGTTCAAACCTAAAATGGTGCTTCAATTTTACACTTACTTGCTCACCGGGAAGGCGTTATGTTCATTCTTGCTTCTTTAAAAGTAGACGCATTTCTGATTTTAAATAAACCGGCAACTTTAATAGATTGGTATTTTGTATTTTTATAAACACCATACATTTTTGAACATTGATTTTACTACAAGTGCATTTTTTAACCACTATGTGCAAGTAATTTCCAAAAGCAATAATTACGGTTCTGCGTTGTTTTTCGGTTGCCAACACATATAGGCCTATGTACAAAAGAACCAATTGAAAATCAAATAATTACGATAAGCAATTTCTTAAAGTACTTACTTGGCGCCAAGATAATACATACTATATAAAAATACTTGGATTTGCGTGAATACATATGCGAAAATAACGGGTCTGTCAAATTCGCAGCTGACGTTGTTCCCAGAGCAATTAAGCAATTTCATATTTTTCGAATACAGGTCTATTTGGATTAGTGCCAGTATAAGCTAAAACCATATTACGATCAATTTTATGTTAAAATAAGCTGAATTTCAAAAACACAATCCTAACATCATAAATAGGGCCGTATCGTAAGTAAGACGATTAACACTAAAGTGGGGCAAATATTACAAATTCTAAGTTGTTCTTAGTTCCTTTGAAATTTAGCGTACAATATCTAGTTTATTAGGGAGAAGGTATAAATTCGCCACATTTCTAGCTTTATCTCCAGTCCAAACGTAGGTTCGGAGTTAATCTTCGCCTCTAAATTACAACCAGCATCTTATTGGTTGTTGAAAACTCACGTCAGCGTGATGCGAATGACGAAAATTACGTATTTTCCGACTGAGGAGAGGCGGAATAGCCCGGCCTTCTTTTACGTCCCCCTTGTATTTTGAAAGGGGGCTGGGACTATGGCGCGCGAATATTTAGGCATCTTCTACCTTCTACCTAGTAAACTAGATATCGCTTCTTGGGTCTTATCTATTCAGTGCAGATCGAAGTTGTCTTTGAAAATGTTTTTCGCATAAAAGTTCTCTTGTAGTTTTTAAAATTTTTCAGTATTTAAAATTATATTTTGTAATTTTATAGGTCATATTTTGTTATCATCACAAATTTTATTGCAATCTTCCACTGCTGTTGAATGCAACGAGCTTAGCACTGGGGCATAAGTGAAGTACATTATATTTAAAGGTCAAATTCTTTCATAAGCAACGTCAGAATGTGTAACCATGGATATGTATAAATACAAAAGTATGATGGATTCCCATGTCTTTCGTCATTCAAAGCATTTCGCTTAAGCGTCCGTTCAGCAGGGGAATATAAAACTTCTAAACTCCCCCCCCCCCCAACCATCTGAGTAAGAGGAAAATTCGTATTTTTTTTCTCTGCGCGCGGGCAAAATTTTAAACCGACCTCTCATGATTCTCCGGAAAGATGTGGTTAATCTCCCCACGTGACCTATCGTCTCTGCCTCTATTTACAGTCGTCTCACGCGTGGCTGACTTTTGGGCCTAGTTGGAAATCTATAATTCGTTAGTATTATGTATGGTGTAACATATTGATGGCAGCGGAGCATGAGGATACCCTTATACTTATTTTCATAATGTTATTTTTAGTGTACTATGAGACCTATCTTAGAGGACAATAGTGCATTGTGAGTTAAGGTTTCGTCTATAGATTAATCGATTTCTTAATTGGTCTCCAGCAATATTATATTTTCAAGAACAAGTGGAAAACTAGGAATATTATCTGCAACAGGTGCTTTCGTATTATCTACGTACGTACCTGGGCTGGCGTCTTGGAAAATTACATGGCGTCGAGGAACGATTCACTAATGACAATTTTCGTTCAGTGGGGATTTTCATTCGTTATTTAAAAGGGATTTAGATTAAGGGCTAGATAGGGGTTACGTGTCGTCATCTTAGTACCGTTAAAGGTAGCGCGTCGAAGTAGCTACTCACTAAATAACACATAGGCGATTTTAAAACGGATTGAGTTTATGGGTTACTTAGAGGTTCAGTCTAATCATTTTATAGCGTCGAGGGGCTACTCACAAATGAAAATTTTCGTTCATTGTTGACTTTCATGGACTATTTTAAAATGGAAGGTAATTAAGGATTGCGTCTGCATTATGCGTAATCATCGAGGGGTTACTCACTAAAACCTTGATAGAAATTTTATACGGAATTATAAATAACGCCGGAAGGTGCTCTTTACTTTTCATCAGTGTTAGCAGACGAACTTTCGCTACAATGTGTGCTAGGATTAAACCAGAGGCTGAAGCCATGTGTGCCCATATACTTAATAACGTCAATGAATTCTTGCTAGTAGCCGCTGTAGTTTCAGTTATACCAGAAGGGAATAAGAGAGAAGGGAGACATTAGAGCCTGCTTTGGTAACGAGAGTCCAACCAACCTCAAGAAAACCGCGAAAACTTTGCGCAAGTACACAGCTTTTAACCAATTTACTGCAAAAATAGTTCTTTAAGTTCTCCGCGGTATCGGCCCATTTGTCTGCTAGATTTTCATTCTCCAAAGGCTTAGGGCTGTCGATGTTTCGTTCTTGTGTAATTATAACCTCAAGTATGTATTTTATTGAAACAAATTTGTATTTTTAATATTAATTCAGAATAATTAGTTTTCATCTATTTATTACCTTCAAATTATCTGATTTTGGTATGTTTTCAATACCCGTGTATCTAAATTAATTGCACAGCTTGATTTCGTTTATCAACATGAAATTCGGCCATTTTTATCTCCTTCAATGTAAAGTTGTAAACAAAACTACTTTTTATTCGTCAACCGAGACGTCACCTTCTTATGTGACGTCACAGCTAAGGCAGAAGTTAGATAGCCAATCAGTGAAGGGTAGTTGATTTGAGGTTGGTAAGACTGTTGTTACGAGTGTAAAGCATTATGGAGATATAAAGTGTGTCCCTTCTCTCTTATTCCCTTCTGGTTATACTTTTACAATGTAACTTCGGAATGCTAATAATTATACGCTCAGGCTAATATCGACATGGCATTGCCACAAAATGTAACGAAATTGTAATTTATAATAATATTCCATTACCTACAAATATATTATGTAGATGGAGAAGCTTACTGTATCGATAAATTTTGAATTTCGGCTCGATAAAGTTGAAGTTAGAAATGTGAATGTTAACGTAGTCTTTAGAAACTGTAAAACTCGATAATTTACAGTTAGTTTTATTGTTGCTGTTTTTTATTTTATATTACTCTAAGCTGGCAGATCTTTAGCATCAACGGCGTCGCACTCACGCAATTTTATAATCGATGGAAGTGTTACAGACAATGTCAAGCCACAGAGTTGGTTCACTCGATGGGAGTTGAGCGATTTGAGTGCGGCTTTCATAGGCACAATTAATTTTAGACAGCCACTAGAAAATGTAGAAACAGGACCAAATAAAATTGACGCTCAACTAAACGTTAAACCCTCCGTGTTAAATTGGACAGCGTTTCCCCTCGTGAACTCGATTACCAACAGACGAGACATGCTAGCTTCTGCATTTATTGGAATGCTAAAAAACAATTAGAGTAGTGTTTTTCGAGGGGTATCTTTGACAGCACACAACAGCAATGGATGTTTTTTGTCATTTTCAAGTTTAATAGAGCATCTATAGACCAAGTTGCCTCAATAGGCCAAAAAAAAAACCTCAACGTATTTTGGGGGGGGGGGAATGAATGGGTAACTCATCATATTTACGTTTATTGGCACATGGAATATAAACAGCTAATTAGAATCATCGTGTGGCCATTTTCTCAACGTACATATTCTGATTTTGAGGGATGAACCAGACTAATAATCTAATTCGTTGCGCCATGCGAGCACCTAGGAACTCTCATTCATCTTTAGCAAATTATGTAGCTTATCAAATTAACCCATGACTTGGCTTTCAATTTGGTGCAAACACATGTGAGAAAGCTTGAGATACTATTTTATTCGTCAATAACATAAACGAAATACAAAGGAAATACATGGAACACCGATGAAAAAATTGCAATATTACCGGAATTTATTTATATAAATGAAGCAGGCATCTCTAATTCAGTCCGACTCATTCAAATCTTCGTGGGACCATCTACCAAGTTTTTGGCATTTTCCCAGACAGGAGAAGATAGATTTATTCCAATTACCAAATTTCTCGGTTAACTTTTGCTGTGACTGTCTAAATGCAGGTTCAGGGTCGGCAACCAATAGGTTTCAAAAATAAAGCTTGGTTTCTTCGGTGCCACAATATTTTTCTTTAGTTATGTAGAGTGGAATGAAAAGCACAAAGAAACTTTATAATTATAGTTAGGGAAATATAGAGTTGTAAGTTCTATCACATCCTTAATTACTAATTAGTCTAAATATATACAGACTTGGAGAAAACAAACAGCTATAGCTGACATTATTATTATGTCGCTATTGACAATTTGTTTGATTGACTTACGGTACGATAAAACAATTTAAAGACCATGGCTTAATTTCAACGTTTAGAAACTTGGTCGAAGCAAATCTCGGTAATAACAACGGCTACTGATACTGACATCAGAATAAAAAACAAGTAGAAAGGAGCGGTGACGCTACTCAGGTCCAAGTTCGAAGAGCTTTTCAATGGTCTCTTCCAAGTGACGTATTCCATAGGGTGATTGTAGACGAACTCCAGATAGTTGAAAACTTGCGTTTCGAACATTGGTCCCAGACTGCAATAAAGAGTGGTCAGTCCTTGTCACTTTACGACAAAATTCATACTGACCCCAGTTGTCCGAACTCGTGTACTATTGGACTGCTTCTCATCCAAGACGAATTGTGAACAATGTGTAAGAATTCGAAGCCAATTTCTTGCTGCGAAAAGTAAAGTCCTCCTTGGTCCGCGAAGAGCTCTTTAGTCTCAGCATCAGCGGTCAAGACTTCTCCCAAGAACCAAGTCAGGTATCTGTCTGATATGATCAGAGCTTCTTTCCCAGAAATTATCGGAACGTATCCGTCAATCATTATATAATCCACAATACTTTTGAAAATGTTTTCCATATCGAGTGAGTCTAGCCATTCCTGAACAACTGGATCCTTGGCAGCCTAAATACGAACCAATGACATCAAGTAAATAGAGGACTTAATATTAAAGTGGGTATTCACCAAAGCTTGCAGATATTCGAATGTTCCAGTGCCTTCGATCATAACAGGTGGAATTCCCGATTTGATCAAGTCCGAGAGGGTGTCGATGCAAACGTAACTCTCAGTCGTGAACTCGGTTCGCAAGAAACACCCCAAGAAAAACAGAATGAAAGTCACTCCGATGAGCCACGACGAGGCTAGCAGACGACAAGTAATATGGGGCAGAATGGTGGAAATCGCTATAGAAAACATTTTCCAATTCTAAAATTCATAGAGCTGAAACCTTTTTGGGAGCCCACCAGTCAAGGTGTTATGCCCCCAACCACGATCAGAATTATTTTTACGCCAAAACCAGTCTTCCTTACGTTCAGCACACAAGAGCGACGCGTTAGCCCAGACATTTTCCAGCGTTTCTCGGACTAATTTCTTAACAATTTTCGTTTTGGATAAATGTTTGTATTTGTCCATTACTAGCGAGTGAATGACGAGTAAAACCGCAAGAAGGACCACGGTTACCGTCATTAAAGTTACCACCTAATGAAATTAAGAACGAATTTATCATTGGATAGTGGATTGTAACTCACTGAAATTTACTGGCAAATCCATATTTAGGAAGGACAACGAAGTTGACACGACCCTTTTCGGGGCGGTGGACACGATAATAGTTCTGGTCGCTCCAAAGGGCGAAGACGGAGTGAAATATTCCTGTCGGCCGTCGAAAAATGAGAGCGGCATGGGAAGCATGACACAATGAACTTTCTAAATCGGGGTGAAATGCAGTAAGAGAGTAATGTATTTTGTACTTCTATATTAGTCGAAAATTCACTTACGTTTGCTAAATTAGGTTCATTAAAAACTTTAAGAGTTTCTAAAAAGTCAAACTTATGACTATCGAATATTACCCTAGAAGTCAGCAATAAAATTAAGTTACAGAAATGTGTATTTTTAAATTAAAATTTCATTCCTAACATATAAACGAGGCAAATCATTTCTACTAGGGTCACTTCAGAAACATTTGTTAATGAATTTATTGGCTAAACAGGTTGGGAAAACCAAAATATTACCCCTCCGAGTCAAGATGGAGACTACCTACAAACTTTATTATGTATATTTAGATCGCTCTATATGATAAACAATTGCAGAAATTAAAATTAATGAATTATTCAAAGCATACAGAATTTACAGTAAAGCAGACGAAATTTTCACCCAATAAGGGTATGCAATGTGGGATGGACAAAAACCAGAGAATGGTTGTGTTTAGAAGCCAGTAAACAGGCGTGTTTCCAAGTGGGATGGAGATAAACCAAAAATGGTTGTTTAGAAGCTAGTAAGTACAGACTGGTGTCCATGTGGTATGGAAAAGTATCAAAAGTATGGTGGTGTTTAGAAGATAGTAAGTACAAACTGGTGTCCGAGAATATGGTTGAGTTTAGAAGTCAGTCGGGACACACAAAGCCAATAAGATGGTGCTATTAGCCAGTTTAAGTGGAGTAAAATTTTACAGATTTCCGGGAACTGTGAATGCGGTCCGGAATTTGAGAACGCGTTTACTCCAATTTGTAAAATGCGAACGCGGTCCTCATCAGACAGACAGACAGACACGTCGAAATTAAAACCTCTCCGTGACATACGTCACTCGGAGAGGTAAAGAAAGAGGGAGAAACTTTAAAGTACTATTCAACTTCATAAAGACTTCACAATAATAATTAACATCGTATTTTCAAATTCCTCAGCTTTTGCTTTTTAAATCGAGTTTGTTTGAGTGGAATAATTTAAATTACTTCAAAATACAACAAATAATAAATATTACTTTATGTTATAGGATCGTTTTAAGTAATCCGCCGTGCTTCTGTACCCCAACACCATGTTCGCTAACCCCCACGTTTCCTGGTAAGAATTTGAAGTATATTTACCATTTTGCTTCAATAAAAAGATTTCGATCTGCGAGCTTACCGTAATTGTCGCATAGTTTATGGGAGTTTCATTGGCGTACCTGTGATAATTGAGGAATTTTTAAAATCAATGAGTAAAATTTCAACTTTATAAATTGAAATTGTACCTGTATTTAAAATAACGATCATTGCCAAGAAATTCAAATTTATTTTCTGCCATTTCTCAATTTTCGACTGATAAAACAAATCTCGTGTCCAATCTGTTACGACAAAACTAGAACACGCTTATTTCTACACTCGAAAGTTTATGAAGAATTTAGCGGGACTATAACTTTAATAGAAGAAGGATAATACTGTATCCTATTAATAGATATGCAACATGATTCTTCCCAGGCTCACCCTTTTTTGTTTGCTTTCCTCCTCATCAAACTTCTGATGGGACTCGCACCTTGGGGGTGAAGTCAAATCCTCAGCAATCAACCTACAAACCTTGATTGTCTTGACGTAGGACAAAAATCCACAAGCACGCCTTGGCAAATTGTTAAGCGAGTTTTATGTGATTCGGTTTAGTAACCTTGCTCCAAATGTGAAATGATGTTGGGAAAAATCATGTTATACTATTACTCAGCTTTGTGGTGCACTTCTCTCGGAGATAAGTATTACCCCCCTTCTGGTATTACATACTTCTGCTTATATATAACATTAGGATGTGTCGCACGAGACGTACCAACAGCGCAAACTTACTAACAAGTAATAACAGCGTGGTTTTCGCTTTACGTCATTGAATCTGAACTATGGATTTCAAACTCGAGAATATATTTAACGACATTCAAACTCGGTCGAATTCACGAAAATTTTGAGTTCGTTTGGTTCGAGACCCTTCTTTGAAAATGGTAGGCAAACGCGAAATCGCCCTTAAATGTGCAAAGTTCAACGCAGAAGCTGACCGTAATTTCCAGAAATACATTTAATGACTTTCAAAGCTCGTGTAGTGTAGTGTAACGCTATTTCCTGTTATTATGCACGTCAACAGTAAATATACAAGGAGTAAGAAACTTTGGCAAAATTCCTTAAGCGTAACGGCGATTTTCATGCACATAAAATTAGACTTTAAATATACCATTTTCAAAAGTTGAGGGTAAAATATAATATAGTGTATGCCCGTATCGTTTTCATAAGACGAAATATCCGCTAGATGGATCTAAAGACGTTAGATCGTGTGGCTTCGAACAAAAGAGCTTTGTTTAACTGGTACTTTGAAGCTCCATCTAGCGTTTTGTAATCCAAATTCTGGATGTTCCTTCTTGACCCTATATCAAGCAGACAATACTCCGCCCCCCCCCTTTTGAAAAGGGTATATTTTATATATGTCGTCTTGAGAAATAGATATGCAAGAGACGAAAGTGTTTAGCCGTGTTTCTTACGACTAGTTTATTTACTTCTCTTCAACTGCGAAACTTTGACTATCAAAACTTGCACAACTTTAAAAATAATCTTAATGTACATCAAGTTTTGTTTTCTGTTACTGGGGGAAGGAAGCGGGGTTATTGCTTTCCTCTCCCTCCTTGACCTGGTAAACTTTAAAGGTGCACATTAATTTCACGTACGTATTTTTAAATATTAGTTGTGATCTAATATATGAAATTTGAAGTAGGAAAAAAGAGAGCTGTGATTTTGGGTGAGTGGTACGTCATACCCTCCTAAGTCAGCCTTATTGGTGGGTTTCAGCTTTCCTCCACCGGTATATGGCCGAGTAATTTTTGTCAGTAATCTTAGATCTCTATTGCTATCTGAATGCGACAATAACAATTTTCCATCAAAAAATTAGGTAGATATGGAATGATGTTGCTTTTTTAAAAAAATATTTAGTCCTATCAATCAACATAAAATAAACCCATAATCACAGATTGAGTTATACCAGAAGGGAATAAGAGAGAAGGGACACACTTTATATCTCCATAATGCTTTACACTCGTAACAACAGTCTTACTAACCTCAAATCAACTACCCTTCACTGATTGGCTATTTAACTTCTGTCGTAGCTGTGACGTCAGTTAAGAAGGTGACGTCTCGGTTGACGTATAAAAAGTAGTTTTATTTACAACTTTACATTGAAGGAGATAAAAATGTTGATAAACGAAATCAAGCTGTGCAATTAATTTAGATGCACGGGAATTGAGAACATACCAAAATCAGATAATTTGAAGGTAATAAATAGATGGAAACTAATCATTCTGAATTAATATTAAAAAATATCCCGTGGGAGGGGATTAATCAGGAATTCCTCTGGAGTACACGCTGGAAGGGTTCCTCTAAAGCGTCGGGGAGGAATTTGCCAATAGAGAGGTCGATCTGGATCTCTCCTGAAATACAAGGAATAAAATAAGTTACAGTTCCAAAAGGATGCAGACTCGGTGTCGCGGTCGGCACTATCCCGCCGTCAAAACGGTTCTCCTTGGGTGAGCCAATCGGATTCGTTCCCAAGGTGGCTTAGCGATGGGCGTTCGCTTAAAGCAAAAATCACTCGGTTCCAGGTCGCGTATTCGATTATCCCTTAAATATTGACCGATTTCGTTGGGGGAGCGTAACATACTGCTCTTTCGACCAGGGGGATAGTAATAAATATCCATATCCACTTTTCCGGGTTGGACTGTATGGCGGTAACATAGTTCGCGAATCCATCCTTTCCGGAAGGGTTTCTCATAGTTTGTGGCTCTGTGCTCCGGAATGGAGGGAGTTATTAGGGGTCGAGTGTCATCTTCACCACTCGAAGATTCAGTTTCTTCTGCTACGGCGGAAGGGGGAAGATCGCCTTCTGGACTTGTTGATAAGGTATGGGCCTTCTGTATTTTCCTTTGAGGTCTGGTGGACGAACTTCCTGTTGTTGGCACCCTGGCTCGCTTTTTTCTTCGTCCGGTACTTGCAATTCGGTCCACGTTTTCGGAGGACGAACTCAATTCATCTTGCTCTTGAGTTCTCGGTCGAACTACTCGTCGACGTGATCTAACCCTGGGATCCTCATTCGGTGGGCTTCTACTGGAGGCCTTTCTAAATTGCTTTCTCTTCGGTTTAATACCAGACGACGTTGTTATCGGGTGACGTCTTTTACGGAGATCGTGGATCTCGGGCTCGTCACTAGTGAGATTACTACTACTAGACAATTTTCTCAATGGCCGTCTTCTTGGCCCTGGAGCCGCGGAGGAGGTCATCGGAGGACCTCGTCCTTCTGGTTCCGTGTCGGACGCTCTGTCGTCATCGGTAGATGTACTCAATTTCCGAAGAGTTTTCTTCCTAGGTCGGATCCCTTCCGTCGACGTTGTGGTAGGGTGATCCCTCTTCGTTCTCCCGGTTGTAAGTTTCGGAGATACTTGTGCAGTCGCGGAGGGAGGTACTGTTCCTTGTGGCGATGGATTTGGTTCCGGAGGTACTTCTTCTTGAATAACATTATGCTCTTGGGGTTCTTGCCGTGTCTCTTCCGGTTGGGGTACTTCTGCTCGAGGAGTGGTCGGCGTAATGATTTCTGGTTCTTGTGCTCTTCTTTTCGGAACTTTATCTACAAATCGGAATGGTCCGATCATTTCGACAACTTCCTCGAACGATTCAGAGGGTGGTTGAGGTCCTTCTTGTGATACGTCGTGGGAAGGCTCTCCTTCACGAGGTGGTAATTCTGTTGTCCTTACTGGAGCAACTGGGGTCCTCGGTCTGACGACTTTTATATTCTGGACTCCTTCCGCAGATACGACGTCTTCTGGAACTTCTTGGGGTGGTCTTCCACCTGTAGAGCGTTCTCTCGGTCGAAGTGGAGAGACAATTTCTTTCGGTCGCGTCTCCTCACTTTCCTGATTAGGATTTTCAGGTTCGATGGGTTCCATTCGTTCTTCTCTTGGAGAACTATGCTCCTCGTCCTTTTCCAATGGAGCTTCCGGTGTTTGATACAATTTCAATTGGGAGATATTAATAGGGCCTGTCTTCTGTCTCGATATCATGTCTTCAAGGATATACACTAGAGGACTTTGTTTTTCAATGATCTTAAACGGGCCGGTCCATTTCGGGCAGAGTTTGGCCATTCGGCCAAGCCTGGCGTTGGATAACGGATGTGTTACCTTCCAAACTATTGTACCAACATCGAACTCGAGATCTTCCCTCCTGAGATCGTAATACTTCTTTTGTTTGGCCTGGGCCAGTTTGGAAAAGTTCTTCGTTAGTTTCCATTGGTCTCGGAGGATTCTTAACGTCTCGGAACGATCTTCGAATTCTTCAAGCGGCATACCAATGTCTATGTCCCATGGGAGTCTAGGTTCTCTTCCCATGTTCAAATAGAACGGGGATCGTTTCGTTGTCTCGTTTGGAGCGGAATTGATTGCAAAGGCGAGAGCATTCAACGTTTCATCCCAGGTCCGATGATTATTTTCTACGTAAATGGAGATCGTTTCGCCCAGGACACGGTTAACTCGTTCGGTAATGTTCGATTGCGGATGATAAGGAGATGTGTGAATTGGTCCAATGTGGAATAACCTGATTGAGCAAATCGACATTTCTTTAATTGAAGAGACAAGCCAGCATTCTTCAATTTATTCATGACGTATTCTAATGCGTTCTTCTGTTCCTTCCATGTTTCAGATGCGATGAGGATATCGTCCAGATATACGACGATAGAGAATTTTTCTCCATCTCGGAAGACTTCATCCATTAGGCGCTGGAAGGTACTCGGTGCGTTGCAAAGTCCAAACGGGAGAACATTGAACTCATACTTGCCGGTATGAGTTATGAAGGCAGTCTTTTGCGCGCTTCCTGGTTCCATCTCGACTTGCCAATAGCCAGACTTCAAATCCAGGGCTGTTATATACTTCGGTTTTCCCAGTTTACTTAGCGTCTCATCGATGCGTGGAATTGGATAAGGGTCCTTCGCGGTGATGGAATTAAGTTCACGAACATCTATACAGAATCTGTACTTTTTCTTTCCGGTGCCAGATCCATCATCTTGTTCAATAATAACGACAGGAGAAGCCCATGGTGAAGTCGATGGCTTGATGATGCCGTCCTTCAGCATCTCGTAGATGTTACGCTCAATGATCTTCTTTTTATCTTCGCTCACGCGGTATGGTCTTTTATGAATAGGTGCAGCGCTGCCGGTATGTATCTCATGCAGTACCAAACTAGTGCGCCCTAATTTGTCACTGAATAATTCAGGGAATCGTAGGAGGAGTTCTTTCAACTCTCTCTTTTGCCTTCGCGAAAGTGAGGTTGATTCAACCGCTTCGTTTACATTGGAGATCATCTGGGGCGATGGAGGTAATTGATCGTCCGATACGTCGATTAATTTAAGGGAAAGTCCATCAATGGTACAAGTCAAATTCCCAAAGTCGATGATCGTGTTCCAGTCCTCAAGGAAGTCTTGTCCTAGAATGGCGTCACATAGTAAGGAGGGGGCGATATGAAATTCCTGGCTAAATCGCCTCGTAATATTCTGGTCAAACGTTATTTCGAAGTCTAAGACAGTAGAGCCTTTGGTGAAGGAATACTGTCCATTTCCCATAACTATGCATTCGGATCTCTCCGAGTTTGGCTCTAGTCTCACGTCTCCTCTAAACCTTTGAATGGCCCTCCACTGATCTAGACTGATCATTGATACTTCTGCCCCATTGTCAATTCTGGTCTGTAGGCTTAAATGTTCAAATTTGATCTTTAATAAATGAGGATTCCGTTTTGGAAGACCTCGTCTTCGTTGGATTGTGGCAAGTCGAAGGGGCGATCTTGTCACAATTCCTTCTTCTTCGTTAGGGACTATCGAGACGCGGGAGGGAGACGTCCTCTGTGACTCCCCCCCGGGTTGGCGTTTCCCGAATCCGGGTCTCTTTGCCTATTAACCCGTGGAGATGGGCACTCGCTTGCATAGTGATTTTGACCACCACAATTAAAGCAGGTGAAGGAACGTGCTTCCTGATCGGATGTCGGAGGAACTTGATTCTCCTGGTTCGAGTGGCGTCTTGAAGGAGGTGGAAGGGCTCGTTGTCGAGGCAGTTGCTCTCGTGGTTCATAGGCTGGATTTCTTCTTTCAAAAATCTAGTTTGACGAGGATAATCGTCTGGTAGGGGACGCCTTCTTGTGTCCCGTTGAGGTTGCCTAGATTGGGGGTTTGTTCTCGGGAAAGGAGCTCGATAGTTATGAGCTGGAGGACTTTGTGGAATAACTGGGGTAGAAGTAGGGGTTTGTGATCCGTCCGGAAGAGGGGTGTTAGTACTTCCGTACTGGATGTCCCTATTAGTAACCTGTCCCATACAATTGGTACACCCTTGACCAGTCCCTGTCTGGGAGCTATTCACAATCGCGGGAGCTACCTGTTCTCTAACAACTATGGGGTCTTGAGTTGCTTTATTAGGTAGGGTAGTCTCCTTTTTGGATGGGCTTGGGGGATGTAAGTCAAAAGTTTGTTCGATATTTAAGCAAACGTCATGTAGTTCTGTTATTGTGTCTGCTGGGAGAACCATGAGTAATCCCTTAAATTCCATCCTTAGATTACTTTTCATAATGATGAGCAACTCATCTTCCGGTATTGGGGACTTAAACCCTGATTAACCCTAATAAAATGACCGAAAAACTCATCTATGGACTCATTAGGTTTTTGTTTTCTGGTCTGCAAGTCTAATCTAGCTTTAGCTCCCTCATCCTTTATTCTATAGTGCCTTTTTAATCTTCCCTTAAACTCTGCCCAATCAACTCCTGGGGGAAGGGAGCGGAACCAATAGAGGGCATTATCCCGTAACAATAATGGCATATAAAGCATTTTATCGTCATCACTAATTTTGTGAAAACTTGCGTACTCCTCAAATTTCCTAATGAACTCAGGGACGCTCTCACTCCTTTTACCATAGAATGCTAGCCTCTCAGGGGGCTCTAAACCCTTTACATTTCCTTGGTTAGATACTGCCAGATTAGAAAATGACTGTAAAATTGACGCTAGAAAAGCAGCCTGTTGGGCGCCTCCGGTAGTAGGATTTCCTTGTGATTGGGGATTTGGTGTCCCTTGGGCCTGACCTGTACCCTGTGTACTATGGGGCTGAGATTCAGGGGGAGGCTGAGAATTTCCCTGGGGGGCAACTGGGGTTTGACTAATGGTCCCCTGCGATTGTCCTACTGGATTTGCTCTAGCTAATCGTATTGGGGCACTCGTGTAACTAACTGAACTCCTCCTTGTTAGGGTTCCATGATTGGAAGTAGTCGTTTGGGTAGCTAAAGGCATTGTGACTGTCGACGTAATCGTGGGATTTATTCGCGTAGTAGTCCAATTCTGCATAAACTGTTTGGTCCCTGCATAAGCGCTTAATTCGGTTGTTGGTCTAATTGGGCTACTTCTAGGAGTTACTTGTACTGTAGGGAGATCTGATATGCTCCCGAATCTGTTTCTCCTTGTTAGATTTCCGCTAGGGACCGGACTTTGGCTTCTTTGATTAAAAAGGGCTAAATTTGCTTCGCGCCTCTGTCTTTCTTCCTCAATTAGAGCACGGGTCTGAGATGATATATTTTCTTGTTCAGACATGCAAGGTATACTGTATATGTGTTGTTCTCTCAGGATCTAAGTCGGGGTTCTCATCCCCCAAGGGTTCCTCATTTAAATCGTATGCAGAAGCCATCTTTTTTGCGGTTAAGCGAGGGGGGCCTAAAAGGCTTCCGACCACGAGATTAGGCTTAGCGGAATGAAGCGGGGATCCCGATGATTCCGAAGGTTTGGAAGAAGCCGAGGACGAGTCCGATTGTTTGCGTTCACGATACAATTGATTATTAAAGCTTGGGCACGGTTCGGATTCGCTCATTCAAGATAGGAAGATTAAAGCCAAATTTATTTTATGCCGACATTATATTCCCCGAAAAATAGCCTTAAATCATTAGTCAAAAACTATGTGTCCAAATAATAATTTAAGCCTAATTCATTTATTCCATTCTAAAAGCAATAGGCATTTGTAAAGATTGCAGAGTCAATAAATAATAAAAAAAAAATCCGAAAGTCGGAACTACGCTGTAGAATATTCTAGAAACATGGGCGCAAAATCAAAATGGCGGCCTTCATGCCTAAACTTGAACTAAAACGAGAACGAAGCCGAAGCGGGCCCGACCGCCCCGTCGAAAAAAATGGCGACGGTGAAACGGGAAAAGCAATAAGCCAAGGGTTCGAATATCATGGGCATCGGCACCATTTGCAACTATTACCCCGGTGAAATAATGTGGCCGGTCGTGAAAGGGGAATCGTTACAAGCCGCGGAAAAATAGCGATAGGCCTATTTTCCGAGCGGAAACTTTTAAAGCAAGAAAACACATACCTTCTGTGCATGTCGACGAAAAACTCTTTATTCAATAAATGACGCGACAAAAGGAAACTTGAATAATTCCGATAGGAAGACGCGACAATAATTTACGCGTAATTGAAATGCGGTACGACGAACCCGAGCCTGGTTCTATCCTTCAGTCGGTGAAGTGATTACCGTTCACTGTCGAAAACAAAAGCATCTGACTTCTCGTATTTGAATGGCGTTTCTTGTCGCCTCGGATAAACAAAAAGGGGAGGGGGTGGGAGAAGTGCCGGGGCTGGACATATGAAAGTTATACCTCTAAGGCAAGCGTCGTCTGCAACGAGGTCTGCAGACCCGTTGCATCCTCCCCCCCCCCCAAGAAAAAGGGAGTGGATAGAACCATGCTCGGGAGCCATTGAAAACTATAAGTACAAAAAGAAGAAAAACAGAAAATGTTGGATATTTTTTTTTTTTTTTTTCTACTGCTCTGAAAAGTCAATATATGACGTTTTAACGCCACGTTTTCGGTCCTTCTGGACGAACTTGCGAGGGCAAACCATGGCGCGGTGGAGGCCAACGGCCTGACAAACGGTACACACGTAGGTCGCCGCGGGTCTGGTGATGTATGGGAAACCAGTCGGGGTTACCGGGTATAGACGCGCACGATCAGACTCGAGCATGCCCTCCCACGCAATAGGAAACAACTCCCTGTTGCGTGGAGGGGCGCGAAGATAAGGCAGGTCCGGGACAAAGAGGCGGTCGTATTCAGAGACTTCGTATAATTTTTCCTGAGGAATAGGAATTGGACCATAGTCCTGATGGAGGCGTTCGAGCTGTGTATATAACGGCAGGGTATCGCGAAAGGGGACTGTAGGATGACGAGGGGAGTCTGGGCGGGCGTCGTTGTCGACGTTCGCAGCAGCTTCGGCGCCCATTAGGGGTTGATCAGCGTCCTCTATGTTGTCGGCAGCTTCTGCGCCCATTAGAGGTTGATCGTCGGTCTCGTCCAGATGGATTAACGGTGGTGCGTCGTGTTGCGCGTCCCTCCGGGGTGGTGGTTGGTCTTCTTCCACAGGAACGGCCGACGTCTGCAAAGACGAAATAGGAGCAGGAAGGAAGGCATCTGCGGCCGCTGGAGCGACTGCGACGGCGACAGCATTTGGAACCATCCATTCGGAGGGTGTCGGGAGGCTATGTCCTCCATAATTTCTTGTAATGATCGAGCGGGCACGATCGGACGAGGTAACTTGTTGGAGCGGTAGGATTTGATTCGCCACTTCTAGCGGACCCGTGTTTTGTTCAGGCTCTTCACTGTCGAGTAACGTTTGGCGCTCGGGGTCATCCGGATGTAAATGTACTCAATGTCCGAACTGGGTCTTCCGCAGGCGGATCCCTTCCGTCGGACGTTGTGGTAGGGTGATCCCTCTTCGTTCTCCCGGTTGTAAGTTTCGGAGATACTTGTGCAGTCGCGGAGGGAGTTACTGTTCCTTGTGGCGATGGATTTGGTTCCGGAGGTACTTCTTCTTGAATAACATTATGCTCTTGGGGTTCTTGCCGTGTCTCTTCCGGTTGGGGTACTTCTGCTCGAGGAGTGGTCGGCGTAATGATTTCTGGTTCTTGTGCTCTTCTTTTCGGAACTTTATCTACAAATCGGAATGGTCCGATCATTTCGACAACTTCCTCGAACGATTCAGAGGGTGGTTGAGGTCCTTCTTGTGATACGTCGTGGGAAGGCTCTCCTTCACGAGGTGGTAATTCTGTTGTTCTTACTGGAGCAACTGGGGTCCTCGGTCTGACGACTTCTATATTCTGGACTCCTTCCGCAGATACGACGTCTTCTGGAACTTCTTGGGTGGTCTTCCACCTGTAGAGCGTTCTCTCGGTCGAAGTGGAGAGACAATTTCTTTCGGTCGCGTCTCCTCACTTTCCTGATTAGGATTTTCAGGTTCGATGGGTTCCATTCGTTCTTCTCTTGGAGAACTATGCTCCTCGTCCTTTTCCAATGGAGCTTCCGGTGTTTGATACAATTTCAATTGGGAGATATTAATAGGGCCTGTCTTCTGTCTCGATATCATGTCTTCAAGGATATACACTAGAGGAGTTTGTTTTTCAATGATCTTAAACGGGCCGGTCCATTTCGGGCAGAGTTTGGCCATTCGGCCAAGCCTGGCGTTAGATAACGGATGTGTTACCTTCCAAACTATTGTACCAACATCGAACTCGAGATCTTCCCTCCTGAGATCGTAATACTTCTTTTGTTTGGCCTGGGCCAGTTTGGAAAAGTTCTTCGTTAGTTTCCATTGGTCTCGGAGGATTCTTAACGTCTCGGAACGATCTTCGAATTCTTCAAGCGGCATACCAATGTCTATGTCCCATGGGAGTCTAGGTTCTCTTAACATGTTCAAATAGAACGGGGATCGTTTCGTTGTCTCGTGGGGAGCGGAATTGATTGCAAAGGCGAGAGCATTCAACGTTTCATCCCAGGTCCGATGATTATTTTCTACGTAAATGGAGATCGTTTCCCCCAGGACACGGTTAACTCGTTCGGTAATGTTCGATTGCGGATGATAAGGGGATGTGTGAATTGGTCCAATGTGGAATAACCTGCTTGTGTCATGCCATAAAGAGGACACGAACTGCGTTCCTCGATCACTGAGGATCTGTTTTGGTGCGCCCCATCTACAGACAAAGTTCTTGAGAGCTAATGCGCAGGCGTCTGCAGTTATCCTCTTCAACGGTATCAGTTCGACAAATTTAGTCATGTAGTCGGTGAAAACGAGGAGGTACTTATATCCTCTTGTACTGACTGGAAAAGGTCCCATAATGTCGACTCCAATCTTATCGAATGGTCCAGTTGGAACGGTGGAGATCATGAGTCCCGGAGTTCTGCGGTTGCTAATCTTATATTGTTGGCATAAGACGCACTCCTTGACGTATTGTCTTACGTCCTTCTCTAGGTCGGGCCACCAGTATCTATAGCCGACTTTCTCTTTGGTCTTGTATTTCCCTCTGTTAGCGGAGAGAGGATGATCATGTAGAAGTCGTATTGCCTCTCTTCTCAAGGATCTTGGTAAGTATATCCTTGCTGGACGGACTCCCGATGCTTTTCGGTAAATTAGATGATTGACCATCTCAAAATCGGGATGTTCCGGTGGATTTTCTTGTTGGAAATGTTCGATAATATCGCTGATAACGGGGTCTTCCCCTTGAGCTGTTATAATATCATCGCGGTCGAAGATGTGAAAATTCGCATGCGGGTATGGTGGCAAAATATAAGCGAGATGAGACGGATCCGAAGGTGCATTGGATTCTTCGGATGATGCACCTGGATTTTGTTCTTCTTCCACCGAGGAAGCGACTGACATGGCATAAAGTCCAATCGGAGCTCTTGAAAGGGCATCCGCGACGACGTTTTCAACTCCTTTCTTGTGTTGAACCTTGAAATCAAATGTCTGTAAGTACATCGCCCATCTGACGAGTTTCGAATTGGGTTCCTTGAGTCCAAAAAGCCATTGTAGAGCCTTGTGGTCTGTTACCACCGTAAATGGTTTGCTCTCCAAATAAGGGCGGAAATGTCCAATAGCCCAGTGAATCGCGAGGCATTCCTTCTCGGATGTACTGTAACTCGCTTCAGCGTTTCTGAGACTTCTGCTGGCGTAGGCAATCGGGACTTCAGTTCCGTCTTGAATCTGGGAGAGCATTGCTCCTAACCCAGCGTCTGATGCATCTGTTGTTAGGATGCTGGGCATATCCGGCTTGTACGCAGCTAGAGGTGGTGAGTTGCAAATAGCTTCCTTGATCTTTTGGAAGGCGTCGTTTTGTTCAGGGCCCCATTTAAATTTGATTCCCTTTTTCTTCAAGTGGTTAAGTGGGGTGGCCAGTTTCGAATAATGGGGTATAAAGCGGTGATGCCAACCAGCCATTCCCAGGAATCGTTGAAGTTGCCTCAAAGTTCTTGGTCGAGGATATTTTCGGATGGCTTCCACCTTGGATGGATCAATGTATATTCCTGTCTCATTTATAACGTGTCCCAAGACTATAGCTTCTGATTGAGCAAATCGACATTTCTTTAATTGAAGAGTCATGCCAGCATTCTTCAATTTATTCATGACTTATTCTAATGCGTTCTTCTGTTCCTTCCATGTTTCAGATGCGATGAGGATATCGTCCAGATATACGACGATAGAGAATTTTTCTCCATCTCGGAAGACTTCATCCATTAGGCGCTGGAAGGTACTCGGTGCGTTGCAAAGTCCAAACGGGAGAACATTGAACTCATACTTGCCGGTATGAGTTATGAAGGCAGTCTTGGGCGCGCTTCCTGGTTCCATCTCGACTTGCCTATAGCCAGATTTCAAATCCAGGGCTGTTATATACTTCGGTTTTCCCAGTTTACTTAGCGTCTCATCGATGCGTGGAATTGGATAAGGGTCCTTCGCGGTGATGGAATTAAGCTCACGAACATCTATACAGAATCTGTACTTTTTCTTTCCGGTGCCAGATCCATCATCTTGTTCAATAATAACGACAGGAGAAGCCCATGGTGAAGTCGATGGCTTGATGATGCCGTCCTTCAGCATCTCGTAGATGTTACGCTCAATGATCTTCTTTTTATCTTCGCTCACGCGGTATGGTCTTTTATGAATAGGTGCAGCGCTGCCGGTATGTATCTCATGCAGTACCAAACTAGTGCGCCCTAATTTGTCACTGAATAATTCAGGGAATCGTAGGAGGAGTTCTTTCAACTCTCTCTTTTGCCTTCGCGAAAGTGAGGTTGATTCAACCGCTTCGTTTACATTGGAGATCATCTGGGGCGATGGAGGTAATTGATCGTCCGATACGTCGATTAATTTAAGGGAAAGTCCATCAATGGTACAAGTCAAATTCCCAAAGTCGATGATCGTGTTCCAGTCCTCAAGGAAGTCTTGGCCTAGAATGGCGTCACATAGTAAGGAGGGGACGATATGAAATTCCTGGCTAAATCGCCTCGTAATATTCTGGCCAAACGTTATTTCGAAGTCTAAGACAGTAGAGCCTTTGGTGAAGGAATACTGTCCATTTCCCATAACTATGCATTCGGATCTCTCCGAGTTTGGCTCTAGTCTCACGTCTCCTCTAAACCTTTGAATGGCCCTCCACTGATCTAGACTGATCATTGATACTTCTGCCCCATTGTCAATTCTGGTCTGTAGGCTTAAATGTTCAAATTTGATCTATAATAAATGAGGATTCCGTTTTGGAAGACCTCGTCTTCGTTGGATTGTGGCAAGTCGAAGGGGCGATCTTGTCACAATTCCTTCTTCTTCGTTAGGGACTATCGAGACGCGGGAGGGAGACGTCCTCTGTGACTCCCCCCGGGTTGGCGTTTCCCGAATCCGGGTCTCTTTGCCTATTAACCCGTGGAGATGGGCACTCGCTTGCATAGTGATTTTGACCACCACAATTAAAGCAGGTGAAGGAACGTGCTTCCTGATCGGATGTCGGAGGAACTTGATTCTCCGGGTTCGAGTGGCGTCTTGAAGGAGGTGGAAGGGCTCGTTGTCGAGGCAGTTGCTCTCGTGGTTCATAGGCTGGATTTCTTCTTTCAAAAATCTAGTTTGACGAGGATAATCGTCTGGTAGGGGACGCCTTCTTGTGTCCCGTTGAGGTTGCCTAGATTGGGGGTTTGTTCTCGGGAAAGGAGCTCGATAGTTATGAGCTGGAGGACTTTGTGGAATAACTGGGGTAGAAGTAGGGGTTTGTGATCCGTCCGGAAGAGGGGTGTTAGTACTTCCGTACTGGATGTCCCTATTAGTAACCTGTCCCATACAATTGGTACACCCTTGACCAGTCCCTGTCTGGGAGCTATTCACAATCGCGGGAGCTACCTGTTCTCTAACAACTATGGGGTCTTGAGTTGCTTTATTAGGTAGGGTAGTCTCCTTTTTGGATGGGCTTGGGGGATGTAAGTCAAAAGTTTGTTCGATATTTAAGCAAACGTCATGTAGTTCTGTTATTGTGTCTGCTGGGAGAACCATGAGTAATCCCTTAAATTCCATCCTTAGATTACTTTTCATAATGATGAGCAACTCATCTTCCGGTATTGGGGGACTTAAACCCTGATTAACCCTAATAAAATGACCGAAAAACTCATCTATGGACTCATTAGGTTTTTGTTTTCTGGTCTGCAAGTCTAATCTAGCTTTAGCTCCCTCATCCTTTATTCTATAGTGCCCTTTTAATCTTCCCTTGAACTCTGCCCAATCAACTCCTGGGGGAAGGGAGCGGAACCAATAGAGGGCATTATCCCGTAACAATAATGGCATAAAAAGCATTTTATCGTCATCACTAATTTTGTGAAAACTTGCGTACTCCTCAAATTTCCTAATGAACTCAGGGACGCTCTCACTCCTTTTACCATAGAATGCTAGCCTCTCAGGGGGCTCTAAACCCTTTACATTTCCTTGGTTAGATACTGCCAGATTAGAAAATGACTGTAAAATTGACGCTAGAAAAGCAGCCTGTTGGGCGCCTCCGGTAGTAGGATTTCCTTGTGATTGGGGATTTGGTGTCCCTTGGGCCTGACCTGTACCCTGTGTACTATGGGGCTGAGATTCAGGGGGAGGCTGAGAATTTCCCTGGGGGGCAACTGGGGTTTGACTAATGGTCCCCTGCGATTGTCCTACTGGATTTGCTCTAGCTAATCGTATTGGGGCACTCGTGTAACTAACTGAACTCCTCCTTGTTAGGGTTCCATGATTGGAAGTAGTCGTTTGGGTAGCTAAAGGCATTGTGACTGTCGACGTAATCGTGGGATTTATTCGCGTAGAAGTAGTCCAATTCTGCATAAACTGTTTGGCCCCTGCATAAGCGCTTAATTCGGTTGTTGGTCTAATTGGGCTACTTCTAGGAGTTACTTGTACTGTAGGGAGATCTGATATGCTCCCGAATCTGTTTCTCCTTGTTAGATTTCCGCTAGGGACCGGACTTTGGCTTCTTTGATTAAAAAGGGCTAAATTTGCTTCGCGCCTCTGTCTTTCTTCCTCAATTAGAGCACGGGTCTGAGATGATATATTTTCTTGTTCAGACTGTGTTGTTCTCTCAGGATCTAAGTCGGGGTTCTCATCCCCCAAGGGTTCCTCATTTGAATCGTATGCAGAAGCCATCTTTGTTGCGGTTAAGCGAGGGGGGCGTAAAAGGCTTCCGACCACGAGATTAGGCTTAGCGGAATGAAGCGGGGATCCCGATGATTCCGAAGGTTTGGAAGAAGCCGAGGACGAGTCCGATTGTTTGCGTTCACGATACAATTGATTATTAAAGCTTGGGCACGGTTCGGATTCGCTCATTCAAGATAGGAAGATTAAAGCCAAATTTATTTTATGCCGACAATATATTCCCCGAAAAATAGCCTTAAATCATTAGTCAAAAACTATGTGTCCAAATAATTATTTAAGCCTAATTCATTTATTCCATTCTAAAAGCAATAGGCATTTGTAAAGATTGCGGAGTCAATAAATAATAAAAAAAAATCCGAAAGTCGGAACTACGCTGTAGAATATTCTAGAAACATGGGCGCAAAATCAAAATGGCGGCCTTCATGCCTAAACTTGAACTAAAACGAGAACGAAGCCGAAGCGGGCCCGACCGCCCCGTCGAAAAAAATGGCGACGGTGAAACGGGAAAAGCAATAAGCCAAGGGTTCGAATATCATGGGCATCGGCACCATTTGCAACTATTACCCCGGTGAAATAATGTGGCCGCGGAAAAATAGCGATAGGCCTATTTTCCGAGCGGAAACTTTAAAAGCAAGAAAACACATACCTTCTGTGCATGTCGACGAAAAACGGCTATTTTGAAGAATAGTACCGGCACCTTGAAATATAATAAAGTATATACCAAATGAAAGCTCACGCCTTCCTCTATTCATTGCATATCATTATAATAGGCGCAAAAGATAATTAAGGGTAGTAATTAGCATTATAGATATAGCAGTGCCGGGACCCGTTTATATACAAAACGCGCATGCGCGAGAGAAAATTAGAGATAAATATAACCTCAAAAACGAAAGGTTGCAACGACCCGGTAGCCGAGACGTTATAGCCGCTACAACGTGGAACCAGCCTCAGTAAGCACACGCAGGTTCGAGCCTATCCCAGGGTAAGTTAAAAATATTCATAATTAATTTAACTAATTCATATTAATCTCGTTTGTGTACAGGTGTTTCAGGGTGAAAATATACTGGAATTAATGATGGTGCAATGATAATAATGAGAAAATTAGGAAATGATTTTCAATTTTTTTTTGGCAAAATGTCACTAGATGGTGTTAAACACATGTATAAAATAGAAATAAAACTAAAACTGAACCTACAACTGAAACTGAAACTAAACCTCACAAATACTAGGTTACGTTAGGTTAGGTTAGGTTAAGTTAGGTTAGGTTAGGTTAGGTTAGGTTAGGTTAGGTTAGGTTCGGTTAGGTTCGGTTAGGTTAGGTTAGGTTCGGTTAGGTTCGGTTACGTTCGGTTAGGTTAGGTTAGGTTAGGTTAGTAATATTTTATAAATCATTTAACAATGCTACGCCTTTTCCAGAATATTGGCAAACATGTCAAATTTGAATTTCCCGCCATTTTTACTCGATTTTTAAATTTTGATTTTCTACCATTTTCTACATAGTCTAAAACGCCACGTGGTTTGTATCCACCCCTCTGCCAGGGACAAAACCGTGTTGGCAATTATTAGGTAAAGAACCAAACCATCGTTGCAAATGTTGGTGCAGAACACGGTCGAAAATCTTGGCCAAAACACAAAGTAAGGATATCGGACGATAGTTTTTGACGTCACATGATGCTCCAGATTTAAAAACTGGAACGACCACTGCCTTTTTCCAAAATTCAGGAAAGCATCGCGTGCGCAGAGACAAATTAAAAATTTGTTCTAAGACTGGCAGAAGCAAATCGCCACAACCTTTAATTATAAAGGAAGGAATTTTATCAACTCCAGTGGATAACTTGTTCGGTAATTTCATGATAGCGTGATAAATATCAGATTGGGAGATAATCTGATCACATAGAGTCGGTGACTATGTTTCTGGTGTCCATATCGTACTTTGTGCCTGGTATAATAATCTGAGCTTTGTCTATGAAGGGATTTCCACACTAAGCCTGTGGCTTGTTTACAGGTGGGTCCCTTTACAATGCATAGAGGGGTGGTGGCTAGCCACCCTCTAACCTACAGCGCCCTATACTAACTATTACCGTTAACCTCTGCAAGTTTTGATGGAAAGAAGAAACCGGGTTAGACCGCGGAGGAAAACTCCTTTTACCAAGCGGGGAGAGAACTTGCAAACTCTACGCAGAAGGATTTGTTCCCAGATTTTCACCCGGTGCCACAGACCGGGATCGTACCCGGGATCCTCTTGCTGTGAGGCGAAAGCGCTAACCGCTACGCCACCCCACCTAATGTAGACAAATATTACTTCACGACGTATACTGCATACAATTTAGGTTTACCATGAATAATGTGTTATAATTTAGTTTACCAACCATACGGCAAATTTCCAAATCAATACTTGGAAGATATTTTCTTACCTTCAATTTTTCTCCTCTTCCCAAAGCAGTAACAATTGATCTGTGTAACTTTCCGGTTCTGGTACGTGGTAATTCTTTTACTTGTATGGCCTTTCCAAAAGTAACCGCTTTACCAAAATGACTCGACACCCTTGTAATTATTTCTTCCGAAAGTTCATCGGAAGTCTTGTTTGTTCCTGTTGCATAAAAAAGTTAGTCTATATCAAAGTAGGCCCAACCTTTCTGATTTCAAAAATAAAAATACCCTTTCTCGCCACGTATACCGTGACAGGTAGTTCTTTCAAAACTGGATGTGGAACTGAAATGACCAAACACTCAATGACATCTGGATGGCTTAATACAACCTGAAATAAGATATGAAATTGAAATAAAAGGTTATGGAGAACTAGTGCTGCCCGGGTGTTTTAAGGAAAATGAACCCAGGAATATTTTGATGCCTATTTTGACACTGAACACTAAAAATAGTGTTTAGGCCCACGCGTGTGAACTATCTCCATGATATTGCTTTTTAGAAAATGAAGATTGTTACAGCTTTTAAATTCAGTAAACCAAGCGTACTTTATTCGGGATTATTCAGGGTGTATAATCTGGCATTAATTACGAGCTTAAGTACGGCAAAAATCCGTGTGGTTTCCAATGCGCTAAGGTTGTATAGCACCAGGCTATACAGTGGCTCACGTGCACTATAAAGTCACGAAGAGTCCACATAAACTTGAGAAATCCCTGCCCGATATACAGTGACTACGACGCTATAAGGTGCCATTTCTAATTTAACATACATTTTTTCTCTTTCCGTCTGGTGGAAGTCAGGGACAATAGGTACTCATACGGGACTATCAAAAGATGCGAAATTATTCATTTCTTGGACGAGTTTAAAAATTATTCTACACTTCTACAAACTTTTCTAAGATACGTTTCACAACTACTTTAGAACCCGAGCTTTGTACTGAACTTCAAAACCTTCCTCGTGCCACGATTTTTGAACTATCAAAGCGGACCCTTTTACCACTTCCCTCTACGATTGCAAGATCTATGGAATCGCGTGCAATTCTCGACACCTACCGTGTACTATATTTCCTTCATGACGCAGTTTATGGACTTGATTTTGAAACAAAATATTAACGCAAATCTCTTTATCCCTTACATTTTCAACAGCTTGCGCAGCTAAGTAAATATTAGCATGTTTCATGACGTCATCAGCTCTAGAACATATTCTTAGGTGCCCCTCTTCCGTGATGTAGCCATCATCTTTTGTATCGTAGTAACCCTTTAAAAATTGTAAAACATTAGATTGTTGATAAAACGTAATACAGAAAACAAGGGTCTGTGTCTTAAGATTGAGAAACATTTTTGGATTTGATAAACATAACCAAAACGAAGGTATCTTTCCAACCGACCAAAATGCATTTACAAAGTTTTAGTATTGCAGGAGCTACCAAGGATTGCCGAGATACATTCTCAAGAAGGTCATCAATATTATTTAGGTATAACCAAAAATATTACTCAAAAGGTATAAACACAGGCTTTTGTACTACACAGAAATTCGTAATTGTAATACAGGAAATTCACTGAAGTATGTTTTCTTGCATCTTTCATGATCATTCAATAGAGTAGCTAATCCAGCCGGTGGTAGTGGTAACCTATATATCAATCAAGGATTTAAATTACAAAAATTGTTTTGTTCATACCATAGGTCCAACTATAATAAGAAAAATCCATCAGCTCAAAAGAACTTCTTATAATTATAATATTCACAAAAATAAAACCCTTTTCAGTTTGTTGTAAATAGTATTTTTCTCAAGTAAATCTTTAAACCCAGAATATATTTAACTGTAAACATGGTCAGTATTTGGAAGTTATGAAATGTTTAATGTTTAATGGTCAACATTTATAAGTTATGAAATTTTTAATGTTTGATGGTCAACATTTGGAAGTTATGAAATGTTTAATGTATGATGGTCAACATTTGGAATATATGAAATGTTTATTGTATGATGATCAACATTTTGAAGTAATGAAATGTTTATTGTATGATTGGAAGTTATGAAATGTTTCATGTAGGATGGTCAACATTTGGAATATATGAAATGTTTATTGTAAGATGGTCAACATTTGGAAGTTATGAAATGTTTATTGTAAGATGGTCAACATTTGGAAGTTATGAAATGTTTATTGTAAGATGGTCAACATTTGGAAGTTATGAAATGTTTCATGTAGGATGGTCAACATTTGGAAGTTATGAAATGTTTCATGTAAGATGGTCAACATTTGGAAGTTATGAAATGTTTCATGTAAGATGGTAAACATTTGGAAGTTATGAAATGTTTCATGTAAGATGGTCAACATTTGGAAGTTATGAAATGTTTCATGTAAGATGGTAAACATTTGGAAGTTATGAAATGTTTCATGTAAGATGGTCAACATTTGGAAGTTATGAAATGTTTCATGTAAGATGGTAAACATTTGGAAGTTATGAAATGTTTCATGTAAGATGGTCAACATTTGGAAGTTATGAAATGTTTCATGTAAGATGGTCAACATTTGGAAGTTATGAAATGTTTCATGTAAGATGGTCAACATTTGGAAGTTATGAAATGTTTCATGTAAGATGGTCAACATTTGGAAGTTATGAAATGTTTCATGTAAGATGGTCAACATTTGGAAGTTATGAAATGTTTCATGTAAGTTGGTCAACATTTGGAAGTTATGAAATGTTTAATGCATGAATGGTCCCTCAAAAAGAAAAATTGGAACACAGACAGTTAAGATATGTTACCTCAACCAGCTAATTAACACCAAATACAAGTTTTTCTAGTTAACACAAAAAAAAACACTTCAAAAATGAATTGCTAAAGCATATATTGGACTTCAATTTCAATAGTGTTGATTGCTAGTAATGCAGATGACCAAAACGTGAAGTCTAATTGCAAGATATTGTCTTTCAAGCCTAACTCGAGGTCTGGTGGAATTATTGAAACTTGAATGGCGGTTCGCCGAACATTAAGGAAAAACTGATAGTTTCGCCATTCTTGCTCATCACTTTCAAACTTAAAACTTCCTAGCGAAGGGTTTCTTCATTGGTAACTTCAATTACATAAACCAGATCTTTTACAAGACTCAAAAGAAAGACTCTGATATGGAAAATCACGTGTCCAGGGTAGGAGTCTTGCACGACAATTCCATCTGTCACCAAATGTTGCTACTAGATGTGAATGCACATCTACTCCTCTACACGCAAATAACAAACTTTGGAAGTTCTATTATTCAGAATCAGATTTTAAGTTTAGTGATCATCGACAAATAGTTAAATAAAACCGAGTCCGATGCTAACGCTCTGGATATTCATTCTTTCATCGGTTTTTCGAGATATAACTTGTATTTGGCGTTGATAAACTTCTTTGGATAGTAATTAACATAAGTTGAAGCGATGGTTGAAACATGCTGAAATTACCTATTTTTTATATTCACCTTATTGGGAGCGTTCATACAAAACCTATAAGATAATCAACTTCGAATTGGCGGGTCGGAGAACAAATTCTAAGATAGTTTTCGAATCTAATTGGCCCCTGGTCTGTTCCTTTCATTATTCAAGCAATTCCAAGTACTTTGCAGATTTGCGAGAAGAATATAACGTAAGGGTAAAGTCGGGGGAGTAACCCTTTATGTTTTAGAAAATTAAGTATGTCAAAACTAATTATTTCATATTCACTCTGCACAATCCCATTAAATTGTCATTCTGTGATTATTTTATAAACTTGAAATTTACTATTAAATATGAGGAATTGTTCATAATTACCTTATCAGAATGCGACCCGTTTCCCCAGTTTTAGCTTCACTTTGATCTTCTTTGACAATTGCGACTGTTAAAAATGTTGTTCTGAGTATTTAACATTTTTCGAGATTAATTTTTACATTACCATCAAGACCGGGAAACGCAATAGATCCAAGAACAACTTTGTTATCTGGACCTTTTTCAAGCTCGTACTCAATATTTCCCGCTATTGTAGTTGCTATTTCTGAAAAAAAAATCAAAAATCTTAAGGTTTGTGATCATTTAAATGGTCATTATAACCAAATGCAGAAGTTAATGACTTCTTATCCAGGATAAGAAGTCATAAACTTCTGCCAAAAGCGTATAGACATAAAACAAACAGTACACTTCTTTAACAATTCCCTGCCTTTGGCTGTAGACAACATGTAAACTGAGCAGCAAACAACCTCTTAACCTAGGTCATACGTGGTATGATATGCTTATGACCATATGCATGCATCATGCATAGAGATGTGAGTCGGTAATTTACCGTCCGTAAATTACCGGTAATTTACCAAATACCGCGTAAATTACCGTTTTATATCTTACCGTAATTTTACAATGGTAATTTACCGGTAAATTACGGCGGTAAATTACCAAACATTTTTAGTACGCATTAAATGTTCATTTTACACTAAAATGATCAATCATTTCTGTGTTTACTTCCAAAATGACTCACCAGGCGCTATTCGCTAGTCAGTACTTACAAAGTTGCGCCAGAAATTAGTCTTTTAATAAATCTTTAATTAGAAATCAGATTAGAAAGGCCACGGGTGCCGTCTTGGTAGCAAAGGCCGCAAATACGTGTAAAGGAGTCAGAGTGCTCACAATTAAACTTTGTTTTAAGTAATGCATTGTAAGCACAGGAAAATATAAATTACCAAAAATTACCAACTGAACGGTAATTTTTGTTTTCCCAAAATTTCAATCGGTAATTTACCGGTAATTTATCGGTAATTTACCCGGTAAATTACTGTTTTTAAAAATTACGGTAATTTCACATCTCTAATCATGCACGATGCTCTCAATATATTGGTCCGGGCCTGTTGGGCCGGGCCCCACCAAAAATTTGGGAAACTCTACACCTATGATTCTATAGCCTAATTAATAAGTAATCTGGTTTGATTCTAATTAGCCTAATTAATAATTAATTAAGGTTGATTTTAGTGAAAATTTTGTTCTAAGTTGGATTCTAACCTGATTGAAACTTGATCTGAACAGCAAAAATTCCAATCAATAAATTCAATCAAACGTACGTTTGTCAAAATTAAAAAAAATATTTTGTCCCTTGAAATTAAAACTTGATTTCGGTTTGATCTTTCAAATTTTTGATGCAATTTGTATAATATGTTTAACGTCACTATTTGACGAGAGTTTGATATGTCAAGTTTTTTATCCAGAAAATTATATCCTTTGTTTAAACGCATAAAATTAATACAATTTAGCTAACCAGTTTGAGCATAAACGTTCATTATTGGGACACCAAACGCTCTTATGGTCCATTCAATAGTGGTTGTATCAAGTGTTTCTCCGCCAGCCATTACTTGCATCAAGCTTAAACATTTTTAAAGCAAAGTTAATATTCCAAAATACAATATGCACCATAACTGATTTTTTTCCAGTTATATCACTTAAAATTTTAAAGGAAAAGTTCAGGTAACATAACATTGTACCTTAAAAGAACGCCCTTTTTCTAAATATGAAAGGAAAATAAATAAATGATCTCTTATTGCAAAATAATTATCATTTAATTAGACGTAAAAAAGGACTACAGTGCCACCATTGGTTTAGTGGCGTCTGCTAGCCCAAACCTCTTACCTCTCCTAGCCTGGGAGAATTCAACCAATCACGTAGGGGTAAGAGGTTCGATTTAGCAGACGCCACTAAACCAATGGCGGCACAGTAGTCCTGGTTTCTAAGACTAATTAAATGCTAATTATTTTGTAATAAGAGATCATTTATATTTTTTTAAATATTTTTCTATTTATATTTAGAAAAGGCCGTTATTTTAAGGTAATACCCCACGGCACGGAGGGGTATGAAAGAAGAGGCGGGTCTTAGCGACAGAGGCGAAAGTGAATTACGTATTTTACGCCATGCCCGTCAGCAACGTCATCAAAACGTAGTTTAAGTGAGCCAATAAGATAATTTAAACTTTCCGTTACGTGTTGGAGGGAGTGGCTCTATACTGGGCTATGAGTCGGACTGAAGTAAATACTAACCGTTCTCCATTCTGACTTCTAAAATTAAATCTATCCCTGGTATAATGTTACCTGAACTTCTCATTTAATATAAAACAAATACTATACGATTTTAAATCATAACGAGCAGCAATTTCGCCATTTGGATCCTGAAAAAAAAAATATTATTATTTAAGATATGGCATTTATCAAATCATTAACATCAATAGTTGTACCTCTGATCTTGAGTATTTTAAAAGTCCTGGTCTCACAAATGCCCTTGTAATTTTATTCTCATCGATTAGCCGATACAAAGCATTCGGGTCCGAAGTTAGAAGGGGATCACCCTGTGTAAAAGCCATGTGAAAGATCAATCAATGTTACTTTTCTTATATATTAATTTATTATCGTTGTGTGGCTCTGAGGTAATACATATACGGCTAAACATTACAATTCTGAACGAGGAATATGTGTCGTTAGATTCATTGTTGTCTCGGTAAAGTGTTTAGAAATCTCTTTTGGAGGATATTGTACAGGGTATTTTGGACCTCTTAAAAAGGGATTACGTAGTTTTTGACCCGGGGTTTTATGTCCTAAATTTACAAAAAAAAAAATAAAAAAAAACCTGAACAATTAATGCACATGCTAGAAATCAGCCGTCAAAAATAGCTATGTTTATGATGGTTTTAAAATTAAAGTTTCTTAAAACGATTAAACTAGAATTAAGGTAAATTACTGATGATTAAAATAATTAATACCAATTGTATTAATTTAGAAATATTTGTTATTCTAAACAACACGAGTCAAAGTTTATATAGGACGAGTAATGAAGATATCATAGAAGTAGAAACAGTATAAGCATTTCATAGTTAATAGAAAGCGAGTATTTAAGACTATCCCTAATTGAATAGACCGTGGGCCGAGCCTCCATTTCGTTAAGTTTATCTTATAGGTGTCGCATACAATTGTTTTTCAGTTTCGCCATGCAGGATAGGTAGTTCTGTTTGGGAAACCGCGTTTTCCGCCTTTCCACGGGTGGACATAAAGTGTGGGGGGGGGCAAAGTAGGGGGGAAATTGTGCCTTTAGTTATCTTTTTTTAACGCTTGATCTACTCAACCGATTTTAGTCATCTTTGCGCCAAATGATAGACAATAAATGGGGCTTTCTTTGTATTATACATTTAACGCCCATGAACCAATTAAAAGTATGAATTTTCTTGTTTTAACGAAAATCTCGAAAAAATTAATTTAAATATCTTTGAAAAAAAATGTTATTATTTAATTTTAAAAAAGATTTGATATTTTTGTATAAAACCATTGGCTCTCACCTAAAGCCGAAACCAAAATATGTTCAAATTGCTTGAATAGAGAGCGAGATATTAATTTTTGTCTTCACCCCCTGGTGCCGATCTAATACCGAAAACCTTAAAAAACTCCTTTATTATTAACTATGTCTTTGTCTTGATGCATGTTATAAAACTTAAAGGTTATTGAATACCCCCAGTTTATATAATTAAATCCGCTTAGTGTAAGGTGCATTTCAAGGAGTTTAAAGTTGGTGTTATTTTGGAAGCCAAAATTTCTTTGAGAATATATATATATCATGTAAGTCAATGCAATAGAAAATACACCGTAAATAATAAAAAAAATATTTAGGAGATATAAAATTTTCAAGTGAACGAAGCCAATGACTTTTGTAAACATTTTATTGAAAAGTTTATTTGATAAGAGCTTAAGATTTATGAATTATGATTATGAGACGCTTAGTCTTCGTCTGATAAATCAGACATGTTTTCGTCATTTTCAGGCAGTTTTGCGTTTTTGCAGTTGGTGCATTTGCACATGTTCGTGCACATAAGACTGTTTTTTTTGACACTTGCAAGATCTCGAAGTACAACTACTTTTAATACACCCACATGACACGGGGTTCAAAAGTTCTTTTGGAGCTGCTTCCTTTATGCTCCACAAGGGTAACAGTTTCTTGTCACAAAGACGCCATCTGTGATCTAACGGGTCTGGAGCTTCAATAAACTGTTTCAAACACTTTCGATGAATAGCACATTGATAATTAGCTCGTTGTATGTGAAGGAGTAGCGAATCTCTAGTTGGTGGTAGATTATTGTCAATTTTTGAGGAAAATAACAGATATCGGCCTTCATCAATATCATCGGTAGTTTTGCATCCATATAGTTCCAAAGTAAAGTTTTCGAGTGTCTTTTCTAGCTCTCCGCTTGTGGTCCATTCTTTGCCTAAATTCATAAATGCGGTAATATAATTCTGTCTCCCCAAAGTCAGCTCAAGTGGTTTTATTTTTCCCTTTCCACGGAAAGAGCTTATGGTGTCACATCCACTGAAGACGTGCATACCGATAAGAGCCGTTTGTTCAAAAGGCGAAAAATGTTCGATTGCTTTCTTGATATTAAAGGTTTTTGGTGTCTTTTTCGTTCCAGCCTGTATGTACAAATCGCTGGATAAGTCTTGTTGCGTTGCCATTGCCAAAATTATTACATCAGTGTCTTGTGATACAATTACGATGTTACTAAAGCCTTGTTTTTCAGCATGATGAGCGTGTAAGAACATCCTCGTATCAGCTTCTTCATGGTCTGAGCTCAGTTCTGTAATATCTTCAGATACAACTATTCCTTCCTTAACTTTGTAGCACCTGCATTTATTGTCGTAAGCGTAAAAAAAATCAACATCACAAATAATCGATGGATCGCACTTCGACCATTGAGTGGCAAAAAAATCTAAAAGATCTTTCTTATTTCGTGGCTCTCTCAAATATTCGTGAAAACGTTTTGGCAGTTTTTGATCTGGACGAACAATTTGAAAAACCGGGATGTCTTTGTTACCCATCCTCCGGCTACGTTCTCCCCCTTTTATGCTTAGTTCTGGGTAGGTATCCGTAACAAAGTCAACTCTCTTACATCCAGATTGTTCAGCTCGTGCTAAGACCAATTTCAATATCAGTGTCGCCAGCTCCGCGAATGTATTTGGAAAATTTGAAAGTTGTTGAATAACAGCTAAACCGTCAAAAATCCAAGCACTATTTTCTGGAACCGTCTGCGCCGTTTGAATTTTACGACTTTCAACCAAATAGTTTAGCAAAGCAAATTTTGGACTATGATAAATAGATCCATCTGGATTTGCTAACGATTGCGGCCAACTTCCCAGATTATATTTCAGTGTTTCTTTTAGAGTTAATTTTCGGTCGTTTCCCAGCACCAAAAGTCTGGAAAGTATGTTAGCGCTTTGTTTCTCAACTGTGTCCTTTGAGTTACGCTTCTCCTTTTTAGTGGTGAAAGTTGCAAGATTATTTTTTCGGATACTGGCGTAGAAATCTCTGTCCTTGGAATATACGCAAGACTTAAGAAAAGCTTGAAGTTGCGTTTCACCCTTCTGTCTGGCTTCTAAAAGATCCAACGTAGTCTCTTTTGAAGCTACCCTTCCGCTTGCAATGTGAATTAAATCGTCCTGACAGCCAATAAATGGATTTTTAAATGCCAAAACGGTTTCTTTAACTGTTTCCACGGTTTCAAAGTCTTTGAGCGACCTTGGCCGATCCATATCCTTCTTCTCTCTGGCAGTTTTTACACTGTGAGCCATTTCATCGCAAGCTCTTGAAATATCCGCTCTTAAGTGTTGTGATAAAATCCAACGGTGAACTGCGTTTTTATTTTGGGTGATTCCAGTTAGTCCAGCTTTAGTCTTCGTATCTCGGTTGAATGTCTGCTCAATAGTTTGATCGCACGCAAGTTGGGAAAAAGCGTTGTTTGTCCTTTGAACAACAAATTCCCCGTCCAAAAACCTTTGATACACCCATGGATGGGTTTTTTCCAAATTCTTCATTTCCACCCAATAAATGCACGAAAAACGAGAATAGTTCGGCCGATCGTACGCAAAATACCAAGGCATCATCAATCTAAGCGATGATAAATGTAAAGTCCAGTCACCTTGTCTTGTGGCTCTTATGAATTGCAGCATGGCTTCCATCATTTCCAAGTACGAAAACCAGAAGGCGAACAGCTTACTTTCCCGTTTCCGTTGACCAACGAACTTTTGAAAGCCATCCATTACATTTTGAAGTTGAGAATCGTTCTCAACGAGATTCAGTGTGTCCAAAGGAAACGATTTTCTAATGCTTTCCGCAACATCTTGCACTATTTGTACTTCGTCACTTGGAATTGACTCTAGAAAGGCTTCCCAACAAATGCAAAAGAGTGCTTCGTAAATAATTTTATGAGCTCGAACGCTACGATTATAATGGTGTCCTCCTAAAACTCCATTTATAGAGCCCTCTGCAACGACTTCAGAGTCTATTAAGATTTCTCTGAGGCCAGCATCTTGAAAGCGCTTTCCGATGACTGCAAGGAAAGCCATGACAGTGTGAAACTCTCCAAGTCTTACCACGAGACGATTCTCTAGGTTAGGGTCATTCCATCGCATTTGCTGAACTTTGCAGTATATAGCTTGATCAAAAACCACCACAACGTTATTTAGATTTAGGGTATCGGCAATGGCAAGTGTCTTATCAACTATCGCTGAAATTGTGGGCCACTTGGTTGGCGAAGCGTCTATTATTGGTAAGTAGCCTATACGGCTCATTGGAGGAACTGAGCCGGAGAAGATCTTTGTGTTGAACGCGGTCCAGTTGTACAGGGATGATGTGTCATCTTCTCCAATTTTGGACAAAATGTAAGTCATATCAAGTTGAAAAGCCTGTTTTTGTTTTAATGCCTCGGTTTCGATTTCCAAAGCAATGCTTAACGACTTGGGACCTGTTTTAGGTGGAGCTGCTGAGGACTTAAATTCTTCTTGAATGATATTCACGGTTCTCACTCGTTGTTTCGGCAAGGATTGGCGGTATTCGCTTTGACGTTCTAGTAAAATTTAACTTTCAAAATCGTATGTTTTCGAAAATTCCTATAAGAAATATTACCTTCAGCAATTGAAACTAGTTGTATCAAAATTCCACTTGTATTGTGGGTAGTTCCTTTTCCACTTAGAGTCTCTTCATTGAAATCATTATTATCCCACACGAGTGTACTAAACTTTCCTGTTTCAAATCCAAACGGTATGGTCATATCGTGTTGGAGTCGAAGGTGGGCCAAGCTGGTGTCATATTCTAAACACTGAGTATGACCTATGCAATGGCCGAAACTATTCAGCAACTTCAAAGGATGTGCAGATGCGGTTAAATGGCGAACTGTCAAAAGTATAAAATTAATATGGTTGCATGAATATGGGGCATATTTTGTCTTGACATAAATTATTTTAACTTACCTGCTAAAGATAATGCCAAATGCTTAGGGGTTGCCTTTCTTCCATTTGAAGCAAGATAAATTAAGTCCTGTGAAATTGATAGGAGCTTAATACGTTTCTCTTCTGTTACTTTCGCATAGGATGAAAAACAAGGTTCGTCAGAACATCCAGTTGCCAAAGCCAAGAAATTGAAAACACCTTCCGGAACCATACTCTGAGCGGCTACGTTAGTTAAATGTTCGGCTGTTGGAGGCCAAGGTACTTGCAACGAAGGTGCACTTTTCAGTAGTTTCCGAAGTTCCATTGCTGCATAAAAGGCTTCTCTTCTTTTGGTAGGAGATTGCACATTCACAACTTGGCTTGTGTCTGATAAATCTTCAGAGGAATCATTTGAATCAGTGGAACTATCTCTAAGTTCAAAATGTCGCATCCTTTCACTTTGTAATGATACTAGTTCTGATTTTCGAAAACGTTTAGTGAAGACGAGGTTAGGATAAAATGACTGGATTATTTCTTTTAGCTGGTACTTGTAAATGGAAGGCGATTCAATTCCCTCTGTTTCAATTACACTCTGAATAAACCTCTTGTGCAACCATTTCATGGACACGATTTCTTTACCGTCCACTAGCTTGGGCTCGATAACAACTTTCTTAAAATGATCGAAACCTTTCTCGTACAAAACTTTATCACGAGGGGCTAAATTTGAAGGAAGGTGCATGTATTTTCTGTAACAAGATCGATGATAATGTGCTTCTCTTGCCACTAGATCATCCGTTCCAATCACTGAAAGCATTTTTTCATCCATTCGACGTTGAGCCATTTCAACAATTTTATAACTAGCTTGTAAGGTTTCGCATCTTGTCAAACATTCACTTTGTCTCTTTCCCTTTTGGTCTCTAATTTTTTTCTCAGAGTGACAAAATAGGCAATCTTTCGGTAATATATTGCTGGCCTTTCCACTTGTGAAGTGAGATGTCGATGGCATAGAAGCTGATCTAAGTCGTTTTTTGGGTACTTCTTCGCTTCCATTATTGCCATGAGTTTTACGTTTTCCCTTCCGACTAGACACTCTTTCAAACTTTCTTTTATCGACGAATCGTGCGTAGCAACGTCTATGGAAGCCTTTATCTGAAGGAATTTCCGTAAATCGGTGGGCGCAGAAGGCTTTTGCTATTTCGCCCTCTGTTTCCTTGTCGTACAATGACCATTTTTCTGCGTATGTTTGCACTTGTTGAAAGGTAACGTTCGAAAACCGACTTACGAATTTCTCTTCTATGTCGTCATAATGAATAGTACACAAACGTCAATAGCTTCACCCATTATTATTACAATATCTAGCACTAGAATATCAGACTGTGGCTCTCAAACCCAAAAGAAAAATAACACGCTGGGAAAAACTGGTACTGTTGATTCGTAGCAAATATGAGGGGACTATCACATCACAAACAAACGTATGCTAAGAATTTCATTTCGTACATTATTTTTCATTAGTACTGGACCCCTTGGAAAATTCCCAAAATATAGACCACAATAAAATCGTGAGTCACAACCATTCGCAAATGTTGCAATATGCCCTTTAACGCTATGGCTTAGAGAGAAGTCATAAATTTTAAAACCCCTAGCAAAAATATATAAAAAAACAACGTATCGCTACACAAACGTTTCCGGACGTTTGTCAAGAGGGTGAAAACAAAAATTAATATCTCGCTCTCTATTCAAGCAATTTGAACTTATTTTGGTTTCGGCTTTAGGTGAGAGCCAATGGTTTTATACAAAAATATCAAATCTTTTTTAAAATTAAATAATAATATTTATTTTCAAAGATATTTAAATTAATTTTTTCGAGATTTTCGTAAAAACAAGAAAATTCATACTTTTAATTGGTTCATGGGCGTTAAATGTATAATACAAAGAAAGCCCCATTTATTGTCTATCATTTGGCGCAAAGATGACTAAAATCGGTTGAGTAGATCAAGCGTTAAAAAAAGATAACTAAAGGCACAATTTCCCCCCTACTTTGCCCCCCCCCGCACTTTATGTCCACCCGTGGAAAGGCGGAAAACGCGGTTTCCCAAACAGAACTACCTATCCTGCATGGCGAAACTGAAAAACAATTGTATGCGACACCTATAAGATAAACCTAAAAATAAACGCTTTTTTGAGGCTCGGCTCACGGTCTAGAATTACAAATCATGGATTGGTGATTTCGCAAACTACGTCAGCACGCTCCAGCTTGTTTTAGTGTTTGTGCAACGACACTACTACGTCATAGGTTTATTGCAGGGAAAACATCATTCAGGGTGAAAAATGTATATATTCAAGATTAGGGTCAGGGCTCGACATAAGGCACTAGTCAAGGCATTTGACTACTAAAAAAATGCCTTGACTACTAAAATAAATCGAAATCTGGGGGTTCACTAGTCAACTTGACTAGTAAAAAAAATGTCCCAAATATTCGTAAACCATGCGTCTCACTAGTCAGTGACTACTAAAAAAATTGGGATAGGGGGGCTCACTAGTCAGGCTGACTACTAAAAAAATATCCTTATGTAGAGCCCTGATTAGGGTTAAAGGATTAAGCTGTCTGCTGGTTCAAATGTTACAGTTGGGTTAATGAATATGGATTTAGCAGCTAGGCCTAAATGGTTGGTTTCCTGTTTAATAATAGTAATGTTAAAACTTATTTCGTAACCAAATTAATGAAAAGTAAACAGTAACACGTTTGTGAGCCTTTTAACTTGGCTGCGTTCAGTAACCGGCATCAAAAACATCGATGACTAAAAGATGACATCGATGTCTTACTGAACGGTTTTTCGCGTCTTTGGGCGTGACGTCATGATGCTCATCGGATGCCCATCAGAAAAATCGGCTGTGAGAGGAGGTTTTTTTGATGAGCATCAGATTCATGACGTAAATTTCGTCATTTTGCGCCGCGACAATTAAAATAATGTAGAATTAACAAATATTATCCTTATCGATAATAATACTAAAAAGCAATATATTATTTCGGTAAAAAATGGATTCTGACAGAATTTTGATTTAATTGATAAATTGAAGTACAATATCTTTGTAAATATTTCGGATCTATTATTTAAGCCTCTGCAGTAACGTTATCATAATGTCGTCGCCATTTTGAAAAGCATCGATTACACAAAATTGTGCCGTTCAACAACTGCAACGTCATCATGACGTCAAAAGAACACCGATTTCATTTTCCCAAACATCGATGTTTTTCCTGATGAGTGTTACTGAACGCAGCCCTCGTAGCATGGCCTGTCGAATTGTAGCAGACGACATATAACAATCATCCTCTAGAAATACGGCCAACCAAAACCTATTTTTAACAGAAGTAGGACGATGTGTGACGTCTCAAGAAACAGTTGCACGTGACAAGCCCGACTTTTCGAAATCACCTATTCAATTTCAAATATGAATAAATCAAGCACTGTTGGGCGTTGAAATGCGATGTATCAGCACCACCCTCAAACGTAGCTATAGACATGAATCTCTATAACTATGAATATACAGCTCTGTCATATGCCCCTTCTATGATGTCGATTTGGTTTGGGTGTTACCCTCCTAGCTTTGACGCGTTTTGCGTAGCTCTAATAGCCAACCACAAGACAAGAGGAAGTGACGTTCCGAATTTACACCCCCTGGACTCCCCCTCCCTTCTCCCGCTCCTTAAACTAGCAGACACGTCACTGATGTCTCCTTTCGCTAAGCCCCGCCCAAACCTTATCGAGAGGTTAGACAGCGTAACGCAGCTGTATATGCTATAGAGTAATGTCAGTTCTACGTATACAAACGTCATACCTTCTATCTCTTAGCTAAGTGTCATCCCCCTACCAGGCGCCTACAGTATCCCCTCTTACAAAAGCGCGCCTAGAGGGAGGGATACACCGTCTACTCCCCTCTCTACCGACACTACTCTATTACAGAAACAGTTTTTTCATGATTTCATTACATTACCAATGAGAAGCAAAACTCGATTATTGCATTTTCGGAATTTACATACCTCTAATAAAACCACTTTTTGTTTCATTAATAATGGTACATGAATCTGTATCATTTGACCAGCAATCCAAGCGAAGTTTGAAGTGCCAAATAGTACCTCATCCTCTCCAGTAAAGAGTCTATTTCTAAGAATACAATGATAAAATATTAGGTAATTTATTACAATCCTTCAATTTTTAATGGTTTTGCTTACGCATCACGGACCAGGCTAGTTGCATATCCACCAGTCGAATGAACAATAGCCTAAGGTATACGACAGAATTATTACTAGCAGGAGTTCATAATAACCCCCCTTCGGGGGGAAGTATGAAACTGGCCATAGAGCTAATGGTAAAAATCGCGAACAACAAGATTCTGTCGTTGCGCATAAAATGGATTAGCCTGTTTATGGACATACAACCTTACAGTATATCGTAGTGGTATCTATGCTCCTTGGTTTTCGTTCCAAAACTTCCGTTGGCTGGGATCTCCGTCGAAAAGAAAAATGGCGATATGGTGGACGTAGAAACACGTTGCAATTCTTATATTAAAGATACTGGGAATAAATTTGTCCAAACGGTTTTAATTTAACCACGGAATTCTCACTCACACATGTCACAACAAAACATCATTGACGATCGTTAAAATGTTTTGTATAAAACTAGAAACCCCGACTAAAAGCCAACTTCTTAGCCAAGGCTAAATTTACACCGTTCCGACAGAAGCAGACGTGAGACATTTTCGCTCCCAAAATCACAAGATAAAAATAGTGCTATACCGGAAGTGTGTAAGTTAATGCGCGTGGGCGCTAAAAAATGGGGTAACTATTTCTATGGGAGTTAAGCGGTGTATGAATCCGCTGAGCTTTACGGCGAAACTTTGTTGTTACGGGCTTTTTAACCAGTTTCGTACTTCGGGCTATTATGAACTCATGTTACTAGTAAATTAATTTTATAGAATTATTAAGCCTTAGGTTCGCCTGTGGATCCAGGTGTGTAAATAGCGAAAAAGGGTTCTGTAGCTTCAGTGGTTATGCAACTCGTAAATGGTTGGGCTTCTTTAACTTTAATATCCCAGTCTTCATCTCGCCCATCGATCATATTTATCTACATAAATGATTTATTGTTAAATGTTTCTTAACAAAATAGCTACCCCAGAACGAACATTTTCATCGACTTCCGTCCTTCGAAGAACCAACACCTTTTCAATCTTATGTTTGGCTATTGAACAAGCTTCGTCTATTATCGATTTGTAGTTAACAAATCCTTTGTCGTGGTAACCGTGCGAAGCCGTTATTATTACTTTGGGCTAAAATTGTTTAGTGGAATAAATAACTCAGTTCAATCATGATTAGTAATACTTTTTAATGGCAAATACTTTAGCATGATCTATTCTTGTTGCTAAGTCCTGTGCGGGTAGTCCACTGGGCATGACACACTGCAGAGCACCTAAACGGTTGGTAGCCAACATGGCAAAGGCCGTCTCAGGCATCATCGGCATGTATATGAATATTGGGTCGCCTTTTTTCACGGAATATTCCGAAAGTACACCCGAAAGATGAGTCACCTGTCAATAAAATAAAATTGTTTAAATTTGTTAAGATTAATTTTTCTCACAGAAATTTATGTTAGAAACTATGTTTTAGAATAAAAAATTAATAATAATTCTTTATTCCTCCATTCGACAATAGCATTGCGTAGGGTCAGAAGTTAATGACTTCTTATCCTGGGAAGTATTGGACTCTAACCATATCCGCAACCATCTCTGTTAGCCAACTTGTTATTAGGTCCGATCACCTATGGCCCTTCTCTCATTTTGAGATGGCAGGCTGATTTGCGCGCCAGCAGCGGGTAGGTAACGAAACTTTAAGGTGTGTCCTGTGGTTTGAGGTAACGAATGAGAATCGGTGACAAGAACAGCTGTTTTAATAGTCTGCTAGAAATTCCGATCGAGCTCTCCGCCGGAAAACCTACATATAAAAACACTAGATTAAAATTATATTAAAGGTAACCATCTCATTATCAATAGGCAGTAATGATGCTATTATATACAACAGGTTTCGAAGTTCATTGCTTCCCATCTTTTGTTCCCTTTTACGAGTAAAACCACCTTGAAATATATCTTCGCGCATATTTTAGCACTAACTGAATTATCTAAAGGTGGGTGATAGCGTGGATCTTTAAAAGAAAGTTTTACGCGGAAAGTTCTTAAATTAGTTTTATTCGCACGAAAACAATTCGCGTAGTACACGTTAAAACAAAAATTCAACCCTGATTACATTATCGTTAACACTCTCAAAAGAAAACTCTTTCTCCGTAAAAAATAGCGTCCAAAAAGTATTTATCTTTATAAAAAAAACCAATAAAAACGAATTTGTCTAATAGGCCTAGACATTCTGTTTTGTTTATCTAATATTATAATTTTTCTATCTCAATTTTATACATCCTCCCACCAAATGAGTTAAACTCATTTTTCCTAAGTTTTAACTGGTCTATAATACTTCCATAGGATACAATAATTGCAGGGGTCGCTTAATAATATGTCCTTTAATGGTTTTGATAGAGCATGCCCGAATCTTTCTGTCACGTCCTGGATGCAGCTCGAGTATTCGTCCCATCTTCCAAAAGTGTCTGGGTAACTTGTCATCTTTGATAATGATAACGTCATCGACCTTGGCCTTCGATTGCTTATTTCTGGATTTTGTGACTTCCTGTGCTGTACGAAGCTCGAGCAGGTATTCATGTCTCCATCTAGTCCAAAAACGGTTGATCAGCTCCTGTCTGTACTTCCATCGCTTAGTCAGGTCTTCTCTATGGGCTGTGACTTCTGATAGCTTAAATCTCCTCGGTGGTAAGGTATCCAGTCTCTTTCCGATCGGGAAGTGAGATGGGGTTAAGGGGGTCGTTTCATTCTGGTCAGGGCTGAGGTAGGTTAAGGGTCTTGAGTTGATGACTGATTCAACTTCGATTAAGGCAGTTTCCATCTCTTCAAACGTCAAGAGGGCTCGACCGAGTGTTCTTTTGATACAGTCCTTCATGGTTCTATCCATCCGTTCCCACATGCCTCCTCCTAGTCTTAGAAGACCCTCTGGATCAATGAACGCCTTTAAATCAGATATCTTCGACCGATGATCCACGACACTGTTTTTCTTGAGGGCCAAGATTTCTTCGTAATAGGACTCTTGTTAAGATCGAACTACCCAATAGAATTCGCTCTTCTTGAACTCCTCTGTTGTTAGGGCACCTTGTCGTCGATTGATGGATTTCTCTTTGGTGTTCTGTATGAATCTGCGGACCCATGAGACGATCCTCACTACTCTCTCGTAGCTAGAGTAATTGGTCAAATTTACAAGGGACTTTGTTTCCTTTGTCTTCGTATTTAAGGCAAGAAAGGTTTCTGTAGTTTCTGTGGACGTGGGTCTTCGTTCAGTATTAATACTCTCCTTTTTTCATCTGAGAGTAGCGTTCTTGGTTGATCTGGCCAATCTTCTTTCGCTTTCCTTAGGAATTCGGGTCCTTTCCACCAAAGATCGTTTTAAATTAGGTTGTTGACGCATAATCCTCTGGTTAAAAGATCGGCTGGGTTCAATCCTCCAGGTACGTATCTCCATAAGGCAGGGTCGTAACTGTTTTGAATTTCGCTAGCCCGGTTACTAATAAAGGGTTTCCATTGTTTCGTCGTACCCTTTATCCACGAAATGGCTATGGTCGAATTGCTCCAAAATTGTATTGTCGGATTTTCCTTGATGAAATAAGATCGCACGGTGGTCATTAGCCTTGCTCCAACAACTGCGCCCATGAGCTCTAGTCTGGGAATGGTGATCTTCTTTAAAGGAGCTACTCTTGATTTCGATACCAATAGATTAACGTTTTACACCTAGATCGCTTTCAATTCGGATATACACCACAGCTCCGTACGCCTTGTTACTTGCATCCGTGAAGCAGTGAAGTTGAATTCGATCCATTTTCGTCATCCCATAGTAGCGGGGTATTTTAACTTGTTCCAGATATCGTAACTCCAAACACCATTCTTCCCAACGAGTCTTCAAGTCTGACGGTATGGTTTCGTCCCACTGAATTCCTCTTTGCCATATCTCTTGGAAAAGACATTTTATTCGAATTGTAAAAGGGGTTATAAAACCAATGGGATTAAATATTCTTGACGATGCTTGGAGGATGAAGCGTTTAGAATCCTGACGTTGACAAAGGAAATCGAGGAGGTTTTTGACATCGCAAAGGAAGGTATCGGTATCTGGTCTCCAAGTCAGTCCAAGCACCTTCAGAGATACGCCTTCTGGTATTGGTAACACATTCTGTGACTGTTCTGAATCTCCGAGTTGGTTGCAGAGCCCAGTGGAATTGGACCGAAACTTTCGTAGTGGCATGCTTGCTCCTCCAAGAATATAACGACATTCCTGAGCTAACTTTAAGGCACTTTCTTCATCACATGCTCCACCAAGCAAGTCGTCAACGTATAGGGAATCCGTCAATAATTCAGTTCATTCTGGGTATTTCTCCTTGTATTTCTGTAGATGATTTCATGTTCAGTCTCTCTTCTTACGTCATAGCAGGTGTCAGCCAACCTGATTCCCTTTTCCTCAGCGACTGTAATAATGTCTTCATTGGGGAACCTCAATCTTGCGCTGCTGATCTTTGGAGATTCTAGTGCTTCAATTGTTAACATCTGAGAGTTATCGACATTTCCAATAGTGAACTTGACTCTGCGCCTTTCCACTTCATGACCTTCGTTCTCTTAGAGATTCCTTTCCAACTTCAGTCAGGCCCAATTTATTAGAGATCTTCTCCAACAGATATGTTCGGTGGCTCCCGTTATCCAAAAAATATCGAACCAACAAGTTCTTGTTTCCATTAGACTCTTTTCGCTCGGCAGAATCTTGCAAAGTGGTCCAATCCCAGACAGACGAAACATCTTGATTGTGACTTAATTATGTCCTTCCTTTCCGCTGACGTAAGAGCTGTACATTCCTCTATGTTGTGAGTACTTTGGCAGAAAATACAATTGTTTTCGTTCTTTGACTTCGCTATCGCGTTGAAGGACATGGTAGACGATGGATTCGTCGATCTTGACTTGAAATTGGATCCTTCTCTATATGATGAGTAGATTCCATACGAGGTTTATAGTCCTGATCACTTGTGTTCCATGAGATGTTCTTTAACTTGCAGGCTTGTTCTCGGCTTTCGACCTCATCTTGTAAGAAATCTATAAGTGCTTTTAGTTTCGGTCCAGTTTGTTTCCTGCTACGTAAGGTGTAGCTTAGGACGATGTCTTCAGGTAACGATTCTGTTATAGTTGGGATAAGAAAGACGGCGTATGTCTCGGTGTTCCCCTTTAAGAACTCAAGGCTATTTAGGTTGATGTAGAGCGTATCAAAGAATCTTCTCAATCCCCGAATGTCAGACGATCTCCTTACTGGTTCGATATTACGTAGACTCTTCATTTGGGCTTGAACTAATTTGTCCTCTTCTCCAAATCGTTCCTTCAAAGTATCGATAGCGATTTCGTAGTTAATACCCATCAAATCCAGTCCGGAGATACTTGCTCGCGCGGTGCCGCTCAAGTAACTTCTCAGGTAGGAGAATTTTTCCTCGTCCGCCAAATTGCAGTTATTGTGGATTGTCACTTGATATTGCGTCCAAAACTCTTGCCACTTGTTTATATCGCCTGAGAATTTCTCGATATGAATTTGTGGTAGCTACACTGTTGGTAATTGGGGAGTTGCAATTTGCACAGGCGTAGTCGCAATGGGCTGATGTGCAGGAGATCCCAATAGCGTTCCCGGTCCTCCATTTGTTAAATCTTGAAGAGTAATTTTGCAAAGTGCCTTACAGTTCATGATGTCCTCAAGGTGTTTTTCACTTTCTAACAGGTCTGCATCGTATTGGTCAGGATCACTGATTTCGTCCTCAATGAGAGTGCTCAATTCCTTCAACTTCGCTTCCTTTTCTTCGAGTTGCAATATATAACTTGACAAGGTTACTTTTGAGATCGTTACCGTAGGTGACTCAAGTTCTGCATCTATCTTCTGGATTAACCTGGTCAGCATGCCTCTTAGTGTACCTCTTTTACGTACTAATTATACAACTTGCTCCATGTCCTCAGTAATTGTACGTTGGCCAAAGTCTCTTCGGGATAAACTAACGTTCCGCGAAGTTTTAACGTTCCGTTCACAAGTTACTTAACTACTTTTACTCATCCAACTATCAGTCCCGGGTTTCGGCACCATGAAATATATCTTCGCGTATATTTTAGCACTAACTTAATTATCTAAAGCCGCATTTTCATAGAAGCTAGAAATTGCGTTCTCGCTTCCCGCTTGGCGAGTAGCGTGTTGCTGTAGCGGTTTCAAACTCTTGCGCTAGAAAAACACAGCACGTTCTCGCAATTTATTTCTCGCTGACGCATTTTCATTGAAGACGGTAAACTTGATGTTTTTAGCCTTTGCGCCCTCTACCGTCAAAAACTTAAAGTAGTTAATACTACAATTGATCTTAACACTCTCCTCGGAAGTAACAACGTTTCAAGGCAAAAACAACGACAACAGTAGGCCAACACGAATTTTTTATTTTAGTAAGCAACTTCCTCCCACGTTTCGTTGATCTCCCTATTTCTATAATCTTTCGACTTTCTGTCCATGAACCTTCTCTAATTATTATGCAACTAATAATTGTCTCCTTCTCAAATATTTTTATTTATTTCTCTTTCGTGTTAAACCTTTTCTTTTAAAGGGATGATGAAGTGGAAAATCATGTGATTTTCTATCTATTCCTCTCCTAATTGCAAGACCAATGTGCATAGAGAAACATCCAAGAAATGACACTGAATGATTTTAAAATTACAATTAAGCCTCGATTGAAATTTAATTTCAAATCATAGCACGCTCCATATCTCGCGCCACGATTTTTACACCGCGCGCAAATTTTATCAAATGTCGCGATAAATAACATTTGACATGGAGCGTGCCACGAGAATTTTGATAATAAAAAGGCAGGGCGTTACGCAATTGGTAAAAGGAACTTATTTAAAATTATAAATGATATTTTAAACTTATTTGAATTTTTAAATCATTTGGTGTTATTTATTGGATGTTTCACTATGCTGATTAGTCTTATAATTAGTAGAATAATCGATAAAAAATTCACTTGATTTTCGATTTCACCCTCCCTTTAACTCTTTCTTACTCGCCATCATGCCGACATAGAACTCGTGCTTCCAAATGCAGAAGAAACCACGTAAAGAAAACCCCACTTTGTTTATGTCCTTATGATTCGTTAAAAATGCATCACGTGGCAGCAGCATCTCGCTTCTCGCTAAGCGGGACGCTAGAAATATCTGTCTCAGACAGATCGGAGCTAGCGTCATTTTCTCGCTCTAGTTTGTCATTTTCTGGCTTCTAGTATATGCTTCCAGCGTAAATGAAAATACCAAAGCTAGAAGCAAGATTGAGTTCTAGCGACATTTTCTCGCTCTCGCGCGTTTTTTTCACGCTTCTAGCTTCTATGAAAATGCGGCTTAAAGGTGGGTGATAGCCGAGGGGGTAATTACTTGTTTAATCTGGTGTACACTCGTTGAGTAATCCCGAATAAAATTCAGTAATCCAAGATCATTTTAATAATCTCAAGAAAAATCTGCAATTTCAAAATAATCACCTTAATACTAAAAATTTAGGTTAATACCGTATTAATCTTCCTTAATACTTGAAAATTACCGTTAATCCCAAGAAAAACCACAATATTTCGTGAATCTCAGAAAAATTTTGATAATACTTACTATTTTTATAATCATAAATTAATAGCAAATAATCCCCCTTAATCCATGAAAAATGTCGTTAATCCCAAATAAAACTTAAAATATTTGATGGATTCTTATTTTAATACCAGTGAATCCCTCCCAAAAATCGTAATACCGGTGAATCCCTCCCAAAAAAACGTAATACCGGTGAACCCCTGTTTAAAAACGTAATACCTGTGAATCGCTGTGAATCCCTCTTTAAAAACGTAATAAACCCCTGAATCCCTCCCAAAAAGCGTAATACCAGTGAATTCCAGCTTGAAAATTTAATCCGATTTAATCTCACATAAACCTTATTAATCCTAATGAATCTTCGAATTAAAAGTGTAATCCCATATAATCTTGCCTAATATCAAATTAACCGCCAAGAGATTACTTCGTCATTATTAATCCCACTTTTTGTTGAATAATCCCAATTTTTTTTAATACTTTGTAATATTTAATCTGGTGTACTCCTTTTCAGGGAGTTATTTCCCCCTCGGTGATAGCGTGGATCTTTAAAGGAAAGTTTTACACGGAAAGTTCTTAAATTAGTTTTCTTCGCACGAAAACAATTCGCGTAGTACACGTTAAAACAAAAATTCAACTATGATTACATTATCGTTAACAATCTCAAAAGAAAACTCCGTAAAAGATAGCGTCCAAAAAGTATTTATCTTTATAAAAAAAACCCAATTTGTCTAATAGGCCTAGACATTCTGTTTTGCCAGGTTTTGTTTATCTAATATTATCATTTTTTTATCTCAATTTTCTACACACCTCGCTGTCCCTTCCACTTTCCCATTTACGTGTTTCCCATTTACAAGTAAAATTGATTTTTAGAGATTCAGTATTAAAAACGTTACAGGAACTGAATGTATATGATAATGTAACCAAATAAAGTTTATTTATTAGAATTACTTTATTTAACAGTATATGTTAAAGTAGAAACTTATTAGAATTGAAGTACATATGATTGAACTATTTCTCTAGAGGACTAGTACTGCGTGATCCGGGGAAATAAAAACAAATCAGAGCCCCACGATCAAATTTCTAAAAATTCTACTCAAAAGGCTAAGAGAGTCTATTCACCCATATATATTTTTCTCTTAGCCACGAGTGGCGTTATTCTCGTGGATTTTAGGGTACCAATCTCTTGGGATCGCTGACGTAAAGGAAAGGGGCGGGAGACAATTCATAAAAATCCTAGAGATGGTATTTAAAGCGGATGATTTGCTTACGGTTCAAGTAATATTGTAATCCTAATACCATCTGGATATCAGATTCCATTCTCTCCCTAATTTTTGGCGAACATGTAAACAGTGGTGTGCAGATACTGAAGTTATCCTAAGTTAAACAGCGGAAAAACGACCTCGAGACATAATGGATAGCTAGGCCTAATGGAGTAAGCAAGTTTTTTGTCTTTATTATAACACAGGTCTTGTAAGTTTGTTGACTATTTTCGTTAATTCACATTTTTTACGCCTATCATTATTTGTGTTGACGAAAATGTTCAACATCCTCTTCCCTTACAAAAATCTTCTTTGGAACCCTACGGAGCCCTTGGGATCATCTTCTAAAGAAACTATTTCCAAAGACTTCCTTGGAATTTCCTAAAGAATTCTTGAGATAAATTTCCAAAGAATGTCTTGGGATTATTTTCTAAAGAAATTCTTTTGGAATTCTAGAGATAAATTTCCAAAGAATGTCTTGGGATTATTTTCTGAAGACATTCTTTAGGAATTCTAGAGATAAATTTCCTAAGAATGTCTTGGGATTATTTTCCAAAGAAATTCTTTAGGAATTCCAAAGATAAATTTCCAAAGAATGTATAAGGTTTGTTTTCTAAAGAAATTCTTAAGGAATTCTAGAGATAAATTTCCTAAGAATGTCTTGGGATTATTTTCCAACGAAATTTTTTAGGAATTCTAGAGATAAATTTCTTAAGAATGTCTTGGGATTATTTTCTAAAGCAATTCTTAAGGAATTCTAGAGATGAATTTCCTAAGAATGTCTTGGGATTATTTTCCAAAGAAATTCTTTAGGAATTCTAGAGATAAATTTCTTAAGAATGTCTTGGGATTATTTTCTAAAGAAATTCTTTAGGAATTCTAGAGCTAAATTTCCAAAGAATGGCTTGGGGTTGTTTTCCAAAGAAATTCGTTAGGAATTATTGAGATAAATGTCCAAAAAAGCTTGGTATCGTCCCTTTCAACCGAATTCCCAATGGACCGAAATCCCATTCGACCGAATATCCCGCAATGATTTTAGATTTCCAGCCCAATGGCTATATTCCCGATGGACCGAAATCCCAATCGTCCGAATATGCCCCTAAAAAACACATGAATATAACTTGAAACACTAGCCGTCAGCGATTCGGTGGTGTAGTGGATACGATGTTGGACTGCGAAGCGATAGGTTGTTGGTTCGAATCTTCGAAAGGTATGTTAATAATATTAAAAGTAAACATTTCGTGATACTAATTAAAACGCTCACTTTCATTCCTTTCAAGGCAAGAGATATATAGAATTAATAAACAAATTGTGCTTAAAATGAAGTACAGTCTTAATGGTAGTTCCATCAATGTCTTTAAGTTTTAAATTAAAATTTTAAAATTTTGGTTTCGGGTGGGTTAGGTTAGGTTTGGTTTGGTTTGGTTCCAATAATTCGTTGACACCTTTTCCAAAATATGCTCCTTTTAATTAGATACCACCTTTTCTAAAATATTCTCCCTTTAAATAGCTACCACCATTTCCAAAACATTCTCCTATTAATTAGCTGCCACCTTTTCCAAAAGATTTTCCTATTAATTAGCTGCCACCTTTTCCAAAATATTCTCCTATTAATTAGCTCCCACCTTTTCCAAAATATTCTCCTTTTAATTAGCTACCACCTTTTCCAAAACATTCTCCTATTAATTAGCTGCCACCTTTTCCAATATATTCTCCTATTAATTAGCTGCAACCTTTTCCAAAATATTCTCCCTTTAAATAGCTACCACCTTTTCCAAAACATTCTCCTATTAATTAGCTGCCACCTTTTCCAAAAGATTTTCCTATTAATTAGCTGCCACCTTTTCCAAAATATTCTCCTATTAATTAGCTGCAACCTTTTCCAAAATATTCTCCCTTTAAATAGCTACCACCTTTTCCAAAACATTCTCCTATTAATTAGCTGCCACCTTTTCCAAAAGATTTTCCTATTAATTAGCTGCCACCTTTTCCAAAATATTCTCCTATTAATTAGCTGCCACCTTTTCCAAAATATTCTCCTTTTAATTAGCTACCACCTTTTCCAAAACATTCTCCTATTAATTAGCTGCCACCTTTTCCAATATATTCTCCTATTAATTAGCTGCAACCTTTTCCAAAATATTCTCCCTTTAAATAGCTACCACCTTTTCCAAAACATTCTCCTATTAATTAGCTGCCACCTTTTCCAAAATATTTTCCTATTAATTAGCTGCCACCTTTTCCAATATATTCTTCTATTAATTAGCTGCAACCTTTTCCAAAATATTCTCCCTTTAAATAGCTACCACCTTTTCCAAAACATTCTCCTATTAATTAGCTGCCACCTTTTCCAAAATATTTTCCTATTAATTAGCTGCCACCTTTTCCAAAATATTCTCCTATTAATTAGCTGTAACCTTTTCCAATATATTCTCCCTTTAAATAGCTACCACCTTTTCCAAAACATTCTCCTATTAATTAGCTGCCACCTTTTCCAAAAGATTTTCCTATTAATTAGCTGCCACCTTTTCCAAAATATTCTCCTTTTAATTAGCTACCACCTTTTCCAAAACATTCTCCTATTAATTAGCTGCAACCTTTTCCAAAATATTCTCCCTTTAAATAGCTACCACCTTTTCCAAAACATTCTCCTATTAATTAGCTGCCACCTTTTCCAAAAGATTTTCCTATTAATTAGCTGCCACCTTTTCCAAAATATTCTCCTATTAATTAGCTGCAACCTTTTCCAAAACATTCTCCTACTAATTAGCTGCCACATTTTCCAAAATATTCTCCTTTTAATTAGCTACCACCTTTTCCAAAATATTCTCCTTTTAATTAGCTGCCACCTTTTCCAAAATATTCTCCTATTAATTAGCTGCAACCTTTTCCAAAATATTCTCCCTTTAAATAGCTACCACCTTTTCCAAAACCATCTCCTATTAATTAGCTGCCACCTTTTCCAAAAGATTTTCCTATTAATTAGCTGCCACCTTTTCCAAAATATTCTCCTATTAATTAGCTGCAACCTTTTCCAAAACATTCTCCTATTAATTAGCTGCCACATTTTCCAAAATATTCTCCTTTTAATTAGCTACCACCTTTTCTAAAATATTCTCCTATTAATTAGCTACCATATTTTCTTAAATATTCTCCTATTAATTAGCTGCCACCTTTTCCAAAATATTCTCTTATTAATTAGCTGCCACCTTTTCCAAAATATTCTCCTTTTAATTAGCTGCCACCTTTTCCAAAATATTCTCCTTTTAATTAGCTGCCACCTTTTCCAAAATATTCTCCAATTAATTATCTGACATCTTTTCCATAATATTTATATTATTGCTAATAAATTGTTCATGGTAAGAGGCGGGCTTTTAATAATCATATAAATAATCTTTTTACCTCCAAACAAGGTTGGATTGGGTTAGGTTAGGTTAGGTTAGGTTAGGTAAGGTTACGTTTGGTTAGGTTAGGTTAGGTTAGGTTAGGCTAGGGTAGGTGAGGTTCGCCGTAATTAAAACGTAGTTAAAATAAGTGCAGTAATACATTTTCAACTCACATTTATTTTAACAATAATAAGTTGTGAAATTAAAAATATATTTAATGCAAAACCACACAGTATGTCTTCTTCCAGTTCAATAGAATTTCGGTAAATTGGGACTATAATAAAATCGCACCTTTGGCTACGTTCGGTCGAATGGGACACCACAAAAAAGCCGTTCTGTCGAATGGGAATTCGGTTCAATGGGACCAAAGCAAAAGCTCTAGGGTTTATTTTCCAAAAACATTCGATAAGAATTCTAGAGATAAATTTCCAAAGAAGATATAGGGTTTATTTTCCAAAGAAATTCGTTTGGAATTCAAGAGATATATTTCCAAAGAAGGTCTAGGGATGATTTTCCAAAGAAATTCGTTTGGAATTCAAGAGATATATTTCCAAAGAAGGTCTAGGGTTTATTTTACAACGAAATTAGTTAAAAATTTTAGAGATGAATTTCAAAGGGCCAGATATATTGCAATTATGCTTTACATATAGTTATCTCAAAACATTTTTACCCAAATTGTTTAGCTAAAGTTTTCCTAGATAGACATTAACTTGATGGTTAAAAAATTTAAAAACGTTTCACGAAGGCTTGTCCCGTAGCTAAGGCTCAGCAAGCGCTGAAATGGAATGTATATTTACCTATGTTTTTATTTTTTTGCCTTTAATAATCCGTGAGGTGTTTATGTAAAGGATAAAATAGATTAAAAGTAAAATAAGATTAATTAAAATCGTTATGTTTAGATTTACAGGGAATCTAAGCTGTCAGTCGGAATTTTTGCTTAATTCTCTTATGGCATGTTTTATCTTTATTTCGAGCGTAATTAGAGTCCAAAATAAATATTTTTTTTAAAATATTGTAGAGAAAATTAGGTTAAACGCGTCTCTGATACTAGAAAAACTCTCAATGAATATATATTATTAAATTTAACAACAACGTCTGTATCTACTGCTTGGCCATTAAAGCCTCCAAAACCCACTTAGTACCCCATACAATTGCACAAGGTTAAAACTTTCTGCCGTTTACGGATATTTTAAAGCGATTAAATGTCTGACTTTATAAGCAATTTCACACTGCATGCGAGAACTTCTCTCGCTATAAGGGTGGTAGTTCAGCATATAAGAACTGCACTCCCAGTATTGGGATATGGTTCTGCATGTGAGAACTATCCTCGTTTCTAGTGGCTAAATTAATTTACCCCATAACCTACTCTATATGTTCCCCAAGAAAATTCCATAGATATTTTCCAAGTAAATTGCAAAGATTTTTCCCAAGAAAATTCCAAAGACATTTTCCCAAGTAAATTCCAAAGACATTTTCCCAAGTAAATTCCAAAGACATTTTCCCAAGTAAATTCCAAAGACATTTTCCCAAGTAAATTCCAAAGACATTTTCCCAAGTAAATTCCAAAGACATTTTCCCAAGTAAATTCCAAAGACATTTTCCCAAGTAAATTCCAAAGACATTTCCCAAGCGGAAGGAAACAAGTTGTTCCATACATAGTGTTTGGAGGGGGGGGGGGTGAATATTGTAACAGAAAAGTTTGACTTAATTCCGTTGACAAGGGCGTTCAAATCCTTTAACTTAAATTAAAAGGCATAACAAGCGGCTAATCAAAACTTTGGATTTTATTCACATAAACTAAGTAAAAATTAAACAAAACTGAAGAGACTGAACCGTGAGGTTCAGTAAATAATAAAGACTACATTTACCCGGGTGTAAATGAGAACTGCTTTATACAATAGAAAATTTCTCTTTATATATAATTCCATTTGGATGCTAACTCCTATCCGCAAAAGGGGGAAGGGTGGCAACCGGACCGGAACGATCTAGGATCTTTGGGGTTGATGTAGTTACGCGACGGCAGTGGACTGAGCATAAACCGGCGGTTTAAAATGTGAGGCTTCCGCCCACTGTCGTCTGCAATGGGTCGTCTGCAACGGTAGGCCTAGACGGAAACCGTTGCAATATAATAGTAGAAATCCACTTTATTTTTACGATTTTATAAAATAATTGGCGGTCTATAGGTATTTCGCGCAATTTTTAAACGCTTGTGTTGAAAAGAATATGAATTCAAATACAGCACTGAGTTTCCACCGATTCAAAGGTTTTTAGCGGGGATAGTTGGACCGATTTATTACTAATTAAAGGCTATGTGTGTCGACATAGAAATTTCTTTTCCTTTTTTCTATCTGACAAATTTTTTCAATGCTTTAACATTTTCCGTTTGCGAAAGATGCTGGTCAATATTTTTCAGTTTTGCAAAACGTTTTATTCGCTTACGGTTAAATACTTTTAATATCACATAAATCGTGTTCAGATGTGTCTTTCATTTGGGCATGCGACGATTGTAATTAGTTACATTGATCCTAGGCATTTTTCCTAAATAGCAAAGAAACATAAGCCATTCTAAATCAAAATTGTAACGCGATAACAAGCTTCACACTAATCACGACACTGACGGCGGTCTGACAGCCATTAACATCAACCGGAACTTCCTTAGGTTAACGTAACTCCAGATCCGGGTTAATGGGCAAACTAAACGTGTAAAACTGAGCTATAGATGGCGGGCTTGGATGTCTTGGAAGAAAACGCTGTTTACAAAAGCATAACCTACGTCTAGTATTTATAGGGAGCTGTAATATGATTCACTTATGGTAACGCTGTAGCCTCTAGCAGTCTTCAGCTTGCAAAATTCGAAACAGTATATTTAAGTTATCAACGGTTACGCAAGACTTCGAACCGGTAACCTGGCGTAAATCCAGTGCGTTAGCGAATGACTCAGCGCAATTTTACGATCACGTCATTAAGCGTATGGGAGAGATCAATTAGGGAGGGAAAAATGCCTTCCATCTCTGCTTTTCCCCTGGCTACATATTTTGTATAGGGGACTTTTTGAAAAGGCCAATTTAAAAATTTCTTTCGGTTAGAAAAAGTAGAAGATAGGAGAAGAAAATGGAATGAATTAAGTCCCACATCAGGGATCCATGTAATTTTAGAAGCAGGCATTTAGAACGGTTAGCCGACTCATAGCTAGTCCAGTATAGAGCCCCTCCCTCCAACACGTAACTAAAATTTAAATTTTCGTATTGGCTCACTTAACCTACGTTTTGATGAAGTTGCTGACGGAACGGTAAAAAAAATACGTAGTTCCATTTTACCTCTATCGCTATGACCCGCCTCTTCCATCATGCCCCTCCCCCCTGTCCCGGAGAAGGGGGTCGTGGACTTAGATCCGCGCCCAGATTACTCTGTTCTCCATTTCTGCTTCTAAAATCACATGGATCCTTGCCCAGATTAAAGTTTTTCAGTTTATAGACAACATCGTAAAAAAACAAATATTTTAAAAAATTCTTATCTTCGATATTTTTTTACCAAAATTACATTGGCCCAAAATATTTCATAATATTTCGAAACAGCGCGTGCAAGGACAGAGTATTCATTTTATTACCTCTCCCAGTGACGATGACGTCACGGAGAGGTATTACACTGGACGTTTCGGGTTTTTCGAGATCGCCGTTTTCTTTAAGGTTCTGGATCATATTTTTCCTATTTTCATATAATGAGACCGCCTTGAAAACCTCTTTAGCCTTTTAAGCTTAGGCAGAGGCTTAAGTTCATTTTAAAATTTTACGCATCTGATTCTAATCACAAATAAATTAATATAACCATAACCAGTAAATATTTAGCTTTATTATTCTATTTTTTTATATAGAAAACATTCAGTTATTATTAAAAACTTACGAGAACAGGATATCAGGCCGAATAAAATTATACGCTGTTACCAGGGCCAGGCAGTCGGCTCCGTAGTCCGTAGCTGGCCCGGCACGGCGGCCAGCTACGGAGTACGGAGCCGACCTGACTCTTGAGTTGAATATGCTAGAATGAACAGGAGCAGACGAAAAATAGTTTCGGGGAAGTGTATTCATCCGCGAGTTCCCGCCAAAAACGCGGTAGCGGAAAGGCGCGAAAAAACCATAACTCGACGCCTCTCGAAACCCCCTTTGATACGTACTTCCCCCTATTTACTTCTGGTTATACTTATTTATTTATTTATTCAAGAAAACCTCTTAATTGCGTCTCGACTCGGAGAGGTTTATTTTGGTTTCCCAACTTTATTACTTTTTACCTCTCCGATTGACGTATGTCACGGAGAGGCTCTAGTTTGGACGTATCTATCTGTGTGTATGTGTGACTGTCTGCCGGTTTGCAAATCGGAGCAAATGTATTCTCAATTTCCGGACACCATTTACAGTACCCAGAAATTTGCATTCCCCTTGCACTGGCTATTACTCCATTGTCTGTCTAACACCACCATCCTCTGGTCTTTTGTCCATCCCACATGGACACCAGTCTGTGCTTATTGGCTTCTTAACACCACCATCACTCGGTCTTTTTCCATTCCACATGGACACCATTCTGTACTTACTGGCTTCTAAACACCAACATCATCTATCTTTTACCATCCCACATTTACACCAGTCTGTATTTATTGGTTTCTAAACACCACCATCATCGGCTTTTTGTCCATCCGACATGGACACCAGTCTGTACTTACTGACTTGTACTCCATCATAATCATCGTTATGGTTAAGAAACGCGTCGATCGGCTAGCGTTAGGAGAAACGTCTAGCCTCCCAATGATGGGGCTTCCACCAAAGGTTCATGTAATTGCGCTGTTCTTGTCCGTAGCTGCGATTCGAAACCTTTATATACTACCGATTTGAGTAAGACGAAACAACAGGCTTATGCTTCATTTCAAACGACAGTATTAGTCAAATCTCTCAAGAATGTTTAATTGTCCTTTTTTAAAACGATGTAACGCGCAATACGGAAAAAAACTAACAAGAAAATGTGTAATATTAATTATATTTATTTTAGTATTTGAGATAATTCTGTTTCTCGACTCAAAATTAATACAGAAAGAGTAAAAAAGCAGTCTATGAGTTAGTCTGCGTGTGTGCGCCCGTTGTTAAAATAGTGCGCAGCGTTAGCAGTTCGCCTTAAGTTAAAGGAATAGCGAAGTGGTTTAAAAATGAGCTCAAATTTAAACTCTTCTGATTCCAAAAATATCCTTCATACATATTTAAATATGAGGGAAAACACTGAAAAACACCTCGAAAACTTGAAATTTGGGTGGCAAAAGCAAATTTGCGGAGAAGAATTTGGCGGGTTTTTTTCCTTGTTACGTCACACACAGCATCTCGCGGAAAAGCCAAGCGCGAGCACCCGAGACTCCCGAGTCTATTAATGCCGCGCGAATCTGAATAAAATAGGCTTAACGCGGAGCGGAGACACTAACAGGCGTCACGTGAGCGACATCTAGAGAGAAAGTTTCCCCTTACTACGTCATCAAACGAAACAAAATTTTAACTAGGCCTTTTCCAAACACAATACTTTAATCGCAATTTTGAAAATTGCTACAAAATCAAATAAAAAAGTAAATATATCATAATAAACTATATTTTTCCAGGATGTTTTTCGCATTTTAATTTTGTGGATGACAAAAATTATGTCACTAACACTAATATGTAAAAAATTCCACAAAACCTTAATATTTTCTTTTTTTTTCATAGTATAAATTGAATATGTTGAAATATTTTTCGTAATATCGATGCCATTAGTAGTTCTGTAGCCATAAAGCTCTGTTTCATATTGATATTCGAAGAATTTTTTTATATTAGTATTTGAGATTGATGTTTATATATTACTTAAAATATACTACATCTGTATATAGCACAAACCTTTCTTTACAGATTAGAAGACGAACGTTAAGGCCTAGATTCTATCAATTTAAGTTGTTTTTAAGCTTTTTGCCAATAGCAAAAGCTTTATACGGAGACCCCTGGAAGCAGGCTGGCAGGCAGGCAGGCTGGCTGGCTGTTTCGCGTTCGCGTACATTTTCGTAAATTTAAATTACGCGGCAGAGCTCGCCGGAATTTGATTCTCCACCGCACTAGCGACATCTATACTAAATTCGATCATATTTTCGACGAGAAAATGCGGTCTCTCGGAGGTATCGGGACTCGAACTGACGTCGCCGGTGTGGGATGCGGATACTTTTCGTCTGCGCCACTACGGATTGTTGTTAAGCTGTCGATACTTTTCCTATACTTTTCCACGCCTTTGCCGGTGTGAATATCCCTAATTTCGGGTTTCGTTAAAGACAATATCACACTGCAAAAAGCGTTAATATGCCTTGGGGCATATCTTGTTTGTAAATAGGCTATAGGGAACCAAAAAAAAAGACTATTAAGGGCCGAATTTAAATAAAATATGGGTTTTGTTTTTCGTGTTTGTAACGAAGAGACATTAACGGTTCAAACTGAGCCGAAAGTTAAATACACACTTAGATAATCAGGTTTAGACTTCATAATAGAAGAAAGCGTCGTGGTGGCAGTCAGATCAGTGAAAGGTCTGGTCGTAAATCGTAATCGGGTTATAGCTACTATGAATATCGTTGAGGCGAAAACGGATTTATGTACTAAGAATGTCGGATCATAGCATTAGCCTCTGGTAGTCCTCGCCAGGGCCGGAAATAAGCACAGGACACTGGACATTGTCCAATAAAATTTTAAAATGTCCAATAATTTTTTTAAAAACTAAGGGGGTCACTGGACAGTTTGACCAATAAATTTTCCGAATTTTTGATAGCTTGGCTATGGAGAAGCGACACTATTTTTGCAAACTCAGTGGACAATGTCCTATAAATTTCTCATTCAAACAGGGGGTCACTGGACACTTGTCCCATAAGAAATTTTTCTTATTTCCGGCCCTGGTCCTCGCATACTTCATTGAGAAACTTCGTCTGCTTATATTTTGGCTCTACCCAAGGTCTGTATACCGCTTCGCATTATTTGGGCTCTACCCACAAATTTTGTATATAGCGACTTCTAGTGGTCAAAAATATCATTCTTATCTATATTTTACTGGTTAAATAACTTTTTTCCGAAATTGCACCAGTGGTAAAAAGCAAAGTGGTCAAAAATTTGCGATATAACTCCCGATTTAGTGGAATTAGGTTTTAAAGTTAAGAATATATTTAATTGATGTTTTTTTAACTATCTGGTTGTTATTTCTTTGTTCTGAAATTAATATTTTAATACAATAATAACTTATTATTATTATTTACTTGCTTTTTGCAGTATCATGAGTGAATCATATACTAGCTCCCTATAAGTTACTCAGCCACACTGGCCTAATGTATCCAGCATTTTCTTCCCGCTGAAAAAGTGTTACCTATATGCGACCCCCAGTGAGAGAAAATAACACTACTCTCGGCACTTACGTATTTCCCGTAAAAAACCGGAAAAGGGGATCAACCAATGAAACTTTGAACTGAAAGGTAGTTAGTATAAGCAGACGACGCTTCAGAAATGTTGTGATTGTTTGCGGACGGTTCACAGTCGTATTTTATCTTTGAAATTATTTTAATGGGTTAAGGTTGGCCCAATAGGAAGTTTTATTTTTTCGCATTAAAATTGCAGAATTTTGGATATTTTTTGACTAAGCCCAAATGAAAGAAACTCTTTTATATTCAGAGGCAGGAACTATTTATTAAAAAATAAGAGCTAAACAACAACTTAATAGTCATCTCGAAAACCTTACTAAACTTTTTAATAATGCGTCTAAAGAACTAGTAGAAAAACTTAAAGAAAGACCAACCCATTTTTAACGAAGCCTGTTGTGAAACCCAAATTATTTTTAAATTAGCAAAGGAATGAATGTGACGCAAAGAAACCAAAACCGTTAATACCATTTGGAGCTACCATCACTTTCAAGTTCTCGATATATTAATTTCAAAGCCCTAAGAGAGGGCGCCGTCTACTATCACTTTCACCCGCCTCCCCTCCTCTCGAGTGTTTGGAAGAAAATGCTGGATACATTAGGCCAGTGTGACTGAGTAACTTATAGGGAGCTAGTATATGATTCACTCATGGCAGTATCTATATTTAAAGCCCAA